>VXBL01002500.1:1560350-1667730 GCA_013400195.1 Aramus guarauna | reverse complement strand
AAAAAAAAAAAAAGACAGTTAGTTAATACAGTGATGTTTGGGAAGATGTAACTTTTATAGGAGTTTGACCAAAGTTATGGAATTCTTCCTGCCAAAGATGATGATGTTCAACAATTGCCAACCTTCAGCTACCAAATGTGCTCTTGATTAGTTTCTTGGCATACATGGAGGAAAACCTGCCAAGGGTGCAAGCTAGCAAAACCAGAGAAACTAGGTGCAGGCTGTTTTCCACCTCTCCTACCTGCTCCCTCCCCTCCCTGCAGGATTAATAAGATAAAAACAAAGATGACTTTTGTGACTCTAAGTCATAGCATGTTTTGAAAATACTTAGGTAAGTATTGGTTTATATTGGTTAGGTTCTTCTGTTGCTGGCTTTTAAAGCAAATAAAAACCTCAGGCCCTTATTATTTGTAATTCATTACTTAACAAATCATTGTTAGCTTGGCTAATAACAATCCAGATATGTAAACAATATTATTTCCATCTGAGAATAATCTTTAATGAGGTAATCAATTAGTTTTTGCCAAAGTGCCTAGTGATATTACATCTTTTCAATTTAGAATTAATATAAGATAATGGTAAGATTAAAAAAAAAATGAATTATAGTGTTAACTCTCAGAACAACCCTATAGTTTTACAGAAATGTGTTGAATTTAGGTTTTGGAACTATGTTCAAAATCCACGCCATAACAAAATTCCTAACATTTTTTGCATGCTAATCACAGATATCAAAGTTCCCTAAATACACTAGCCAGCCTTATCCTCTAGCTTGCAGGTCTTTGAAAGGTTTAGCTTCCTCCTTTTAGGTCCATACTTTACTGAAGTTACTGAGAAACTTGCATTAGTAATGCAAGATTGTGTTAAGTTTTAGCTTCTCTATTTAAATCTCTTCAATTTTCTTTAGCAATTCTCAGGTTTGGACAACTAGAACCATTTTGAATTCTTTAAAAAAAGAGGAGAATTTGGGGGACTAGTTAAACTCAGCATTAGGCTAGGCTATGTACGCTACCAAAAATAGTCATTGTTACTGCAAAATAACAATGGATAGTCAGGCTACATGATATTTATTGATCTTACATCTGTAAGAAATAAAAATGAACATCCAAAAGCCCTTAGTCCTACAATGGCATTTTTGGTTTGTATCAGTGAAACTGAGAACAAGCTCTAAGGAATTTACAAAAACAGAAAACATACAATGTTTTCTGTAGAAACGTGCTAATGTAGTCATTCTGTTAAAAAAAAAAATAATCAGTTTTACATTGCCTTTCAACCTAAAAGAGCTCTGGAGTTTTAAACGTTTCACAAAGCAATTTGTAAGAGCAGCTTATATCTGAATTGTGGTCAACTTGCCGAATCTTTAATTTTGTGGCAGTTTGAAAGTTTTACAGTAAATTACTTTATTTTTAAGGTGCAGAGAGACAGGATTAAAAGACTAAATTGTTAAACTGAATTATATCCCTGTGGGAGTAATGGTGATACACTCACTTTATAAAGAAAATTAAGAACGCTCATCAAAAATAAGAGGAGAATTTATTTGGATAAAACATGTAATATTGTTTTGAGTAAATACAGGTCTTAAATCTTTCAGTCTCTGAAGGTCAGGGAAATCATTCACATGATCAATTTAATTCCTTCTCAAAGTATGCTAATGGGGGTAAGTGTAAAGTAGAAAGAAGCAAACAAGGCAGGCATAAATATTTGCATTTATGTCTGTCACCTGACTTGAAAGTTGTAAACTCAAGGTGAATTAAATTTTTTCTGCTTATTTATGAGGATTAAGGATGGACTTTGCATGAATTGGCTTGTCATATTTTAGGAGGAGATCTGTTGATTTTTGTCTCCGATTTATTCTGTCTTGTCAAGGTCTCAGACAGCATCACCAAATCAGAACAGTGTGTGGCTCATTTTTGGAAGAGTTTTCTGGTTTGTGCAATCAAACTGCAATGATAATAGCTGTGACTATTTGCTGGTTTAAAATGTAACCCTGTTAAATATCAACCGAAGGCTTCTGCAGAAGGCTGCCTTCTTCAGCTGGTGCGTGACTTGGCTGTTTACAGAAAACTGGCTGGATGTTTCTGGCTGTTTACAAAGTGGCTCCGAAGGTTTACTTAGCAGTGGTCTGCTTTCAACAAAGTTGTGCGCGCTATTTCCGACTGCTTTTTTTTTTTTGCCTTTTTTTTTTTTACTTCCATGAAAAGAGGGAACAGTTGAGTTTGTTTAGGCCTATGTTTCACTTGTGAGCTGGCGTTAGGGCTTAGTTCAGGAGAAAATGTGTGCCCTTCAGTGGGAACTGTTTCTACAGGAATTCTTCTTCTGGGCAGATATAAAGGTTTTAGATTTGTTGGTACTTCCCTCAATTTTGCGTCTCAAAGAAGGCTGTAATAGGAGCATTTTAGATTTGCTTTTTATATTTTACTACTTGCTTTTAGTGGGATTTCATCTTGTTAGAAGGTCTTCAGTGAATAGGAAGATGACAGCAGCTTGTGTTTCTTGACTGCTTTCACACTGTCATCCATAAGATTCAACCAGAGTAATTTGTCTTTATCTTAAGTTTCTTAAATTGTTTTGAGGTATAATCATACACGTCTAATGACACATTTTGATTCTTAAAAAAAATTCTGCACTTGACTTTCTTTCTTTCTTTCTTGTTTATCAGTTCACAACTCTGTTGCTTGATACCAAAGCTGATTTCTCCTGTTATGTTTTCTTGTGTACTCCTGCAGGGAAATTATCAGCCCCAGTGATAAATTTATGATAGTACAGTCCTTTCCACTCACATATTTTATCATAAACAAAAGGTCTGTATCTTCTCCTGCAGGATCACATAGAAGAAACCTGGATTATGAGGAAAAGAACTCCTTTTCCAAAACAAGTATTTTGAATGACTGCATTGTGTTAGGAAATATGTAACTCTTATGTACTCAATACTAGGATTTTTTTTTTTTTTTTTTTTCACTGAATTGGAAGTTATTCTTTATATCAATTAAGGAAATAATAAAGTGAAAATCAAAGTACACCTGCATTACTTGTAGGCTATTCCATCTCTAATTTGATTTCCTGCTGAGGAAACTAGGCCCTTTGAGGTAGAGACAATAGGCTGGAATACATAAGAATTTTATTTAAAAAAACCTAGCAGTCGTATTAGGTCAAACCTGTAAAATAAATATATGCAACTTTTTCTCTTGTGAGCAGAGTGGTTTAGATTATTCTAGTCCTTTAATGTTTTGGTTTAAAACTTTAAAATTACTTCTGTATGTGTGAAGAATTTTGGAACATCTCTATTCTTGGATAGCTATTTTAAAATACCTTCAAATGTGTGAAAATTGTGACAATTCCATAATATAATTTAAAAATCTTGGTCTTTGTTATCCTTATACCGTGGATCTGAGAAATAAAAGCAAATTGTTTTTACAAGATACAAAATCATTATCATAGATTATTACCATGATACAAAATCATTATCATAGAATATCTTGAGTTGGAAGGGACTCATAAGGATCCTTCTCATTATTTGGTTGTGTTTGCTGTGTCAGACTGTGTTTCTGTGGTGATTTTTCAAATTTCCATAGCCTCTTCTTCTTACAGGGTACATAATAGAAATTAAATCTTAAAATATAAAGAAGGAATAAATTCATGATTAATAGCAGACATATGCAATTTTACTATTTGTTTTCAGAATCAGTGTAGGTTGTCTTAGATCAACCACTCGTAATTAGAATCATAAATATTATTTTATAAAAAACATGCAGCTAGTAGCATATAATAACAATAAATTAGCATGTGGATTGCCTAGCATTACGAGATGAGATAGTTCACTGCAGCAATGGGGATGTTTTGAATGGTATTCTTCAATCATCCATCTCAAATGTAATACCACGTGATATTAATTATTGGCTTGATAATGGAATAAAAAGAATATACAGCATATTTGCAGATAACAATGACGTAGAAGGAAGCCATAAAGCATACAGGATGCGAGATAAGAATGGTTTCTAAAAATGGAAGAAAATATTTCAGAAATACGTGATAGAAGGAAAAGTTGTACACCTAAATGAGAAAAATCATGAGGCTGGTAGAATAAAGTAGATGGAATGCAAAATGTCATATTGGCATACTGGGAAATATGAAGAGAAGGATAACGTATAAAACATGTCAGATAGTCTTTTTGTTTTAATATAAGTTAGAAAAATGTAAACATGCTTTTAGAAGACACAGTTCCATGAAGAAAAGTGAAAGGACTTCAGGTTGTTTAGAAAAAGAGAAGATTGGGTTGAATGGTGTTCAAATAAATATGGGAAACACTACTTGAAAATAATATTTTTTCTTATATTCATATTTGGTAATACAGAAATCAGTTGGCTTCAAATTCAATACAGAAAAATAAGGCAAGAAAATTACAAATGGTAAGGGCAGATGAAGGCATTGCTTAGAGGGTTATGGAATGTCTATCATTGTTTATTTAAACTTTTCTTTATATTTTTGTTTTTTTTCTATTTGAGAATTATGTGAGTGTGGGTGACTTACACCTTAACGTATGGGAATGTATTAGAGACTATCTTGAGGGCACATATAGAAGCTTTCTACTACTCTTTTTTTTCCTTTTTCCAGGTTATGTTTTCAGTTTATGTAACATATATATAGTCTATCATCTTACATATGATGTTTTCTAAGTGCAGATTGCCAGTTTAAATAGAGTGGGATAGAATTGGAGATATTTTGCTGCTTCTATGTAGAAAAAAGCGTTGAGATATTAAAAAAAAAGAACAAGATAATTTATCACATGGAAATGAAGAAGAATATTGCTAGATATTCTTGGGTGCTCTGAATATTATGATGTCAGCAGTTCATGAAGTCTTTTTATGAAGTTTTGATTGTAAACATAAAATAAGAAATTAAAAAGTTATATTGAAGTGCAAAGTGATGTCAGGGAGAATGAGACTTCAAGCTAACCATAAAATCAGTGCCTGGCAGTAGCAA
This sequence comes from Aramus guarauna, assembly GCA_013400195.1. Classification (NCBI taxonomy): domain Eukaryota; kingdom Metazoa; phylum Chordata; class Aves; order Gruiformes; family Aramidae; genus Aramus; species Aramus guarauna. The sequence goes on along the minus strand of VXBL01002500.1, from coordinate 1,662,753 downwards.
CAAAACTTAAAGACATTTATAGACGCTTTGAAAGGCATCCCTGGCATGATTTTATTGCAGAAGCCCAAAATAAGGCAAGTTCTAAGCATTTGAGGTTGATATTAGATGTCATACAAATAAGAGTGAGAAACCAAGCACTTCCATGTGTTTGTTTTAAAAAAAAAAAAAATCCCTTAGCTGGCCATGGCTTTGTATGTAAGAAAATATGTAGTTTGTTTAAAAAAGAATAAGTCATATTGTGACAAAGCAAAAGGAGGTATCCTTTTGTTATGGATCAACCTTCATGTCCAGAATATGATGGTATACACGACTTCAGATGTACAAGCAGTTCCATGCAGAATAGCATTGTGGGTAATTTACACAGAGGAATTCTATAATCAGATATTAAATGAGTATTTTCTAGGACTAAACAATAGAAGGACTGGTTATTTAAAGAAGCATCATGCATCTACTCTTAGATTCCCGGCTGAAAATAGCTAAATTCAAGTTCATTCCTAGTGATATAAAACAGTCACTATAAACTAGCAGGTACATTTTCCTCTGAGCAGAAAGAGGACATTAGAGGGAAAGAGGAGAAAAACTCTGTAAGACCTGAAAAATGAAATAATATAGGAGCTTTAGTTGACTTTTCAAATTCTCCTGACTGCTGTGTATTGCATGTGTTTCATGCATTTCTTTGGTTTGTAATAGCTACGACAATTTCAGTCCAAGTCACAGAAAAATGTGGATGTGTTGCTTGAGGAATTTTGATTAAATGAACAATTGGTGGTTTATTGAACTCCTCACTAAATCTCATTTATTGATATCAAGAGAAAGCATCCTTGATTCATTAAAACCAAGCTTCTTGCAGTCATCAAGACCCCAAACAACCTACATACAGTTAGTTAAAGTGACTCTTTGATTCTTTCGAATAACTTGATGTCCTTTATAAAATTTATAGTACAAATATGATCCTCCAGTACGTGCATTGGAGCTGAAATATAATTTGTTTATTAGAAAGTATGGGGAAATCTAATTTACAAAGATGCTAGTCTAGCTCTATATAAATACTGAAGGAATGATGAATTATTTGTTGTGAAAAATAGACGTGCATGGAGCTGTACTATGGAGCTGGGGAAAATGACTTGAACCTACTGAAATGCTGTACTAGGTTGCCGACCCTTGGAAAACAAATCATTTGTTCTTCAACACTGGCTTATGCTTCGTAGCCACGTAACACTCTGTAAAAACAGTGTCAAAGCCATATAAGTGCTGAAATCTCAGTTTTGCAAGTTACGTATTTGAACACTTTGGAACCCAAGTGTCATTGAAAATAGACGGCAACTCTCAAATTTGGGGACATTTAAAAATTATGCTGTCAGCCTAGTCCCTGAAGAACAATGGAGGGTTGACATAGCTTTTGAAAGACAATACAAGGAAATGCCTTTAAGGGAGCTGTTAGAGAAAAGCCTTTTAAAATAGCCACTAATTTTTATTTTTTTTTACTCTGCCTTCAATTCTGCCACAAGATGACAGTATCTCAGGACGTGACTGTTATGGCATTGTTGAGGGGTTTTGTACATGAATACAGTAAGGCTACGGTGTAACATTAGATAAAAGGTGTGAACTAAGGATAACGGTATTTTGCTAGGAAGCATGCAGAATTACTTCTTCATGAAGTCTTAGAGGTGAAGAGGGCAATTCTAGTCCATTTTCCTATGAGTCTCATTGAGAATGAAATAAAATATTTACCTGAAGGCTTCATTTCAATGCAAGTTAGTTATGGGGTGAGAAATATGCCCAGACAGAGCAACGTGCAGTGAGTATCTGCTCCTGCTAACTGTGTTATGCTGTTGGCATGAGGCTATGTCACCTGCAGATAATTTCTCCACACTGCTGCTTAGTGACACTACCTTGATGCCATCATAGTGTTTCAGTATGTGGCTGAAAAGATAATTTAATTTGTAGGTGAAATGATAATTTACATAAGTTTTGAAAAGTACCTTTGATTACATAAAAAATACAAAATGAATCAGCTTTTATCAGAATTGAACAGCATTTCTCATCAGTCTGTATGTAATCAGTATTGCCACATATAACCTTTTGACCGTGTTTTTTGTAACTCCTTCCTCCTCTCTACTGGGAAATAAAGAATCCCACAAACAAAAAACTGCAAAAGAACCTCTCCCCCCCAAAAAAAAAAAATAAAAAAATTCTACAATACATGAGAAAATGCTCCACTGTTCACCAGATGGAGTTTTTGCCCTTAAATTCCTCACTGGGTATACATGATTTTTCTCTTTCTGATGCAGACTGAAGTACGTGGAAGCTGTGTTTGATATGGCTTCTGAGAAAAGCAGGAGTGAGGAAGGGAAGCTTTAAATAATAATCTCACTCACTGTCTTTAATAAAAAGGGCTGACAAAGGTCTCACTGTTTTTACTCAGTAGAGTATGTACATGCAAAGATTTGGGAGATTTTTCTTGTTTAATTTCTCCCTTCTGAGTAGCTTTTTGAGATAATTTCTTTGCTCCTCAAAGAGCAAATTGCTACAAGTCAAGGAAGGGAACTTAATGTATTTGTTACAGTTTAGGATGCATATGAGGTTTCACTTACTGCAAATAAACATGGGACATGGAATTGTGTGCTTTTTAGCCAATCCTGCAAGGATAATAATTGCATTCCTGGATATTAAGAGGCTGGAAGAAGGTGACTCAGTAGTGGAAACTTTTATAAGGTGCATTTGATGTAGAGATTGGTCATAAGTAGGATTGTAATTTCTGTGAAACCATCCTGTTGGATGAGTTCACATGTGAATATTGGTATTTTGAATAGCTCTGTGGGGTGAAAATGAGAGGGGAAGTAAGATCTCTGACAGCGTATGCAACATCTTTAGATTCTGGCCTGTGAAACTCTCTTCTTGACTTGCTTCTAGATAATAATTCAAAAGCATCCTTTACCTGAAAGAAATGAATGTCAAACATTGTACAGCTTTGCTTATGATAGTAGTTCAGATGCTTTAATTTCACTAACCACATTTTAGACCACATTCCCTGCTTGCTGCTTTATCTGAAAGGATGGTGGTTCCTCCGGAAGGATGAATGTCTTCTCAATTCCTCCTTTGAAATGCATATTGCAAGTTGTCTTGGCTAAATGTACTGCTCCTTTTCTTGCAATGACAGCATCCTTTGAGGTAATTCTTCCTCCCTGCTCTCCTCATTTTATTCACTCTCAAAACCAAAAGGTCTACTGCTGGGATTCTTATATTCTTCTTGGGACTTTTCCAACATCTATCACATAGCACGTATGAGGTGTACGGAAAAGCCAAGACAGTGCATATTTTGGAGAAAAAGTATCATAAAACATAGCTCCTATTTCCCTTTTAAAATAAATTTCACTTTAAATATAAACCTATATTTTAAGGGTAAGAGATTGTCTCAGAAGAGATTTGTCTAAATACTTACATTAGTGATATGATTTTGTAGTTGTCTTCAGAGGATGTTTAATTAAACAAATGCTTATTAGCTTGTCCTTACAGTTTAGCAGCTGTCAGAATATGTAATTTTAAAGGTCAGCTATCCTCTAAATATTGAGGGAGGGAAAAGAGGGACAAAGATCAGTGCTTGGGTAGTTTGTCTTGCTTTGAATGGGAAGAAAAACCCAAACAAACCATTGAGTCTTAACAATTACTTTGCTTTCATCATGTTTTAAAAGGCTTGTGCAAAGCCCTTCTCCCTTATGAAGCCAAGCAGGATCTGTCCCTTTCTGATGATTGTCTTAGAGCAGTTAAAATGCAGGAAAATGAGTTTAGCAGCTGTCAAAATTAGTGCAACTCCAGGGACTAATAAAAAGAAAAACTATAATGTTGACACATCAGATAACATCCCTGGGATGTGGGACAACACCTAATGTGCGTTTTGTCTGACCTACTATATGCCTGTGTGGCAGCCCCTTGAGTATTGTAATTAACTAGAAGAGGGACATTCTGGTTAGGTTTCAAACTGTATATACCACTTAAAGGAGAATAAACATTTTACTGTAAGTCTGGGGGATCAAAACATAATCTGAACTTGTAGAGAGCTGTAGTGCAGTACTGATGCTTGCTTAAATGCCTCTTACAAAATGTGTGCACGCGTTTGTTATTTCTTCAGTGTGTGAATGTTTATATATCTAGTAATGCTCATATTTATAAAATATTTATTGGGTCTAGGAGTGACAAAAGCCAATTCATGTATACGTATATTTTCAATGTACAGCAAGAAATGATATGAATTACTAAGTATGTGTTCTTCTTTAGCATTCTCCGAATGCTAAAACAAACAAAATATCAGTAGAAAATATAAGTATGAAAAACGCAAAATGATGTTTTAAGATCATTTTGTTTCCAAAGTACTGGTTTAATTACATTGAGCTAAATAGGTCAAGGACTTGAATGCAGAAAAGGCTGGCAAGTCAGAATGCAAAAGAAAAAAAACCACATCACCCTTGTAGGGAAGGTCTCCAGGTTTATCTGCATGAATAGTAACCTGAGAAAGAATCCCTTCCCAGCCTAAAGACAGCATGAAAGAGAGCCATATCTTGTAGGTCAGAGAAAGTAGGAAGAGGTTAGAATTGCCAGAAGTCAAGCTGAAGCGGACTTTGCAAGGAAATTAAAACAAACAAAAAGATTCCTTAGATATATAAATAAGACGAGAACAAGATCTGTTTACATGAGGTAACCTGTATTGGCCCCAAACAAAAGTAGTATTTTGATTCAATTTTAAATAGTGGTGAAAAGATCTGCAAAAACCAGATGGCTAATGGTTAAGAACATGTGGCAATGGAAACCACCTCCTTCATGATGGTAAAAAGGTCAGAATGTAATATACTCCAAATGGATTATCGGTGGGAACTGGATAGGTGCTTTCAAGATTTTTGACAATTCAGGTGTGGTAGCAAATAGTAATGGGATGAGGAGTAAAGGAGAGGGGAAAAAAAAAAAAAAAAGTAGAAACCTAGAATAAGGTCCAATTTAAGTTCAAGGGTGTATCTTCCTAAACTAAAGTAACCTTTGATAAGACACTTCTAATTATGGTAACATGATTAGGTATTTTCTAATCTCCCTAACTAAGGCTATTCAAGGATAAGGCATATGCCTTCTGTGCAGACTGCGGTCATCGTGGTTTCTGTTTTCCATTAAACGCTCCACACTTGCTGTGGAGTACTGGAGCATTTTATGGCTTGTTTTGTGCTGGGGAAGCAAGAATTGTTGTTCTGCGAGCTCCCAAACTTCTTTTTGCTGAGTTACTTTGATTCTGGGGATGAAACCTGATGCCTGGGGGGAGCTCCCCTCCAGGGAACTTCCCTTCCTTTATATAGGTTGCTACATAAACTCTTTGTCTCTTATGAAAAGATAGGTGCTATGTAAAGATATATAAACATCTGGCTTTGCCTTTCCTACTGTAACCTAATGCCTCCTGAAAGTGATTCTTGGACGAGTGATGGGAGGCAAACTAGTAAATGGCTTTCTGCTGAACAGTGTTCTCATCTGAAAGCATATCTCTGGCCCTCAAAGTGGAGGAGCAGCATCTCTGCTGCTTTTAAAGCAAGAACTAATCAATGAGGGCTGAAGAGGGATTAAAAGCTGTGTTATGAATACATTATAAACGCTGGTTATTGATGGAAGTTACTGCAATGAATACAGTAAGAAACTTGTTCTCCAGGGACTTGGAGAAAATCTGTTTCCAAAGGCAGAATTTACCTCCTGTTTCAAGTGGCACTATGGAAAAAAGCCAACAGCTCTGAACCACTATTTCTTTTTCACAACCAACTGGAGACAAATTTTATTAGAATTTTTTTTCCAAAGAGAGATTAGCTACTGTTGACCAATTGTATTCAGAGAAAGGAGAGGACAGACGACTGGTCAACAAAAGCTTTCACAACATTTTAACTAAGGGCTGGGATGCCTCCCATTTCTTGTTGGTTTTGGGTTTTGTTTCTTTTTTCTTTTTCTTGCTTGGGATGATTCATATTGTAAATCTTCTAAAAAAACTGCACACTGCCTTCTCTGAAAGTACATTTTCCTGCTATTCTCAGGTAGACTGAAGTAGGCCAACCAGTAACAAAACAATCCCTTGGCTGGTCTGTTGGCCTCGATGCTTTCACTAGAAAATCCGTTGCCTATACTACCAGATACTTATAAAATTACTTGCCCTGCAGTATTAAATAGAAAATAGATGGATTTTAAAACAGCTAGAACACATAACTGTAAACTTGGATGCTTTCTTTACTCGCACATTTTTAAAGTATATTCCGTATTGATGAAAGACTGGAAAGCCTTATTGATATAACTTTGTTAATGCAAATGTCTTGGATCATGTTGATAAGTAAAAAACAACTTCTGTATGAAAATTTGGCCTATTTCCATTTTTAAAAGTGCTCTGTATTGACACCGTAATCATGCTAAATGTGCTGACAGATTTTGTCAGATTTTTCTTCGCAGATGTTGTCTGAATTGTTTTCACTGCCACACAGGCTATACCAGAATCTCTCTGTCAGATATTATCTTAAAACCTGGTGTAAACTTAATTGCCTTTTTCACATTTTTGGGTAGAAAGAGATTTGTGTTAAACACATAATTGCTGTCAAGTTTTCAGTAGAGGAGTTTGGTTAGCTTGCATTCAAACAGAATTTTTCACTGACTCCAGTGATTTCACATAGGGAAAGCCCTGGGGCCGCAGGAGTTACTGTTCAGTCTGTTCCGGAATTGAGGTAATCCAGATATTACCTGGATGTCAATATGGAAGCACCACATAAAGGTGAGAACAGAAGATCACCTCCTGTATGTGATTAGCAGTCAGCTTCTTCCCTAACATGACCCAAAATTGTATCTCTTGCCATGATAGAGAGATGTATTTTGTCCTCCTCAATATTTTTTTTTTTTTTGGGTGGGATTCACCCTCCCCATTCCTTATGATTCACATATGTCCTAACCCTAAGAACTGTTTCCTACTGCACTATCTACCACAGCATTTCAGTACTAGGAAAAGATCTTACACCTCCTCTAACCTCTCTGTGCTCTGCTGCTTAAGCCAACTTTTTCCCCAAATTTTGCAAGAGTTGCTTCAGGAAGCTGCTTTGTGGATGGCAGTGGATGCAGGAGGAGTACTTCTGGTATGCCATTTCAGGTGTGTCTCTCCAAAGGTCTCTGCCTGCAGTGCCTACACAGAGAGAAAATGACTCTCATGACTTATTAGTGGCTTCTTGTGGCATGCCCTTCCAAGTCCCTTTTATAGAGGAAGATTAGATTGGAAATAGTTCAGCACAGCTCTGGCTAGATAAATGAATAACGCTGATGCATGGAGCAGGTGAAGCAGTGGAAGGTGTGGTGGGTCTGCAAAGATTTGAAAAATCTGTAAAGCAGATTTACATTGTCCCAAATTCTAGTCTGTGTCTATATGCATGTGGTAGTTGCATATTAAGTGAAAAGAATTTAATCTTTTCTCTCTGAAGTGAAGCTCTCCAAAATTATTCCTGATTTTATTAACCATGGCTACAACGTATGCTACATAACCTAAAGCTTGGCACACTCAAAAGTCAATGCTAGTGGAAAGTGCTGTAGTTTGTCTATTCAGGGATGCGTTGCTGTAAGCATGATGAACCTTTACCTTTGAGAAAACTTTACCATATTCTTTCTTTGTCACGTTTACTCTTCTACTTATTTATCTGGAGTACACAATTTGCAGATTTTTTTAACAGTGATGTTTAATTGCTGGGATACCTTTATATATTTTTCAACATCTGAGGACTTACATGCAAGATTGTCTTTTATTTAGGAGAAGCTATGACTTAAATGGAAGTTTTGACTTGGAGGCAAAGCCTGTTGATTGGGTGGTTTTGGTCGCTGTTGTGTTCACACTTGGATTAGATTATTTTAAGTAGTCATCTTGTAAATAGGAATTAACTTTTTTTTTGTGAATACCTATTTGTCATTAACAGATTCTTGAAAGGTGGTGGTAGGTTATTTTTGCTTTAAGAAAGTTTTAGTTTGGGTGAGATCTTCAGGAAAAAAAAAAAAGAAAAAAGAAAAAAAAAAAAAAAGAGAAAATTGCATTGTATTAGGTATTTTCATTCCAAATGTAATTTTCATTTCAGAAGAGAAAACTTGTCTGGAACTTTTGCAAATGAAAATAATTACTGATATATGGAACACTTTCTGTGTTCATACAGACCTTACAGGTTTAAGGAAATGAAATTTCATTCATGTTTGGCATATCATATGCTTAATCCCATAGAGTTCAAAGTCTTGTTTTACACTTCAGCACTGGGAATCGGGATTTCCCAACACAATGTGGTCATGAAAAATGAATTAGCACTGACGCAGAGCTCACGACCTCCTTGGCGCCAAGGGGCTACATTTAGCCAATTTCCTGCAAGGATATAGTTCAAGGAAAGTTTCTCACCGATGCCTAATGTAATTTATATGATCACATTTACTTTTTCTTTTAACTTTAATAGGAATGACTTTAAAAAAAATCCATTTTTAGTAGTTACTTGAATACCATTCCCTCGTTGAAAATAAGATTTAATTTCATTGCCTTTGTATATGCCCTGTTTGACTGTTAAGTCCCACGTTTTGTTATTTCAGCAGACTTCAAACGTGTAATAAATAAATTTCCACTGGGTTGGCACTTCCTTTTTGCTTCCTGATGTAGGGATTGATTGTTCTTTGCAAGTCTCTCGGGATTTTATGAGCTTTCTCAGAATGACTGACTTGACCACAGATTCAACCATCATAATTTTCAGAAGCCGTTCACACAGAAAAGCCAATAGAGGCAATTTTTAGAACAATAGCAACTGCTGCATATTGTATGAGATCAAATGCCTTCTCAGGTGTAACAGGAGATACAAACAATGATGGAATTGACTCAAAATATGGTTAGTCATGGGATTAGAGTCAGTTTCAGGGAAGGTTGTTAATACTAAAAGTTGTACAAGAGAATATTCTTAGAATAGGCATTTCTCACAAGAGGTGTCTTTATGCATAAAAAAATACTAATGTGGTTGTTCTAGACTACAATTTGGAAGCTTAGCAAGTACTATGGAGATGAAACAATTTTAAAACTACTTACTGAAACCAGCTTAGGGTAAGAACACAGTAAAATTTTAGAGAAAGTGATTTTTAAAAATATTATTTGGAGAAAAGACATGACAATTAAAGGATGATAATTAGCGTGAAGAAAAGAGGAGAAGAAATAGGAGAATAGAATGGAAACTATAAATGAATAAAATACAGCAATATTAAGATGTTTTATGTATAAATATTTCTTGTGTGGCTCTTTAAAAGGCTCACACATTCAATACAAGATTCTTTCTGATGGAAACTGTAGGACTAACTGAAAAAAGGAAGGTTTTTGTAGTAAAACACTCCTCTGAGTTTTGCTGAGATTTATGTACAAAATAGAACCTTTCACCCTGGAAGAACACTAGATAGAGATAACAATGGCACACATGCTTTCCTAACTCCAGAGTGGTTTTCTACTTAGCCTAAGATAGATATTGAGTTGGTATTGAACATTACATTTTAAATTGTCTCACTAGTAGCTGATCTTTTGTGAAACACCAATGATTAGGTGGTCAGAAAGAGCTTCCTTTGGTTTTTGGGCCAAGGGAGGTCTTTAAGGTGAGGGATGTGGTTTTGGGTCCTTGCCTTACCGTTCATGCTTGCTTACAGACATCAACTATGACCATAAAATATACTGCGGTGCTGGGTGCTTTTAGCAGATGTACCCCTGGTAGGCTCATTTCCCAAAAACATTCACTCAGATGCACAAGGGAATTAGGATGCTACCAGTTACTAAAATGAGTTATTTCATTAAATTTACTACGAAGGGAAGTGACAAAGTAGCCTTGTGTATTTTTCCCTGGGTGTCTGCCTTCACACAGTTCACCTGTCTAGTATTCACTTCTTCTTTCCTGACCTAGATCATTGTACGTGCTAGAGATACTACAAATAAAGGATGAGTTACAAGTTGTACTTATAAAGCTCTGTGCTTAAGCACTATGATCACTTGTTATAGACATAGAAAAAAAAAATAGTCTGGGGGACCCTGGAGGTTATCTAATGTAATCCAACCTGCACGAAGTAGGAGCAGTTTCAGGTTCCTCAGTTCCTTGTCAGGCTGAGTTTTGAAAACCTCTAAAAAAAGATACACCAAAACCTCCCTGGAAAGCCTGTTCCAGTACCTAATGAATCTTTGTGAAATGCTTTTTTCCTTTTACTTGGTCAGAATTTCCCTTGCTGCAACTTGTGATGACTGTGTCTCGTCATCTCTGTGGACCTGCAAGAAGAGTCTTACCCTGTATTTCTCTCCTCTACAATCACCCACTAGGTAGTGGAAGAGAGTGGTCAGACACCTCCCTTAGCCTTCTTCAGGGAGAAAAGCCCAGCTCCCTCAGCCTATCCTTCCCTGCCTTGTGTACCACCACCACCTCAGTGGCCTGCCACTTGATTGACCTCAGTTTGTCCAGGTTGTTGTTGAACTGGGGACCCCAAAACTGGGCACATGTCAAATATGCTCCTGCAGGTGCTGACCAGAGGGAAATAATCTCTTGCCTTTTCCTTCTGGTTACATCTCTTCACATAGTCCTGCTTCATTGCTGCAAGGGCACCTTTCCAGATCGTGTTCAACTTGTTGCTGGCCTGGATCTTCAGATGCTTTTGTACAAAGCTGCTTTTTAGACTGCCTGCCTTCAAGCTGTAGTGTTGCATGGTCTTACTCCATCCAAGGGGTGGAGTTTTGTATTTGTACTTTATGAGGCGTCAGTCAAACCTTGTCCTTCAGCTTGCCAAGGTCCCTCTGAATGACAGCTCAACCCTACACTACATTGCTGCCCCCAGTTTGGTGTTATTCCTGAACATTATCAATAATGTTCTGTTCCATCATCCAAGTTGTTGGAGAAAGTGTTCAATAATATTTGCCTAAAAGAACTGTTGACCCCTGAGGAATGCTACTGGTAGTCATCATCCACCTAGACTTCAAACTATTAACAACTAGCCTTCAAACTTGGCAGTTGAGCTACCGAGCTGAGTTTTTTTTCACCTGGTTCAGCTATAAAGGTGCTATGGGACACAAAAGTCTTTTTAAAATAAAGGTAAATGACACCCACTCCTTTCCTACTGTCCCCAGAGCCAGTCATGTCACGATAGAAGAAAATTCAGTTAGTCAGGTGCACTTCACCATTGATAAAGCCATTCAGGTCACCTGAGAAGCATAGACTTGTGTGCATTTTTATTTTCAGACTACATGGAAAAAAGTGTTGTACTTGAGTCTGATAGTTTGGCGCCTCTTCCTGTTGTCTTGTTAGGACAATGTAGGGCAGGGAAAAATGTCAATACTCATAAAAGATAAAAATACAAGCTGATTTTACCTAATAATACCAAAAATCATCTGTAGAATTAGTGGACTGAGTATTCTAGAGTGGAACAGTGAAAATGAATAAATTCTGTAATATCACATAACTAAGTTTTTTGATGTTTGATTTAGATTTCCTATTGATTTTTTTAAATGCTTTAACAAGTTAGAAGGTATGTCTGGAGTCAAGTTGGCACATATCTGGGTTGGACTGATATCGCCCTATCAGATTTTACTGGCAGATTTTTTAAGAAGTCAGTATTTGTCAATACTATGAAGCAGAAAATGAGATTGCACAGTTATTTCCTATTCCAAAGATAGGGTAAAACTGGATGAAATATTTAAACACAGTAATTGTTGGGAAATATATCTGTAATGGCAAATGAAGCATAATTAGCATTCCTAGACTTACTATTAAAAATATTTCTGGAAAGCATTTTAAGTGATGCAGAAGTAAGTGTCAAATATGCATTTAATTTATACTTTAAGAAAATAAAAAAGCTTTTGTATGATAAACACACAATATTTAACAGATTGGTTTTTAGTCTAAAATAGAAGGATTATTATCATTACATTACATATTCTATGTGGATTAAAAGCTAAGTGGTCATTCTACAGGTATAGAATGCAAACTGCATTTTCCATACCAAGCAGTGTAACTCCTTTCAGGAGTAACAAAATAAGTCTGTAACCTGTGCTTATTAAATCCTAATTTATATTTGAATTAATTATTGTTGGAGTGGCCCATATATGACCCTTGGGAGTCTGGGGTTTTAAGGTGAGCCCCCCTGCCCTTAATACAGGATGTGATGGCACTAGCGGGAGGTGGTGTCAGAGGCTGCTCAAGGCTGAGGTCACCCTGTGGCCTTGGTGCAGGTCTGGACCTGTTGCCCTGGGGCACTGGATGACCAGTTGTCCCCTCCAGCTTCTGCACCACTTCCAGGGCTCTGGCTTCTCTCAGCTCCTTCGGGAACCTGGCAACTTATAACTCTTGGCGATGTGAAGATTTGCGTATGTGACTCATGGATTAGTGTGTTGCGTTTGAAAAATTAAGATGAAGACTTCCTTTGCTCAAATGTTTTAAAAAAAATGCTGTTGGCACAGTCATTCACTTGGGAATAGGTGGTTACTTGACTGCTGTGCAAATGTTATACTAATGCAGTATAACATCACGTAATTTTCCTACGTTCCTACCACAGAAAAAAAGTTGAGGGCTTTGATCCAAAGTAATCATGTTTCCTGTTTTCATCCACCAGTTGTAGTTTTACCATGTTGTGTGGAAAGACGGCTGGAATTATACATCCTGTATAAGCAATCACTATACAAGTTTGTACTTGGGAAGTAAATGAGCTCAGAAATATTTGTACAGACTGCCATTTGCTGAAAAGAACTAAAACTACTTATTAATTTGTCAGTGTATCTATGTCCTATATCATTAAGATAATTCAGGCATTTTAATGAGAATTTTATGCCCAATGGCATAACTTTCAGTCTTCAGTTGTAATATGCAACTAGTACTTAAAATGAAATTGGAAAGGTAAAACTACATTCAGCAGAGCACTTTTTCTCATCTAGCTGCATGAATTTAGAAAGTGACTATTAAGAGAACAGAACTGAGAGTCTGTTGCTCAATAATTAATTCAAAGTGGGAGAAGCTGTATATAGAGTAGTTTGAAGGCTGATATTTTCCTTATCCCAGCTTTTCAAAGAGAAGGTGAGTCTGATTAGAGGAGATGCTAAATATCAGTCCTGCAGCATAAATGTCTGAAGTTCTGAATTACTGAGCTCAATTTTGAGGCTGTGCTGCTTTGTTGGGAGAGAAACTATGTGATGCTACACTCAGGCCCTCAGGCCTTCTTCATGACAGCTTACTACTATGGAAGATAGAAGTAGTAAGCATGAGGTTGTGTGCCATGACACTGGCTGTAGTATGATGACAGGGCAAAGAGCAACCAGTCTCAGTTTTGGGAGTGGGGAGATTATCTTGAACAGGGAATCAGCCAACGACTAAAGAGACAGTGGTGGGACATAAATCACTGTACAATGATGGTGTGTGAAATTAAGTGCTGAAGCTAAAAGGTGAGGGAAACTTGGAGAGGCTTGACATAACATTTACTTAAAATTAATTTCCAGTAATACTACATAAAATATACTTTCTTTCCAACAGCTAAATATACAGTTCTCTTACTGGTTATATAATAGTAGATAAATATCTTCTCTAAATCATTTATAATATCTAGTGGGAGGAGATGGTGCATCATGGGAAAAGGGGGACACATTTGAAAAGGTTTGGGACTTGCTGCAGTATCAGAACAAGACTGATAATTTCAAAGAGCTAGTACAGGGCTAATTTCTTTGCTTGGGGTAAAGTCTTGACATCTTTATTGTGAGGAAATCATTATATTCGGAGATACTTTCTATTCCTGGTAATTTTTTATTTTTTTTTTTTTAATCTGTAATTGTATTTTGTCTAACAAAACATGAAGCAGTCCCAAACAACAGGTTTTTTTTCCCTAGATTTCCCTTCATTTTGAAACTCAAATCTCTGTTTTTCTTTTTACCCTATCTATATGCACATACATATACATGTGTACAATGACATATATATTTACACTCCACTTTATATATATATACATACACATTTATACATATATCTATGGAGATATATTATACAAGCTTCCTTGGTTATCCAAATATGTACCTGTAGGAATTTATCAGGTATTGGTCAAGATACTTAGAAAACCTGCTATATCCCATAAAGATAATATTAATTTTCCTTTTATTTTGTTTAAACAGTAAGAAAGAACATAAAATAGAGCATACTCTTTGGAAACCACTCAAAACGATACCATTTTTTTTTTTAGCCACAGATCAAGAGAGGAGTTAAGCATCTTTTTGTTTACTTTGATGCTGGCACCTAAAATTCCACCTATGAACCTATTCCTATTTGAAGCATGTCAGAGTCTAAGACCTACTTCTGTGCGCAGATTCACTGAAGTCATGGATTTCAACCAAAGTAATGGGAAGGAAAAAAAAATACTTCCTGAGCTACAATTCTGTCACTCTTGTGGGAAGGATTTATTATTCATCTGGGACTGTTTTTCCTGCTGTCTTTCAAAGATACCCATTCCCCTTTCTGAAGAACTGGACCATGACGTGGATTTTGCTGGATGTGGGTACCTTCTTGCAGCCAGCTGGGATTGTGTAGGAAACTAGGCAGGCATTTGAGTTAGGCATTGAAGGTAAACTATCTGTAAGGTTTTGTAATAAAAGAACTTTGCTTCTTAGTAGGGTGCGTGTAGATGTGGTGGGGGGCTGGTGGTGGTTGAGATTCCATTTGGAAGGATGCACGAACCTAAAGGAGCCTGTTGCTCTGCTCTGGTGAACATATTGGTGTTCCTCACAGAAAGAGTAGCTGTGGGAAAAGAACAGAAATGGGTCAGAAAAGTTGGTCAGAGGCTGTATTGTTAATGTTGTGGGGGATCAGGCCATATAGATGTTGTATATAATATAGGATATATATATATAGTGAGACTACCTCTCACTGGTGCTGGATACCAGATCTTAATACTGAATTGTGCAGCACTTCAAGCATTTTAATTCTCATCAAGGTTTGCAGTGAAATAGAAAAATACATCTTGTTTGTGTCTTGCCTTGGGAATTAGTCTACTGTTGATGGACTGTTTAGAAAACAGATCAGCTTAATGCTGGTCTGAAAAGGCTTATGCAAGAGCAAAAAGCCACTTCTATTGTTTTTATTTTTTCAATGACTCTGTCATTAGCTTTTTTTTTAATTTCTTTTCATTTGTTGAAAATTTATGAAATATATGAATAGCACTGGAACCATGATTTTATTGAGTCATATGAAAACCTTGCAGTGTTCTCTGTCTTATTTGCAGTTAAGCATCTCTAGAGAATATGTTTTACATTGTTTTTTTCTGTTTTGCATTTGGCATGAGAAGGAGATTAGATGTCTGTTAGGAACGCATAATATTTGGCATAATCTGAAAGTAAAACAGGATTTATCAGAATTCTAACTAAAGGGAAAAAAAAAACTTGCGCAGTATTTTTTTTTTTTTTTTTAAAGCGCATTAAGAGTGTATTTGATGTTCTCATACACAGTGTGTCTCAGTAGCTGGAAGGATCCCGCTGAATAACTTTCTCTGCTTATGAAAATGTTTTCTACTTAGCAGATGACAATTTAAGTTGATGATTGTTTTCTTTGGTGTAAGGACAAAATAAAATGTATGCAATGCAAGTAATAAATAAGCAAAATGTAACATTCTCAAAGGGGAAAAACATACTTCCAGGGTTTTAGAGGAAAGATGGATCAGCTCTCATCAATTCCAGAATATTAGTTTTGACTTTGAAAGACAGTTACATTTTTCTTCCTTTCAGCTAAAATAAATTTGGACCATGTGAGTGCTAAATATCAATGCACGCGTGGGTTTTTGAAGATAGGGAACTGGAACCTGTTATCTGATTGCTGCCATGATGGCTTTTTACTGCAAGATAACATCAACTTAAACCGCAGATAGCTTCATCAGAAACAATGCAATAAGACTTAAAATAGATTCATGGGCCATATGTAGATCTCTCATATCTTACACAAAGTCAGATTAAGTATTTTTGAAGCACTAAGTGAATTGCTAGCTCCTGTGACTCCAACTCTCCCCCCTTTCCTGAGAATCCTGTATTTTCTTTAGTATTCAAAGTGTGCGATGAGAAGTAAAAAGATGAAAATGGATTTTCAACATTTTTCTCACATCTGGAGAATCAAGTTAAATATTCATCACCTCAAAACATCCCACCAGAATGACTGGTGTCAATGACATGGTATTGTTGATAAGCACTGTGAATATGAATATGTTTCAGTCTTTCACATTGAGCACTACGGTAAAATATGCTCTTGATTTGTATGAGCATGTATAAATCCTTGTGAAAGGTATTTCAAGAAAACTTCTTTTGTAACATTAGTGGTAGATACAGTGTTCACCATGCGAATTGGCCAAACTGTCCACAAAATGGCAGCTGTACCACTGAGTTTTGCAGAGTGTAATTACAAGTAGGTCTCACAGGAGGCTATCACAATCAGCCAAAGGTGAGTATGTGTTACTGTACTGATGTCAAACAGGAACTCATCCTGACTTCTGCCTTGAGTTTATACTATAAAATTACTAATAATCTTAGGGATGAATGCTTGACAGACTCTTCAGGTGTATAAATAACGTGGTATTTTGTCTTTTAGCTCTCTGATTTTCCTGGATAGTTTGAAGGAAAAAAATCAAATATAAGAGGAATTACTACTGTCTTATTATCCTCTTTAATAGATTTTAAACCATTGAAGTTTAAGAGGCTTTTTTGTTCAAAATGTTTTTCTTTTCTGAATTCTTTCAGTGGTTATATCTGACTAAACATGAGGATGATATCTTAGGAAAGGGAGATTTATCGCTTTCAATAAAGTATATAAAGTATTAAAAAAATCACATTAACAGTTAGCATTGTAAACTTAGAAATGCTCTGAGAGAATCAAGTGCACACCAGGCAAGGCTGAACAAGGCAGATGGAAATTTAAGAATAAACAAGTTCTGACTGCGTCAATTTACCCTACAAATTAGTGTAACCACTGCAAAAATACAAAAAGATGTGAAGGATTTTTGTGCGTTGTAGAACAATTGCAACTCACAACAGAAAGACTATTTTAGTTAAAGAAAACAAAACTTCTCATATCCTAGATAAGAGAAGCATGTCAACAGTGAGAAATGGGAATTAGTCACATGAACAAGACGAAAATAATTTATTCCCATACTTGTCAAGTCTCCAGAACTACAAAGCAACAGCAAGTGATAACATCCAGGACAGTTTAGTCCCTTCTCTAACATCTGCCGGTGTGTTACAAGAACATGACAGTCAATTAAATAGTACTGGAATCCAGGTCTTCCATTTTAAAAGCAACAACATTAGTTAAGAATAGTATATTCTGCATTACTGACCTGAATCTTATTTACTTATGTCATACAAAGTATAACAACTCAGGCAGAAGGGGGTAAGAGAACTTTTTCCATGTGTTTTGGGCATAAACATACTAGTACTTTCTGAATAGCTATCAGATTTTACTTCACAGGGTAAATAGAAATGTCATCAGTTTATGTATCTCGATGGAGTTCAGGCGTATAGTTATGCTGCACTATATGCATTGCAGAAGTGCATTATCAGGTTAGGCAAACTTGCCTCTTACGAATTGGGGGCAAATGAATGAGGATATTAGGATTTAGGTGCGGCTCACAATGATTGTTAAGTCAATTGTGGATCTAATCCCATATATATTTTTCCTTTATGTGTCCTTTGGTTTTCCTCTTTACAGAGTCTTCAGTGATAAATAAGAAAATTTTAAGGGCTGACTCCTGAGTATTTGTAAGACTTAATTAGTTTGTTGGTTTTTTTTGTTTGTTTTTTGTTTTTTTGGGTTTTTTTTTTTTTTTTGTACAGCATTTCAATATATTGCAAGCTCCCATGGCAGGAAAACAGTTAAACCACAATTTAGTCTAAACGATCTGTTTTAAAACCTCCTGAACCTTATATAAAAGCAGTTTTGCTGTCAGTGGGGGTTGTTCTGAATGCACTTAATCTTAATTAACACTTAATTAATGATGGGAGGTTTAATTTTCTCTGTAGTATTTTTTCAGCCCTTTTCCATGAAGCATGATTTGAGCTTCAGTGTTGCTCACTGTCTTGAAAATCTAACAAGAATTCTAGTAGATAACTCATTTTGTGTAAAAACCAGTAACTAAACATATAGATGATGACTTCTCAAGCCATGGAGTTCTAACAGCTGTAGTTGCCCATTTGGTAAATATACAGAGTTTTCAGGTAGAATATCCGTGTGTATATGTAGTTCTTCCCTCCTTGAGAAATGTTAGAACAACATGTAAAGAACAGGAGTGCTTGACGACAATTACCAGGCTACTCTGAAGACTGATCACAGTCTTACAGTGATGCCATTAAAATGAATAACAACATTTAAATCAGAAGAAAGAATCAGTGATGTCAGCAACAAGCTCTCTCTTGCAGATGTAATGGGTTTGACTTGCCTTTAGCTAAGCTGTTCTTGAGGTCTTCTCAGAGCCCAAGAGGATTATTTTTTTAACCATTTATTTATTTTTGCTTTCCTGCATATTGATTTTTTTTTTTTTTTTTCTTCCCAGGAGTTTGAGAAGCCTCTTCTCTAATACAGATGATCTTCAGGCTAAGCTAAGATCAGGTCCAAGAAGCCACCTTCCATGTAAGTCACAGAAGAAGCCAGCATCGTGGCAGCACTGGAGGCCGCAGCCACATCCCCGACTTGAAACCGCTCCGAGTGAGTAAGTTGGTTTAGGAACCTGTGTACATGGTGCTCTGCAGGACCCCGGCTGGTGACAGAGTGAGTAACTGAACTGGGACTCTGACAGGTGAAGTTTTATTAACCTGGTTGCTTATGGGCTTTTTGTCATATCTTAGTGAAGAGTTACTAAAATAAAAATAGTTATTTCGGAAGTATTTTTCAAAATAAACTACAGTTAAAGAATAGAAGATATACTTCTTGTATGTTTTAAAGAACAATGACAAGTAATAAAGGGAAATGCTAACTGGTAGATCTTCAATAGCTAAAAACTTATGATTGTAGATTTGTAAAATCTGAACATTTGTAAACTTAATACAGTATAAATATAATGCAGTAATATATTGAATGAACAGATGAATTCTTAGCACTTTGATTTGCTAAAGCATAACCTATTACTGAGTATTAATCTTTCAAAAGAATAGTAATTTTATATATATATATATACACACCCTTGCAGCAATACTAAATCATCTCATTGCTGCACTGTCTGTTCTTGCAAATAAATACATGAAAGTGCTGTCAGACCATGTTACAGTTTCCCCACAGATGACACTAATATGTACTTAGTAGTACATAGAGAGTGAAAACTCACTCTCTTATTTTTTGGAAATTACCTTTGATAAATGCTTAATGTCTACATAAAGCATGTATTTGTATTTTTTCATAGTTTGGAAATGAAAGTAAATCTTAGTACAATATTGTCCTATAAAGGATGTAGCTGACTTGATTTAACCTCAGAAAAATACTTCAGTGTTTGCTATTTTAAAGCTTACCTTAATTCTACTTGAGTTTAATTCCAGATAAGCTTCCAAGCAGCATGTCCACTCATATGTTTAGATTTATTTTTTTTTATTTTATTTTTTTGGAAAGCAATACAAGTCCAAGGTATTTTAATGCTTCAGTAACAGGATATTTCCCATATTTTAAGTATCTCTTAAATGGTTTATTAAAAAGTGATTGACATGACTGAAACCAATATAGTGTCTACCTTGATGTTAACCCATGGACTAAGTTGAGCCTAAAGTGTTCTGTGACTTGGTAGTTCTCTGCCTCCAAACTACTGGACAGGGTGGAGGCTGGTGAAAAACACTTTCATCTTATGAAGGCAATCCCAGCTTACAAATACTGTCTAGCCTTAGAAATGGCATTAGCCTTCTGGGGAGGATTCTGTGACCACGCTTCTTCGGTCTCCACAGTGATGTAAAGTGTAGAGGTGGGTACGACTGTGCTAAGGAAAAGCACATACCTCCAGGTTTTTTGTGGTATGTTTGAAAAGTCTCCTTACCTGCGTTTGAGCCCTGGCTTCTTTTTCACACAGTGTGAATGAGACATGAACATAAACTCAATTATAAGGCTGAATTTAGTTCCAAAATGCTGTGATAGACATTGAGGACTGCATGAGTGCAATGTCAAACTGCAGAGATAGTATCCAGAATTAAAGCTTGTGGGGATTTTTTTTTTTTACAGAGAGGGTGATATCATAAATTGTCTTTTGTATTTCAAGTGTAATTTGCTAGGGTGGTTTCTGCATCTGTTATTTTTATTTGCAAGTTTGCTTTGGGAGGCTCTCAACTGAAATAATTTTTATGATTATTTACTCGGGCAGATGGGATTTGCACATTTGGAATGTGAAGTTTCAGACTTCTTTTTAACACCTGTTCTTTCATGTATGTATAGCTAAAAGTATCACTAGGCAACTACAACCAGATTAATCCTCATCTTGGTATGATTATTTAAAGTAGAGAGAAGGGAAGAGGTCTTAATGGTAACAGAGAGGAAAGCAACACTATTTTTAGTGACAGATTAGATATAAAAGGGAAACAGAAAGGCTGAAAGAGAAATACAGATATTCTTACAGGGAGACTGAGATACGGTCCAGAAATCAAAGAGAAGTAATTTAAGTTGAGAAAGGGGGCAAAGGGGAAGAGTTCAATGACCACATACAGGTGATTATAAACGTAGAAAATGGATAAAGAGTTTGCCGAAACTCAGTTGAAAGGTCAGTGTCTGTCAGGAATGGATACAGTACCCAGGAAAAATACTTGAATCTACAAGATTTTATTTTCATGACAATGTTTCACTGAGAAGAACAGGGAGTAAGTGGCAATATACAATTTTCAGAAATTTCCATCGTGGTTTGCCAACAAGTAGCAATACTTATACAAAAGAGCAAAGTATTGTGTTTTAAGTTTGGTTGGTTGGTTGTGGGGTTTTTTTTGTTTGTTTTTGAATGTGCTGTTTTGTAATTCAATACATTCTCAAGCTGCAATAAGGTCCCCTGGTTCATAGCTTCTGACTGTAGATAAAATAAACATTTTTATAATGATAAATTACTGAAATTTTAGAAACTGCTCTATTGTAAAATTGGTGACCTCTTAATGCTTGCTACTGTTCAGATTCCATTAAAACATTTGGACATGAAAATACAGATAAACTGAGTCCAGATATGTTATTCTAGAAAACCGGTGTGATTGATCCAGAGCTTTTAAGAACTCTGGTGTAAACTGGAGTCTTAAACCTGCATTAAACTAGTGTAATTTTATTGGTCCTTAGTAGGCCTTCATATTTATGACATTAAAAAAACCCAATACCTGGTCCATTTGATCTTAGTATTTCATCACTCAATCAGAAGGTTGTCCTCTGTTCTTTCCCAGAAGTTTTATCTGAAATGGGAAAGGAAAAGAGAAAGAACAAAAGGAAGTTATTAAATAAGCTATCAACTATTATTTTCACTTTTTTGAATAAAGTAAAAATCTTATAATACTAAAATTATGACTATATCATATTGACCAAATTACAAAAGTTCTGAAAATTGTGAGCTGATCACCTCTAAACTTTTCTACTTGAGGGCAACCTTTTGTACCTCCAAATAATGCAGAATTAAATACTATTTAATGAATTAAATAATTTTTAAAGAATACATTTTTAAATTAAATAATATTTAAAATAATATATTATATTCCTCAGGCTAATCTGTCGATGAGCTTACTAGCTGCATAGATTATTCCATTCCTAGCTTTTGGCATAGATGCAATATCTAATTGTACTTCCAGAAAAACAGAGAGAGAGAGAGATATGTTAAAATTGAAAGGCATCTGGAGTTCCCTCTGAGATCTGAAGACTGAAAATGAGAATGTTGAAAGCAATCCTAACACTAAGCCTTTCACAATGATATGGTACATATGCAAGATTTCATGCTGGTCTTTCAAATAGCACTAAGAGAATTGATTACTATCCTGTTCAATATGAATTAGACAGATTTGTCAGTAGACTTAACACCACATACTGTAAATAGTACGTCCTTCTGTTAATACAGGTAGAGAGCGGTTGCTCTGCACAATTTATGGTCTCCGTGTAGTACAATATTGAAAGAGTACAGAAACTGTAGTAAACTCCTGATGAAATGCAAGCGTAAGTCTGTTTACTATTAAATGTGATTTACTGCAGTTACATTCTCTCTCTCTCTCCCCCCTCCCTGCTCTGTAGTTTTTTTGTAGAAGGTACAGGGGTTTTGCACAAATAACAATATGAGCTTTTCATTCAGAGTTAGTGTAGAATAACTTGTTTATAGAATTATCACCTGTATTTTTAGATCTTCTTTTCAGCTGTATAGTCTTTCTTTTCTATATTTTAAGAATATTAAGTTAAGATTTGAAATTAAGATGAAAATTGCAAGGAGACTATAATCAAATAGCACTTCAAAACTGAAAATGGTGTAAATCTATGCTACTGCTCTATTTCTCCACAGATAAACGCTTAAATATAGATGGTTTTGTGACAGTACCGAGATAAACAGAAACACATTTTATCATATAGAATGGGAAACCTGTAGCCTATACTAATGATAATAATTGTGATATTGTGTTCTTGTGTATAGTGCATTTTTTTTTTAAAAAAGCTATTTTCATGTAAAGAAGAATTAGAGAGCCTTATTACTAGAAAATGCTGTCAACTGCTTGCATATATTATTCTACTCATCTGCATACCTTTGAGAATGGTTGACCAGTCACTTGCTCAGACATAAACCCGATTAGTGGTAACTCTTCGAAGTAAGGTCTTTGCTTTCTTTAAATCTTAGTTTTACTTAGTGATTTATATAATTTACATCCAGAAGTGTCCATACTTGGAAAGGTAAGAAATTGGAAAAAAAAATGCATTCAAGAAAGAGATTCTTATTGAATTCTGATGTTTGTAATAAAGTTGGAGCTTCCTGTTCAGTGCTTTTATTTTCAAACTCCCTGCCTTCCTTTCCCTGCCCTGATGGGTTTTATGATTTTGAAGTGTAGCACACTCAGTGGAAATCCAAATATCTGCTAAGCCAGAATGGTTTTAGTTGCTCTGTTTTCATGAACTCTTTTCAAATAGCTTAGACATGTAAAGCGAGCATTGCTCAGTTTAGTCCGATTTTTACTTGCACAGTATTGTAACATGCACTTTTTATTGTCTACATAGAATTACTTATTGGAATGCAATTTTGCTCTGTCTTCACTTGTGCCCTCCTCTTTAACCACAAGTACATATTTTATCTGTTAGATACTGGCTGGCTTAGCCTCTATTCCTGGTTTCAGATTTGGTTTGTCCTTCTCCCACTGCCTCTCTTCTGTATTGGGCTTGGATTGAAATTAAAAAGCTTATTTTTGGGAGCTTCACCTACAGTTTGTTTTCTTAAGCTTTCATTAAAGTTTGCTCTTTGATTGATTTCTTAAGATATTTTATGCTTCCTTCATGAAGCTGACATATAGAAGTGGATGCTTGGATCTTTAGTAATACTGAAGATTTGACTATTAACCTCTTGCTATTAGATTGACATTGCCAGTTTAGATGCTGTTGATTTGCCTAACTACAGATCCAACTGATGGGAACTGTGTGTTGTTATACTAGCATAAAGTTGTATTTCAACATAAAATTGTCATTCACAGTTCTACCTGCATTTGACTGCTGAGGCAATATAGTAATAAAGTCTAAAATTCATCCTGTTATCCTATTTGGATAATAAATAGCTGGCCACTTGGAAAGAACATTGAGGACACTAGACCTACAAGGGGAGAGTGGACTCTCATCCTGCCTACTCGTTAGACTGTCTCAACCCACGATGGGGACTGAGTAATTAAAAGTAGCTGTCACTCAGTATTAGGAACTCTGATATCTAAATATGCAAGAATCTAGAAAAAGCAATACATGCCCCCCAACTTTCTAGGAAATAACAGGAAATAATATGATTTCCTTAATAATTCTATTAAGAACAGCTGCTTAGAACCAGCACTTCAGACTAATGACATCTAAAATTATTTTTACAGATCTGCCCGCTACTGTTACAAAAATCTTGCTTTAGAGCTTTGCTTGTTCCACTTCTGCACCCAATAAAGTTTCTATAATTTAACAACATCCTTCCAACTTCTGAAATATTTTAAATTTGAATAGATTGTTCTATGCATATTGCTCTTCCCATGCAAGTAAAAAAAATCTTACCTCTTTTTAGAGTTGTAGATGCTTGATTTTGCATTCTGTAGACGCTTGATTTCACATTCTCTTTAATAAAGACAAGTCCTGGGATTTTTTTTACATAGAGATTATGTCAATCCATACCAGACTGGTGGAAGTCCTTTCATGTCCCCCTTGGAACATAAATTGTATTTTTTTTCCTTCAAAGTATTTTTGCACACACATACATTGTTGATCAAGATATCTGATTGACTATATGAAAGAGTAAAGTGCATCAAAGCATTCTTAGTTATTTAGTTGTAAATTTTACAATATAGCCTGTAATACTAAATAAAAAGCATAGTTGGTATTTCCACTTTCATACTAATAACCTTCTATAGACATTATTTTATATTATTCTTTAGGAATGCTAACCAGAAATAAAAGGTAAACATATTGGAATGCGAATAGTTGCTGCAGTCCTTTAAAGGTAGTCCTTATCCTCGGGCAATGTACAGGATCGCAAATGTTTTAATTAGTTATTAATTGCACTTGCTTTGCTAGTTTCAGTCTAGAGACAGAAATATCACTGGGTCATGAAACACCAAGTATAACTCTTCCTGTTTCAAAGGACATAGATAAAAGGTATGAGAAAATGTCTGTAGCCTTTCTTTCATAAAAGTGCTTTCTCTTAACTGCTTTCCCCCCCTTTTAAGAACTCTGTTAATAAAGCTGAATTGTAGTTCCTTTCTATAGGCAGATGATTAAACATTCTCACCATTATATAATACAATTTCCATTTTATTTTAAACATACTTTGCATGATATAAAAATATTGATCACAGTGAGCTTTAACAATTGTTACTGCTATAAACAGAAATGCTGCACAATGGTTTTAGTGGAAATAAATTATATAGTCATTATCTCTTAAAAAAAAAAAAATCACAAGAAGGAGAACCTAGGCTGTTTGGTCATTGGCAGAAAATAAGTCCTTATTGAGTTCTTTATAAAACATGAACCCCAGTTATTTTCTACATTTGCTTTCCACAGCTTGAGAAAAGCACAATGCGTCCGTCTCTGAAAGCCCCACAGGGTCTCTGGTGAACATTTAATTCCAAATATTAGCAAAGTTTCTGTCGTTCTTTTGTTCTAATGGAAAAATGTACACCAAAATAGCAAGTAGTGCTCTCTTCACTAATTCATAAGTGGTCTTTTCCAATATGTGGGTACACAGCGGCACACTTCTTCACTAAAATAAAATCCAGCATCACAGCGTTTCGTTCGGACTGTACATGGCGGTCTGTAACAACTAAAGAAATGAAAAAAAGTGGGCATTAATATAACACAATCATTTATACTAACCTGGAGTAGAAATCTGTGTACATTTAGATTGTCATTTCTCAGTGGGACATTTAATTCCTACAAATACACATCTTTTGTTTATGTTCTTGCACCTACTTTGAATTGGATTATTCTTCACAAAAGACAATGAAAGAATAACGAATGCTATCAAAGAGAAATTATTCCATTGCAACAGATACTTATGGATATTTTTAAACATATTGCCTGGTTCTAGTCACATTCTAATCTGGAGTAGTACTTTTTAAAATTTAATTTTGCAAATACAGTAATATTTTTCTCAACTTAAATTGCCTTGTTTATGCATGCTGCCAGTTTGAGGTAGCCATGCAGAATCAGGTGATGACCAAATTTACCATTTTCTTACCCAGGACTGTTTCTCATCTTATTCACTCCTGCAATACACCTGAGAGAGATTTGTCTATGTATGTTACACTGTGACTCTGATCTTGAAAATGAGAACATACTTCCTTCAAGTTGCAAACTCCTATAGCCACTCTCTGAGGCCAGTGGGGGTATATCTACACTTCACGTTGCATCCGATCTATGCAATAGATCGGAACCTGCATGTTTATGAGAAATCTTAAAGGAAAAAGAACACAAATAGTCTTTATTTGATTAAAATAAGTTTAACAGAAATAGAGCATTAAAGCCACAAGTCCTCTCTACCTAAAGCACAGCAGAATTTTTCTTCACAGATTCCTTGACTGAAAAATAGAAATTATACAAAGATAGTATCTGTGGTTGTCCCTGAACTCTTCCTTTTCCTACTTTATTTTTCTATTAAAACAAGAACTTGACCTAAAATAACCTTACAATAACAATGCTAAATACTTTCTGGTGTATAACGGAGACAAAGTACAAGTCTGGGGGTTTTTTTTCAGACGCTGGCAATGAGTCAACAGACAAAAGTATATGTTTCGAATTTCAACACAGTTCTACTTAAAACTTGTATTTAAATAATGTGTGCCTGTTTGTGAAACACTGATATTATGATGTATTACTATAATTTATACTTACTTCAGTTCAAAGACAGTACAGTACACTATATTAAGGCAATGTCACTATCCTTCTCCCTAGGCAATTCTTGTTTCAGGCTTGTGGCTACTCTTATTATTGTTGCAGATAAGTTAATATGTTGTGTGCTTGTTTTGGATACCAAGTTACTACTTTGCAATAATTTGTTTATGATATGAGGTCTGGATTACAGTTACATTAATTCAAGCCAGCTAGTTCAACCAATGAACCTGGCTATGAGGAAAACAATAAGGAATGAGGAAGACCGCAAACATGACATTTATTAACTAGTCACATCTTGTTCTGTGTTTTCAATGTCATTAATCATAGATTATCTCACCAGTGTGGTCTCTGTAATTAAGGGAGTAACATTATTTTGTGCCACTTAATATAGGAATTTGAGACCAGTGTAACTGCTCATGGAAATTTCTCAAAGCTCTACTGATCTTTTGCCCAATAAAGTTTGGAAACAGTGGTAAAAGGCAACAAAAAAAAAATCACAGTGTCACTTGAGAAAGAGAGTAAGCGAACTTCAGAGTCTTGCACATGTTTGTCAAAGGACTCTAATACTCTGAGCAAATGGGCAACCAGCAGTAGGTTTGGTCTGGGAAAAAGGTACTCCATCCAGATGCAATGGACAAAAGGCTGAGCTCGCTTGCCTTTTTGTCCATCTCTGCCTTGAAAGCTAGACTATTTCACGCACTGAATGACCGTAGAATGAAATAAGACAAAGATGAGGAAAAAGAAAACCAAACCAAACAAACAAAAAAACCCCAAAGCCAAAGTCTTCCACCCACCTATGACACATTGCACAAAATGAAAAGCAGTCATGCAATTGTTAAATATGAGGAGTTCATCTGTGCCTCCTAGTGAACTGTGAACTTCAGCTTAACTTACAGTTGAGAGTACTATAAAGCATCTCTCCCATGTGAGTTTGTGTCCAGCAGCAGTCAAGGTCGGGTTACTGCAGTCTTATCCTCATTTGGGACATGTCAACAGAGAAAGCAAGCCCCTCTCCTCCTCTAAAATGCTTTTCAGCTGAGGTGCCTAGTTATCTGACCCTGCCAAAACTGCCCAAAATAAATATCTGAGGTGATAACACAGGGTGAATAGCAGCAGAGTCATTGTAACTACATAAATGTGGTTTCCTTAGGAAACTCTGCTGAACAATAGACCAGGTATTTCAAAAGACTTGGGTGGAGTGCTTTTGTGTGACAGATGTCTTTTTTGCAGAGGACAATTGGAGCACGTTGGATCTAAGATAGATTTCAGTCAATATGTACAGTGCTGGGTGAGTCAGTGCCAACTTTCTCTTTATGGTCAGTAATTGTGATTTGTTGCTATCGAATGCCCAGATTTGTGATTTTGGGCAGTCTAACAACTTCATAGGTGAAACTGAAGTACAAATGCTACTTTTAGTGGTGGTAAAATCATGATTGTCTTAAAATCCAGTATGCTTTATGGTGGTGGTGATTTTTTTTTTTCTTTCTTTTTTTTTTCCTTTTCTTCCTATCCTGTGCTTTGTAAATGACTTTCTGCTCCTTCCTCTGGGACAGGGTATAACATTAGGGGCAGAGGCACTTCAGGTACAGTGCATAAAAATGGTGGTGCTTCAATACCAGAACCTACAAGGACAACTACTCTGCACGAGGAGCTGTCTAGGACATGGCTACAGGATTCTGCTCATGCTGAGATCCTGGGCATCTTGCACAAAGCTATAGAGCGGTACCTCCCATTACGTGGTCTCATAACAGCAAGGGATCTTTCTTTCAAAGACAACTGGGATGTTGCCGGGTTTTTATTCATTTTAGTAAAAGCTTGCGGTGGACAGGACCAAAATGTGAGAAACCTATGCTAAGTCCTTTCTTAAGGACGAGGAGAGATTGCATCCTCTATTTTCCTTGACAGTGCTAACATCTACAGGGCCATTGGTTGTAGAGCTATAGAGTAACACCATATGCCAATCTATCTTTGTCCACACAAAGACGAACGGCTTAGAAAAGAGAAACAGCTAAAAGCATCCTATATCACATTGTCCTTGGAAATGAGAGGGAGATTCAATCTCTTTATCATATCCAACCACACCACCACCGAGAAAAGCTGGGCTCAATTCCCTCCTTCAAATACTAAGCCTTTAAATCAGTAGAGGTGGCATCAGGTATTTATTATGGCATTTCTTAGTTTTTCGAATGCTTGACTGTTCCAGTTGTGAATGTTCTTTTAAAATGCGCATGGTTTATATGTGTAGCACTGCTGGAAGTGCACACTAGAGTACTGCTAAACCTTTGTAACGTGCTAAAGGTCATGTAATCCGGTTGGTTTCTTTTTCTCTGCAAACACAAAACTGAAATAAAACCTGAATGATAGAGAAGAAATTATTTCTTATGTTTCTAACAACTCTTCCATTGCACTCAAAAGGCCAAACATAGGAAAAAACAGGTAATGCCAGTTTTAATTAATCTTTTCTCCTATTTTAGAGACTTCAACACAGGTGTCATTACTAATATTAGACAATTTTTCTTTATCCAAGTTGAACTAATACATATGCGGCAATATATTTATGCTAAGTAATTACATGTTATATTAAAAAAAATACATAAAGTTCGCTTTTGATGAGCAACAAATTACCACAAATGTTTCAATGTCCTATTTTGCTATTTTCCATTTCCAGTGCCTGAACATTTCTGGAATTGTTATTTGTCATGAATACAATAGAAATAATTCCCATATGTTAATAAATAAGTGATCTTTCTGCTCCAAATGGCATTGTTTCTGTTTTAACAAATTCACTTTACAGAAAAACTCTTCTCATAAAATATATAGAGCAGAAACAATATTGTTTGTTTCTCAGAACCTAAAGTCATTCACATTTTTATATATAGACTGCTACTGCTGTGGGTGTAGCAGTTGTGGAAGGAAAAGCTCCTGTGGTACATAAAGAAATTGCAGAGTTTTCTTCCTGACCAAATCCCATTTTAAATTATGAATGTGGGCAGTCTGTTTTATAGTTATAAATGTCTATTTTTCACACAAATCACTGAAAGCTGTAAGACTTTTTATGCACTCATTAATCTTTAGTATCAGCCGAGTTAAATGAAGGATATGCATAAATTTAGGAAGTGAAAATGAATGACAGTATCTCCAGAACTAACCCCTGAAATCTAATTAGGATTGAGTTATTTGAATTGCAATATTCAGTTTTTGGGAAAAACACAGTGGGATTTTAAGTAGCATAAAAAAACAGGGACCTTGAACTTACAGCTCATTTTCATCAAAAGAAAAAAAAAATCATATGAAATAGTAGTAAGACTACAAGAAAGTAAACATGCTTTAAAATACTTATTCTGCCTAGTGGTTTCCTCAGAGATGATAAAAAGTCATAGAAGATAAAGCTGCATTGAAGAGAGTCTTACTGTTTACTGAAGACTACAAAAGCAATTCAGCAAGACAGCTAATGACACGACCCAAAATTTTACATCTCAAACACAATGAAAGTGCTAAAGACTGAGTTTTTACCTGCATGTCTGGTGATGGAACCTTTTTCCTTTTAAGAAGCATTTATTGGGAGATTCTATACATTCACAGATGCATTTTGAAGGATTTAGTGGCTGATGTTTAGGACAGGTCTTTTTACATACACACTGGCACTTATCTTCATCAAATTCCTTGTTGGGCCCACAGGACGTAGGGAGAAGTTTGTTTTTGCACAGGCACTGACATGACGATCTGTCTAATTCTTTGTGAGGTCCACAGCTTGAGGGGCGCACGCCTCCTTTGCAGACACATTGACAGGTTTCTTCATCCAGCTCTTTGTTTGGTCCACAAATATGGAATCCTTCAGATGCGTCTAGAAACACAGCACAGAAGTTGCACAATTATCAGAATTTTGTCCCCACCCATCCACTATTTTTAAGTGAAGAACTAGTATCCAACTCATACCTTTTGAGGTGTTTTAAGAACAAACATATGTCAAAAGACAGGCAACAACTAGTAATAGTATCAACAAAGAAAAAAATTCAACTATTTACTTTTGACAGTTGCAACTTTTCCTTTCAATAAATCAAAACATGGAAATACATTTAATCGCTTAAGCAAAACTGCTTACCAGAATCTCCAAGTTGAGAAGAGAAACCAAAATCATGCTGTGCCAAACATCTGCAAACTTGATTATTCCAGATATGATTTTTTGGACAGGTCTTGTTTGCCACATGACACCTGTAGAATGAAATATACCGATGATTTACTACCATAAGAAGTTAAAGAAAAAAAATTATTTTAGGTGTTAATTGCTTTTGTTTTCCTCCATTACAAAACCCTGTTGAAGAGCTTCAGCTCATTCATAATCTTATTTTTAACTCCTATCAAATTTGTTAGTAATTAAGGTTCTCCCCATTACAGGAATCTTTAATCACTTATTGAAAATACCTTCTCACATTTTAAGTTTTAGCTCTAACTTCTAGGAACTGATATTTGTACTTTTCTAATATAGTTTGGAAACAGATCTGATGCTTGAATGTAAGCCTCATACAGAAAATAGACCAGCATGAAAAATATTTGCAGGCGAAATACTGCATAGGTGGTAACAGACATCATTTTCTACACTGTTTTTTTGCTGTACAAAAATGTTGTCACACATATAGACATCAAAAGACAGCTGGTAATAGTTTCTGAATGAATGCTGTAGACCAAACTCTAATTTCTAAAACAAAATTGGATTATCAGATTCCCTTCCTCTTTATCTGGAGTTATGTGACACTGACTGACTCTTTCTCATCAGTCAATCAAATCCTGGACAGCTTTCTTGACTCTAAAGATTCAGACTTCAGCAGTGATGCCTCTTCACTTTAGAAATGAAAGACAATAAACCATTTAACAGTTTAATGCTGTTTACCTGCTAGAGATTTGCAGTCAAGGTAGGTAGTGGTTCCAAAGAAAGCAAAAAATTCCCAATAGCAGTTAGTCTCTTTTTAAAGGATGACTGAACTTAACTAGCACATGCACCACAGATACAATATTTGCGAATTATTTGATCTTCCTTGTTTGCAATTTCTTTATCACCACAGGTGACATTACCACTTTTAACAAGTCATGCCTAACTTCATGCATCCAGACTGTGTCACTTATTCCTTGTTTCTGTAGTATTTCTAAAACCCTCAGCTGTTCAGACAGCACGTACGTTACTCATTTTAAGCGCTTTTCATTCCCCTGAGCACCATTACTCATGCATTCAAAAATGCAGGTGCTAGGACATTCTCCCATGATCATCATTCAAATATACCACTCCCCTTCACCACATTAAATGACTCTGCTTGTAAAGACTGCTGTAGCTTAACATCACCCTGCATCGCCTCATGTTTTATCAAGCTGGTGTTTCCTGATTTCATTCTGCTAATGATCTCATTCTTGCTCCCTCACTTGGCGTGCACGTCCTTTTGCCTGCCTCCTCATTCTGCTTGAGGAACGCTACAGATAATTTACAGACATATTATTGCATTCTGTTTAAAAAAACCAACAACTCATGCCTGGAGCAGCCTGGCTCTAGCCAGGAGTGTTAAAATAACTACAGAAGGAAGCCAGGGTGACAGTATGAAGAAAACACTAAGTGCACATGAACCCACGAAAAGACAATGTTGATACAATAACCAAGTGACCAAAGAATTAGAAGAGAATGATATGTATTTCAGCATCAGCGTTAGAGATACCCAGCAAAAGGAACTGGATCTGCTCGTTTACAAGTTCTACTCTGGTCGCTAGTACATAAAATTACCGGGCGGTGTGGGGGGGTTATGGCTGGAATTTTAAAATGTCTTACTGTAACATTTTAGGAAAATTCAGGAAGGCTAGAAAAAAAATCAGAGGCAAAAACACTTCACAAAAAAATTCACTACCTTTTTCCAAATCATTGTCAACTCAACTAAAAAAAAATAAAAAATAAAAAATAAAAAACCCCAGCATGCTAACTTGTTACCTGTCAATGTCAGGACAGATAATGCACAAGAGGGAGAAACATTTACTGTGTGCAACACACATCCAAACCACATTTAAAATACGCTTATCAGCTCTGTAAGCACGTACCTACAAACCATGGGGAAACAAGGTCATTATAGAGACTTGGATCTGAATTATGTGTATTGAAGGCCCCCCTGCTCCCCTTCCCCAAACTGCTAAACTTCTAAAAGAGAGTGACAATTTTCTAACTCAGCTGCATGTCTTGATGACATTCTATATAAACGGCGAAGAGTACAACCTAAGATGCCATTAGTCCAGGAGGTGTTCTGAAACACTGGTTAACATGAATTGACGTGCCTCAGCTCTGCAAGTACGAAGAGATAGCTACTACATTTTAGGAGGAAAAATAAAGTGGGAGAACAGGCAAAGACCTAGACCTTAATTCTCAGGACAAAGCTGTACAGAAAATATATTTTATATAAAAAAAGATTAACTATTTATATTCTATCTTACACGTCATTTCTCTCCTAACACATGCCTGTGCATTGTGGCAGTCTTGAATTCTTATTAGATCTCAAGTGTTAATACTCTAAACCCAGAGATTATACTCCTAGACTTTTCTTTTCAGCAATACATAAGAAAGTCACTACACTATTTCTGTTAAAATGAGCAGGTACATAAATACATGCACGCATGCAGATCTGCCACAGTGACAAGCACATTTCCAACTTTTGGCTTTACAACAGATTCACTAGCATTCAAACCTAGAAATAAAAATGTTAAGGAAAAACAAGAAGTCTTCCTTTGAGAAATTTGAGAACTTTAGTAAAAATTACAAAAAAACCCCAAACAGTGGCATTCTGAAAAGCATCCAGGCACTCACCAGGAACATAAAAAAATATATTTACATTCCTTTCTAGAATCTAGAAGCACTCAGCTTGGTTTTTTGGGATTTTTTCTATTTTCTTGTAAAAAGCCATAGATTTTAAATTTAAAGACAGTACTTAAGAGTAGAGAAAGCCTGTATATATTCTGATCTAGTGCTATTGTCTTACCTTTGTTGAAGCATAATTCCGTACTTACAGGAGAGGCAGCTAGCTGGGAGTGCTGGTCAAAGTCTCCTATCTGTACACTTACTTCCCTCTAACTACAGGTAGCTGTTTCCTGGCTAGAATAAACTCTTGCAATGGTAATTACAACTGCTTTTAATCTGGAAGCACCGAGAAGCTGCCAACAATCAGCGTAATTTATTATTGACTCTTGGGTTTTGATTTTTTATAATCTGTTAATTATGTAATTAATTAAACTATTAATAGATTTATTTCCTAATTTTTT
This sequence comes from Aramus guarauna, assembly GCA_013400195.1. NCBI lineage: Eukaryota > Metazoa > Chordata > Aves > Gruiformes > Aramidae > Aramus > Aramus guarauna. The sequence continues at coordinate 1,628,920 of VXBL01002500.1, read as the reverse complement.
TAATCCACTGTTTATGATCCATGTTTTAATGAACAAATTCAATAATTTGAATGCAAATAGAATATAATCTGTGTTTAGCTGGAACATGTCAGAAAACACGCAGGCTTTAACTTTAACACAGAGAAAATGACCTAGCTTACACCTCTGGGCATTTTGCACTTATTAAAAATGTCTGCAATTAATTCTAGTTCAGCTCCTAGTTATTGGTTCTTCCATAAAGCAGTTGTTAGTTTGTTACATATTTTTGGCCTACTAAATCCTTATACATGATGAAATCACCACTCCTCTAAAACGAAAGGAAGGAGTTCTTCAAGTGTTTTAATAACACTTGCTTCACTGCCAGATTTCTTCTGTGACTTTTTTAATTCAAAATCACCAAATTAACACGCTAAGTCTGTGGATTGTAAATTAACCTTATTTCCCCTTCCCATTTGTTCCACCCCCCCCCACTTCTGGCATATGAAGATGTCCCAAAAAAGTTCTGTAGTCAAAGATTCCCTAAAAACAGGCCTTTTTTAAAATTTATTTTAACAGTTTTTTAAATAGGAAAATACAGTTTGAGAGGGAAATGTTGTCTACTATCTTCCTTGCAAAAGTAAATATTTTTGGAGAGCTTTTATGATTATTTTTTTTTTAAGTTGATTTTATTGATGCTTCCTTTAAGCCTCAATTGCATTGTAGTTCCTTCCATGAAACAAACCCCCCAAACAACATTATTCTTCATTTTTAAATGACCTAGCCCCAGTTTATCCACCGCCCGAAAAGGTACTATGCTAATTACTTTAGTAACATTCTCTCCACGTAAAACAATATTAGTTCCTTTGCAAAATACATTCTGCTACTATTAATATATTTAAGTTCACCTATCTTAATTGTCAAAGCTTCCGGCAATATTTTAAACCTAATTATATAGGCTTACTCATAATGTGAACGGAATGACAAGTCTCATACTTACTGAGTTTGTGTTGCTGGCAAGGAACGTCTTATGATAGAATGAACTTGTCTGTAAACATCCAACTTCGACATGCATCGGCAGGACGTGTGATTGGCAAAACTGACGGTTACGGGTTTGGGGCCGTGAGAGAGAGGCACTGTGATCTCAAACAACTACAAAACGGAAAGCAAACAAAGATCAGCAACAGTACAACTGAAAATAATAGAAGGACATACAAAAAAAAGCTATAAGGAATTTCAGTTTAGGTTTTTGGTCTCTACCGTCACTCAGTGGCATATTCAATTATATCGCTACATAATCATTACGTGCAAAATGAACAAAATAGCATTTTTAGTGGTAAGCCCTGTTACGTGCCTGTTTGCTTAGTATAACATTTAAACTCCTGTTAAAAAAGGAAAAAGTACAAAGACCTCGTTTTTCTAGAGGAAATTACTTCAAATTGGCAGCCTTTTAAAAACTCTAAAATGTAACATTTGGAAGGTGCTTCACAAAGTTGGAAAATGAGAATAATTTAAAAAGGGGGTAAGCTACAACCTAATACATCAGTTGCACAATTACAAAAGCTTGTATAAAACAGCAATATATTGGACTTGGATCAAAACGTTTTTGGATGAACAAGTTTTGAACTGCAGCATACTGTATTTTTGACTTTCCAGTATTCATATCAATACAAATTATATGGTTACCCTGATGGAACGCATCTGGAACTATTAACATTTTCCAGGATATTAAGAAATATTCACTATTAATAAAACAATCAGTTATATGAATGAATAAAATCCTAATTTTAGTGGGAAATGTAGTTCAACTGGTTGAAGAGGACAACTTCAGCAATACCTTGTGGAAAAACTGAACATGTGATAACAGACAAACAGGGAGAATCATTTCAGTGTTCAATTCAGGACATGTACTGCATCAAATTAAAAAGTTTCACTGTAAGACTCAAATCTCAATAGTCTCCTGAAAAGTTAGGACAAATACTTTAGGTCAAAGTCTTAAAAACTTTTTTTTGGTAGTATTTTTAATAGGATAATAGTGTATCATTGCCTTTTAGTCACTTTTCCAAATATATTTAAGAATATTTCTGCATCTTTTGGGGACTTTACTACCTTTAAAAACATGGTCACAGGTTATTATTCCAGTTTCAGTGGATGAGACTGTGTAACAAGACTTTAATTCTATTTTAAATCTATTTCCAATGCTTTTTTTTCAATCAATAACTTTATAGCATGGCATATAGGCAGCACGCAAATGTCATGAAAATACTGGTAATTTTACATGATTCAAAATATGAAGTACCTCTACGGGATGTCCTGAAAACAGTATCTTGCACTGAAGTACACAAGCATGCCTGGGTACTGCGACAAGGATGCAGGTGCAGCAGTATGGGATGTATTCATCAAGTACCCACAAGGTGCAGCCAACAATAAAGCTCGCAGTATTGACGTACCTAAACTATGCAACTTCAACCTAAATTGTATCCAGCATCATCAACTCTGATAGATATTATCGATTTCACAAAACAAATTTTGACATCATTTAGTGACTGGATCAAGTTTAACATTGGGAGTGTCACCATACAAGAACTGAAATGGCAAAAGTATTATATTTGTATTATATGCTGTTACAGAAGATTACGATGCTGTTATTTTTGCTGCAAAAAGCACCACAACCGTTATAGTAGTTTTAAATTTGGGTTTTTTTTCCCCACTAGAATCTAAAAATGCAAACTGATGTATGTTTACTTCTGCAGAAGGAAAACCAAAACAGAAAAGAGATCCTGCATCTTTCAAATACTGATCAAAAAAACCCCTATCCATCTAGAGAGCTACTATGGAAAGAGTTTCTCTTGTTAGAGACTTCTAGCCAAAGCATATTAACATTTGGATTCTTGCTCCAGCTGCAAAATAAATAACAGTTCTTAAAATTTTGGTCTTGAGTCATTAATAAGGGCACAAGTCCATGTCTAGTTTAAAGTTTGGTACCAATAAAATGGATGCCTAATTATCACCAGACATACCTCCAGGGTTTGCACTAAGTTCAACATAGACTTCTGGAAAGATTCTTTCTAATCAACTTTTTATTATACTCATAATTCTTTCTGGCTTCCAAACCAATATTGGCTCCTTTACCCTTATCTATTATAAAAGTTCCTTTAAATTAATCACAAAAGGCATTCTTATCAAGATGCTTCATCCAAAAAGAGCAATAATCATAACATACAGCTATAATTTTCATACTAATGTGTTATACGAAAATAGCTTTATGTACTTATTAATTTCTTTTAAAACTATCCACCTCTTTGAAGGCCATCATACGTTTTGTTATAATGCACAAACTAAGAAATTGGAGAGGAGGAAGGTGGTGTTGTAGATAAAGAGACAGAAAGGACTGTGTTTATGACAAATAGTTTTCATTTCTGCATACAGTACAGATTTGAGAAAACACATGCTGAGTTTTTTGGGTATCTTTTCAAAATACTGATTCTTAATCAGATGACAAAATTCACCTACATATGCAAGACTTGTACCTTTTTTTAAACAAGTTGTGCTTTGAGAAGGACAGCACAACTGTTGAGACCTCTGAAAATCTGGACAGCTAAGAATCTACAGATGCAAAAGCCTTTACAATATTGAATATCTTGTAAGAAAACTGATTCTTAAAAGACATATATGAATTAAAGGGCAGAACAAAGAGTGTGGACTTAATTACAATATTATACATGTAAAGAGAATCTTGTTTTCCCTGCTCTGTTATGACAGTGTGAGCTTGCTTTTCCGAAGCTGAAGTAAAAACGCACTACAGGGAGAACTGATAAAACTTCAAAACTGAAGATAAGTGTGATTCTTTGCATGGACGAAACTGCAGCTGACTAGAAAAAAAGGGCACGTTCTGTTCTTCCTCTGTTCTTGGAGTACATCAGTTTGCCATGCTGCAAAGCGTTGGAGACTCCAGACCGCTGGAGATGGCAGGGTAGGACTATTGATACAATTCCAAACCACCTAAGAGAGGTCCCTGTCAGTCCAACTGTTCTTCTGTTTGGCTTCAGAAGTGCACTGAGAGAAATTTCACTAAAACACTTGAGACGTACCAATTGTGAGCAGGAACTATGGTGAACGTGAATTATCTTAATTTACATTTATCCTTCCATTTAAACCATGAAAGGTATCGGTTTAGAGATGAATATTGCTAACAACTATTCCCATCAACACTTCAGTGGTGCAATGCAAAAAAAGCCCGGTTAAACAATGTAAAGGTAGACTAGCTTCCTTGACTTCATTGAATTACCTTCAGTTTTTTCAACTAAATTCTCTTAACAGCAATTTATTTTACATCACCCAGTAGTAACTACTGCATGAAGTCAAAAAACTAAGCCAACTATTTATGTTAGAGCTTATATTATATTTGGTATTACATTTCTAGCCCTCACTTTTGGAAAGTGCTTAAGATGATACATGAACTAGCATTTTTAAATGAATATAAACTAGATCTATTTTCATTAATGGAAATGATGGAAGTGAAATACTAAGGTTGGAATTATTCATTTGTTCTTCCTACACTTTTGTCTCTGATGCTATTAGGATACTATATTCTGATGCATACTGAAAAAGGAGATATTTATTCTTCTGATAATGAAAATATATCGAGATTTCACAAGAAATAAATTATTGAAAAATAGTCACAAAATATACTTGATACTCAGAATAATTCAGTTTCAATAATCTCTGGGATTTTAAAATAAGATCCATTCTAAAGAAAATCTATATTCTGCTCTCAGCTGTGATAGCAGCATCCAATAAAGCTATTTAAGCATAAGTGAATAAAATCTCAACATACATAAGCTGGGTTTGAATTATTATCTGAATAAATAATTTCAAAATAGGTAAGATCTGACCTAGTGTAATGCCTTCTGCTTTTGTTAACATCTCTAATTTATTTCTTGTTTATCTTCCTCATCCAATAGAACAGCAAGCTCAGCATCTGTTGTCACTACAGGGCATGTTTGCAACATGTAACCACCAAATGTCAGTATCTAGAAAGGACATTTCTAAGAGAAACGCCCTGTAACATCTGTGTATGAGGCTGTTTTTTGACATTCTTCTTTTCTAGCAACATTGCTGGTTGTGGGTACTGCTGCTGGTACCGACATTGCCCATACAGGTACCTCCTCTTCTGGGAGATCAGATGGCTTGTATTTTTGTCTGATCCTTCATTCAGTAAAGGACTGGTTTTACTGTATTCTTAGAGGTCCAAATCTTCTCTTCCCTCCCAGCTTTAAATCATAGTAAAAATCACACACATTCACACTACAGGCAACAGGAAAAAGACATTTCCTTCAGATCTGTTCTTTAGGGTCTAATGCCCAAAGACAGACATTCAGGTCTAAATACTGCGAAGAATGAACTTCAATCCCCAGAAGAACACGAGATCTGACAGTAGTAGGGATTACGGCAGTTTTGTCAAAACTGAGAGCTTTTATTGCTCACTGTTTTCAGAAAAATGTTAGTAATTGTAGCAAATTAAAGTACAATAAATGAGTATTGCTAGAGTTAGAGGCAAGTACTCAAAAGTTAAAAGTTCTCTAGAAGATGCGATTTAGGTGTCTAGATCTGAAACGGCTTCAGATTTTTGTTCAGCTCCAAGTTATAAAGTGTTCTAGTTACAAAGAAATGCAGGTCTCCCAACAATTCCACTTGCCTCCTAGGTCTTCTTTTAACACTTAAAAGTATGCAAATTGTCTCAAAGATAACAAACCACACATTTGTATTACAAACAAACAAGTATTGTATCCTCTACCTAAAATAAGGAAACATGAAATGTTTTTCAGAGAAAAAAAAAATAAATCCAAATTTTTGTTTGTAACAATAAAGCCATATACATTTCTTTCTCACCCTCGTCTAAATCTGGTCCACTTGTGCTGTGGTTTTAAAGCAAAAAACTAAAAAGTAAAGGCAACACATCAAGCTGAGTCAGGCAGAGAAAATTTCAACCCCTATTGTTAAAGAATAGTAAAGTTAGGCTGAGAATGACAATAGAGTTTATAATAGAGTATGTTGGATAATCTTAATATTAGGCTACTTACACTGGAGTTGTTTACCATTGAACAAGATTATATGTGACTAAAAATGCTTTTTTCCTGTTTTTCTGTGTCATTAAAAAATTGAAGAGCCTTGTACAGTAAATGGCTTAAATAGAAACTGTGCTAAAACCATGACAGTCATTGGTACTATATGGATTTTAAAAAAAAAAAAAGTTTTGGTTGCAGGACTTTTTTTTTTTTTTTAATTATTTTTAAAGGAGATGTATGTTCTGTACTTCCCATTGACCATTACCAAGATGACTTTATATCTGTCTTTCACCCTGGCCAAACTGGAAAAAACTGGAACTTTTTTTCCTAGATATACATTAACTACACTATGTTCTTCTGATGGACTGTGGTTTGTTTTGGCAAGCTTTCCTTAAATTGATTTACACTCAGTTTCCATCACTTATGATCTTTGCACTTCCTAAAGTGTCAGTAAGGCCGGCCAAATACAACCAGTGTAACAAAGCATCATGTGCCTGTAGAGATTTTTAAGCTAAGGTTATAAGACTTTTTTGATTTCAAAACTCTAAACATCTCTATATTGGAAAGAATGAAAATAAGCTATTTGAAAAGTGGTACATCATCATTATTTATTATACTATCTAACTTTTTTGAAAAAAACAAAAAAACAAAAAAAAAATCAGTATTTCAAGGCTGATGTGTGATAAAACACCACATTATTATCTAATACACTTTATATCTGTTAAATATGCTGGGGTTCCTTATTCTATCATTTTATATTTGAATAACTTTTTTTTTTTCAGAAATTTTAACAAAAAAAAAAATTTTGAAATTATACTGATATATCTCCCACTATTAATAGTACCTACCACATCATTACAATCATCAATCTAACATAGAAAAATGCATGGGAAAAGGCTTAAATGGTAAAGTTCAAAACTACTGAAAATTCTTGTGACATATGCATCTCCAAATTGTGTAAAGGAACACCATGTACATCTCAAATATGACAAACAATTTCAAGCTGTTAACTTGTTTCCTGTGAGAAAAGCTCCTCTAAATCTAATTTCAAACTGCTTGGAAAGATGTTTTCCCTTGAGGGACTATTACTGTAACCATGAACAAGAAGATTTAGGACTTTTACATCAAATGATCTGAAAGAAGCCAAAAAAATGTCCATCCTGCCAACCAAGAGGAAGAATGGAATGAGATGGCTCTTTGACATCTCTCACTGCTTCCCTTCAACCTATAAGCAAGTACCTATAGGTGGGACATAAAAAAGTACAGATGAGGGACAAACTGTTGCTGTACCAGGTAGTTCCAATCTTTGTAACTGCTGTTGAATTACTCATGTCGTGGAAACAGAACAACTGTTTGATTAATAATGAATTAGAGAGAAAACCAACACAACTACACCACAAAACCAAAAACCAACCAACCACGTTCCCCATAGATCTTTACTGGAGAAACCATCACTTACAAAGTTGGGCTATTGCAGCATCACAGATCAAGGAGAAGAAAAAGATCTACTGCATTTTATGAATTAGCCTAGAGGTCCTCAACTGTCTTCACAGACCTCATACCACATCTTAATTAAGAAATTGTCTCATACCCCAATCATGATTATGTATAGAAACCCCTTAGCAACTATAGAAACAGTTTTTTGGGGAAAAACTGTTATTAAAAGCAATGTAGAATACTTTTCTGTTTTTTTTTTAAATCAAGTTAAGTAGGTAGAAAGGAGGAACACAGCCTGAACTAGAGAACTACTGACCTCTCTCCGGACCACCACAGTGTTCCACAAGCCAATCTGGGAACATCTGACCTCATCCGTTCTCCTGGCAATCAATTACTTGCTATGCATAACAATAAGTTCGATGCTTAGCTCTTTTCTCGTTAATTTTGATGAAAGCTGATATCAACTTTCTTTAGATTTTAATGTCTGGAACCAATGCTAGAGCTTCCCCTCACAGTAAGACCTTCAGCTGAGAAGTTAATTTCCTATTAAGCACATTTTCTGCAGGGTGAATAGTATCAAGTTATCTTATGGAATTTATGCACCAAAAATAAAGCTACAAAAATGGTGACTTATGAAAAAACAAAAGATGCCTGGTTACTAACCATTTGTTCTCATTTAATTCAGGAAATAAAAGGAAAACAGTAGTGAAAATAGCTGCGTAGGGTACCTGAATTCCACAGAAGGGTCTTGAATCCAACACTTTTTTCTTCCTAATTCTCATCTGATATAGGGTAAGCTGTGGTCACATAACTTTAAAAAGATTTGAGATGATGACAGATGAAGAGATATAGCTATAGCTCTCTTCCTTTATAGGGGTTTTTTAAAACTGCATTCTGTCAAGGACCAGATAAAACTGGAAAGCAGAAGCAAGATAGAAAACTCAGAGATTAAATTGCTTGCTTTTACAGAATATGTAAGAAAACAAAACAACGCTATTGCCTCTTTCTTCTTTCTGACACGTCCGTTAACATTGTCCTTTTCAGCGTCTCTCAAATCTTTAACTACTCCTATATCATATCATCACCAATGACATCAAGAACTTAAAAAAGGAACTCAGTACTGAACATTTTCTGCTAGGCAAAAAAAAAATAATTACTTCACTCAATAGATATGAACATAAAGATGAATAGAAAGGGATTATTTACCCCAAACTGACAAGGTGCTCGAAGACCAGTAAGTCTGTGCTAAATGGAACAACTCTCTAACTAGATCATCCTTTATTCCAGTAAGATAAACTTTATAAACACGTTGTCCCCCCGTGTCCCCCGAAAAGGTCATATTTCTTGGGTTATAACATGAAAATTATATTTGCATCTTTCAAGCAAGTGGAAGTAGGACAGCTGTTTGTAGAAATAACTATGTGCTTGAACAAAATCAGTGCTGCAGTTTTCCCTAAGCTATTTGAGTTACATTATTCATTCCTGTGCTGTGTGGCTGTCTACCCCTAGCTTAAATTTAGGATTGAAAATTCTCGGTAGAATATTCCATTTCAGACAGACAGATTTGGTAAGAAATGAGGACAGAAAATGTATTTTAAAAAATGAGGGCTTTTTTTTCCTGTTTTATTTACACCCCTTTTCCTAATCCCCTTTCAAGAACGCTCAGAGCACTAAGAAGTTTCATGATAAAAGAATGACATTTCAATGGACTACGATTTTATCACTGGCTATGCAGTTGCGTATCTTCCTTATAAATGTGTAATTCATCTTCAGCTAGAAGAATCTAGTTGAAAAGGAAGCAAGATTTACACTAAAATTAGTTTTCTTCAAGGCATCAGAAAGATGTAAAAAGCAAAAAAGCCCACAGCCAACAAAAAACTTACCAAATACTGTAACAAAAGCAAAATACCCTAGCAAATGTTTTGAAGCATGACTATTTTTACATTATTTTTGAGGGAAATGCTGTAAGATAATATGATAATTGTTATAGCTACTTAAAATAGAATTATGCATGTATGTTTTTCCTTTAAAGGCAGCTTACAGGCTCAATGCATAACCTCTGCACACTCCTACCCAATCACTATCCCTGAACTTGAAGAATAAAAACTGCACACAGACCTGAGGAACATGCATTAAAACAAAACAAACGGGTACATTATACTAATATCTCTTAATACAGTAAAGTTTAGTTCCTAAAAGGCTTCACTTGCAGTATGTGTCTTGTCTGTATATGTCCTAAAATAGTCTTCACTAGTAAAATTACAGGGTAGTTTTCCAGAGAATCCTTGCCTCGTACAACAGGCAAATGGTAGATGAAGAAAAAAAAAAGAATTAAAAAAGTTTCATGGATAATCTCAAAATTGAGAACAGGACACTTCCTTCCCTCCTCCCCCCCCAAAAAAAAAAATGGAGGAAAAGAGTGTTAAACATTTTCTTCCATGCAGTAGTCTCTTCAGCTGTTTTTTCTATGTATTCTGGAATTGATTTTTTTTCCTTCTTCATAGTAGCAATAAGAAGGTTTAAAATACGCATGATCATAAATAGAATTGCAAGGAGCACTTGGACTGTAATAAGTAAGAAAACTTACTGTCTTGCTGATGTAATTTGTGCTGATATTCATACACTGGAGTCCTTCACTATTGCAGCAACCTCCACATCTGTAGATGGATACACACGGGGGTTTAAAGAAGGTGTTTGTAGTTGCTCCAAACTCTTTTCCCACATCCACACACACTTCACGTGGCATGCACTGAGTTTTTCTCCATTCAGTATCAATACCTGCCAAGTCATAGGGAATTTCATGTGTTATAAAGTAACTGCTTAAAACAATACTCTCCTACAGTAAATTAGTAGGATTTTTTTTATAAGTTCAGAACTAGAATATGCATTGCTAGCCACACCCTTTATTCAGTGAAATATATATCTCTGTATGTTAACTTCTAGCTAATTTTTCTTGTTCATAGAGATGTGACATATCCTCATGAAGCAGAAGTCACAGTGGAGCCAAGAGGGAACCTAATGAGTTTGGGCGGATCTTATGACATCCACAGCTAAAGCTGTACATATCCTTGCTCCTTTGCCTGGGGTAAGTATCACCTTGAATGAAGTATAAAGGAGTACTGCAAATCTCCGCAAAGTAATTTTAACCGGTCCCACACTGTACTTCACTTGGATACTATATATTAAAAACATTACATTTGATGCCTACACACTTAACATGAAATTAATTTGAATACATGGTTAGTTAACTACAAGAGCATAATTTAAAGCAAAAGGTTATTATTTAGCAATTATGTACACCATATGATTTAATCTGAAAGGTGGTATTTGTGCCCAGATTACCCACGCAAATTTGGGCAAACGTTTTACATAGTGTTATAGAGCCTTTTGCCAAATGCAATCTTACACTAAACAGCCATGAGACTTGCAGCTGTACAGGCCCTTTATTATCTCTTGGAGCCAGTTTTTGGTAGGCTACTCTGAGAAAATGGAAATTTCACCTACCTTAAAGTCTCTATTACGGTACATTATTTCCAGTATCATGTCAAAAAATACACCCCCTGCTATAAATGCTCTGTTCCTCTAGCTGCAAGCACTTGCTTAAACTGTAAGCTAATTACATTTTTATCCAGATCATCTGAAACACTAAGGGGTACTGAAATATTTGTTGCAAAGTTGTTTTTTTCTGGCTTCAGCATAACATCATGACAACTGCCCTCTTGTAACAGGAAAAAAAGTACAAGTGGATTGTTTAGCCTCCTAAAGCAATAACATGTAAAAGAAGAAAGCATTACCAGCCATGACGTAATTGCAGAAAAAGAGCAGAAACGGTTCAATGAATCCAACCATAAGTGCCCTCTTTGCTTTCTGCAAAATCATTACAGCCTCTACAAAGCAGGATTCCTTATATATGAAGACAAACACTTAACTTCTTCTATCTACTGAGCTAAGAAAGTAGCCTGTATCTTTCTGACAATGGATGTACCAGAAATACCTCTGTGGAGCAATTTATTTCATTAGGGAAGGTTGACTGTCAAAGATTTTATTTTATAGCCACTACGTGGTTTACTGATTTCAAAATATTTTTGACCCAATTGACAAGCCTTTGGGTTTTAATTTATCATGTGTTAGAACGCGTTTTGTGTCCTGTACTTACTTTTCAGGATCTCTGCATTATAGTGCGCGGCGGCAAATTTCAGGGAATCATCTGATCTGGTGTCAAAGCTGGAGTGTTCCCTGTTGTGTTGCCAACCTCCTTTCCTCAACTGACATTTGAACATTTTCCAGTATTCTGGGTAAAGTACTGTCATGAGTTCATCCACACTGGACACAGACCGCAACTGCTCTTCCAGGTCTTTGCTTGCATGAGCCTGTCAAAGTAACATGCAAGATTAATTACTTTCTCTATTACACAAGGTTTGCTGGAAACTAGCCTGAAAAACAACTCAAACATTGTAAAATAAAGTTGTGTTCAAAGGGGTCCTCATTACAAAACCTGCTTTTGTCAGTCAATGCCAAGAGCACTATATTGACAAATACTGAAATGTTTTGCTTCTGCCACTAATTCTTTATCACACTCGTAGTTCAAAACATCTGTGTGAGAAAGGAATTAAGCCTATACAAGTACAGTTTGTAGATTTTAAAAAAAAAAAAAAAAGAAAAAAACATTTTTATTCTGGAAAGAAAAGTCTTTGTGGTAAAATTTTGAATGCTTAAACTCCAAAATATTTAAATGAAGTTCATGTTATTTAATATCACATACTATTAAAGCAACACCAAATTTTTGCCCATTTTCCCTTACTCAAGGAAAGCTGAAACATCCAGAAATGCAAAAATGGTGAAATTAGGAAAAAAAAAAAAAAAGAAAAGCATTCATGTTATTTTGTACCTTTATAAGGGAAATCTCAATAACCAAATTTTTTTTATAAAGCACTAATCCTTAAATCAGTAGGAGTCAAGGACTTTGGTACCTTTAAGAATCTGAACGACATGCTCCCTCACTGCTAAGAGCTTCCCCTGAAACTCTTCAGGACTCTAAGCACTACACCTCTTTAACTTCTTGTTTCAAGACTAGCTTCAAATCCTGTAACCTTGCTTTCTTATTTGCTGGCTTTTACACAAACTCATTGCAATTGCATTTTCCTTAAAGACTACGACTCAGTTTTACATTCTAATTTCTCACTTATCTGGAAGATTCCTCTGTCCTCTTAGATGAAACAACATATTGCATCAAAGGACTGCTGTTATTCCCTGCCCACCCTTCTCATCCATGAATTGCTGACTTTTCAAAAGGAAGGGCACTAAGAAGAAAGAGAAGTACTGAAGAACCTTTAGCCACCTTCTCAGCCTACGTGGCCCTTAGATGGCAGTATGAGACACAAAATATAGAGGTACGCTTTGTAAAAGTGTCTAGCAACTGGCTGCAGACTCTACAGGTTACTACAAAATTGTTGCTCTAGTCCCAAGAAACATTAGGCTGTAACAGTGTAAAACGTGTGTCTAAAGCCAGAACTAAGGAACTACAGAAATTGGAATTTAAGACTCCTTATCAAACTCCACTACTAACAAAAAAAGAAATTCTTTCACTTCAGTGATTTACACAAGTAAAACAACCAGTTCCGAACCAGCTCACCTGAACCAAACCTGCTCCTTGTCTCACAGACAACTAAAAGGGTACAAAATGGCACATGCTGGCGCATCCACTTCCTTATCAGGTGTCAAATACGGGAGAAACACCTCAGGGTAAGGCAGATTCACAGAACTCAATTCCAGCAATACAGTTAAACACAGAAGCCAAAGCTAATACAGATTTCAAAATCGTTTTGTATGTGAAAGTGTTACGAAGTTAAAAAAAAAAAACCGTTTTCACTAAAGCCTCGCTAACCACCGTGTCATGACAGACTACTTTGTCCTGGGACATTTCAACAATCAAGCTATCAGTCTCAGAAACGCCCTCATTCAGGGCTTCATCTCTTTCCTTGCCTCCATAGGAAGGGTCATCTCTGACCACAGCCACCCAGCAGGCGGTATCTTGGGGCCTTGCCTTCAAATTCGCTGGCAACATAGAGCATCTCGCTCCCCACCACCCCTACGCTCCTTGCAGGATGCCACACAGGTTCTCAATCAGTGGGTCACCGACAAAAATCCAAGCTGAACAAACAACTAATTTGCCGGCTGTCTGCTTGCTTTTATCTCTCTCAAGAGGTGAAAAGAGCAGGGTTCGAGTAGCCTCGTTCCTGCCGGGCTGTCTCCTGAGAGGGCTGCAGCACATGCCCCTTGAGAAACGGGAAGCAGTAAATGCCGGCGTTGCCGATGCGTGCCCACCGCGTGATGGGAATACGCCTGGCACGGGAGGTCACGGCACGGAGGCGGCGTGCACATCCTGTCACAAGGCTGGATGCCAGGCCATTACGTAAAAGGCACAGGAATGGAAACTGTGTTTAGTCACCTAGTAGCTGATCCTAGGAGGTACCAGCAGATCATGGGGATGACATGGAAAGAGAATCCAACCAAAGGTTCACCAATCTTTGATGAATCCCTTCAAAGCCTGTGCAGCCCAACATAGACAAAATGTTGGCTGTTGCTGTTTCAGACATTCAAGGTACAGACCTAGATTATCAGCAAATTAAGTACTGAAACTCAAATTACTTAGTTGATAAGAAGTCAGGTTATGGAGCAGCAAAGATATTATATTTGTTAGAAATAAAGTGTGTTGATGAAATCCTTTTTGGTTGGGAAATTAGGTCATGTCCTGCCAGCTAGACAGAAAATTTGGTATATATATATAAAATATGTATGAAAAAATTCAAAACATGAAGAAATGGGTGGCTTTATTAAATTAGATACTATACTTTAATAAAGTATTGTTTTCAAATGCATTTCTTCCTGGATATTCCATGGGCCAGAGCCTGTGAAGGATAGAGAATACTGCCTACAACATGAAGTGCTCACTTAACATGAACAAAAGGAAAACAATTTCTGGAGCAGATAAATATAGTTACTTCTTTTAAAATATGAATCATCATTATTGCATCAGAATTATTTTGTGCTTAGTTTATTAAATAATTAAAGTCATTTGCTTGTAAAGCCGGCTTCAATTCAAACTTCCAAATATACTGTGGAAAACCAGCTTGGTCACTAGAGGGCTTTTGTTCTCTCCCCTCTTCTGATCACCACTCACTTCACAAGGATTTATTGCTGCCCTTTGGCTGCCCATTTTACTGGTTTTATCATTTTTACATGTTATCGACATTGTCCTACATGATCACCTAAAAATACTAGAAGCTATATTCTGGAGAAAGACATTGACTAAGCCTTTGACTAGCCTATCTCTACAAGATGATAGATGATATTGAGCAAAATACAAGAACAGATAGTGAGTACAGTAATGACAAGCTTGCTTCATTTCACTTCTTCCACGCTATTTCCCAAGCAGGAGGGAAAATGACAAATACACATATAAAAAAATAGTACAGCTTGATGACAAGCACTCTCTCACTATTATTTACTTAACTGAAGGAACTTTTAGTCCATCAAAGTATGTTTTGCACAATGTGGCTTTCCACTAAATGGTATGTCCAGTTTTTAATAAAATTGTAGCTTACAATGGGAGGGGTAGGATACCAAACCAAATCTATAATAGATTTTCCACACATTACATTATTTGTCTTTCACATGTCCCCAGTGTCTGCCTCCATTATTAATAACAAAGGTCAGAACACTTAATGTTTGGCAGCATGCTTGACACATAATTGATGGTGCAATGTGCTATAACGGTACTTTACGCATCTGCTCCAATTATACTTGTCAGCTCGTTTCATCTTCAAGGATTTTGCTGACAATTCTTAATAGAAAAATGCTGTCTATAAACCCCTCCATTTTAATATGCTTATATACTGTATTTATCAAGTATCTGTAGATCAAGTATACAGTATATACTGTATCAACCAAGTAGTTAAATCTGAATGTTGAAACAAACAGCACGCAAGCAAATGGAAATATTACCAAAGAAAGTATGTATAAACATTTCACTTGCATAGTATTTTATTGCAATTTTCATGTTTTTCACTGCTAGTTTTTGGAAGTTGATGCCAGTAAAAAAGGAAAATATCCTAAGTAAATATCTTAGCCATAGTTAAGAATTAAATTCAACTTTTTGCCTACCCCTACAATCATGCTAGAATAGCTCTGATTTTTGTCTTATATGCACCAATTTGTCACTAGTAAAATTGAATGACTGTCCACAGTTGCAAACTTTTAACTTACCATTCAATATAGCAACATAACAGTGTATTACAGAAGTGAAGTGGTAACACTATATTATGTTTTAAGTGACCTCTATTCATTCCATTATTTTAAATATGGAGAATAACACCAGGCAAAGAAAACCACTAAATGGGGGAATGTGGAGAGGAAGAATGTACAAAGTGGAGAGGAAAGGAAAAACAAATGAGTTTGAGGTAAGATTTGAAAGAAAATTTTTTAACAAAGAAAAAGATATTGGCTGTGAGGATATACTTTAGACTACAGAAGTTTCACTTCTATATTATACATCACTTTTTTTTTTTTGCATAAACTATTAGATAATCATCCTAGGTTTATGTTACTTAATATTACTCTCCTGTTTATAAGTACAAGTGTTTAAGCTGAAGTAGGTAGTTTAAAATTTCCGCTTTAAGGGAAATCCAATTTTTATGCAAGTCAGCATTTTTCAGATAATATTTTATTAAGATATTCTTAGAAAATGCTGGGGGAAAAAAAATCCAAGATTATAGATTTGCACATGGCACTTATGTTTGGTCTTTCAGTCAAACATTTAGCTGCTACTGAGGTTCTGAAACTTCTTGACTGGTGCTTATTCTTCAAGTACCTGTATTCCTGAATGGTTCTCAATGTTTCCTAATAAAATGCCAGTACTTTCACACATTCAATGGGAATTATGAAAACAGCTTTTTTTTTTTTTTATTTGAGTCTGATTTCTCTGGGAAGCTGAGAGAGAAAAATCACTCGAGTTGCTTTCTAGAGCAACTCCCTGCTCTGTTGGCTTTAGAAGCTCATCTTAGATGGCCAGTTCTCCAAGGTTTCTATGAGCCTGGGCAATTAAAACATTGCTTAGGTGACATGAGATCTGATACAATTAGAGACAGCAATGTCACAGTGCTATCAGAGAAATCCATACAATCTAGACATGCACGCATGTGTGCACAGAAACAGGAAAAGGTGTCAAACACACACCATTCCTGACTATGATGCAAAGCACTTTTGAGAAAGAGGTTGGTAGCACCTTAGCCAGACCCTGAGTATCTGTGACCTTTTTTTAAGCCATTTCACAAGTAGATGGTCGTAACAGAAAATGTTTTGTTCTCATGCACTTGAGCCCAACCTTTAAAATTTGCATTTTTCCGCAGCAGTGGCCTTCAACTTGTGCTCATAAATCCCTGCAGACTATTTCCAAGAATACAGCAAGCCATAATTGCAAAATAAATTACAAAAATCAAGCCCGTTATCAATAGATTCGATTCACTATTCAGGAGCTCACATTAGATGAGCCCACAAATTAAAGGTCAAAGGCTGCACACCAGTCATGGAAATTTGTGGGATAACCATTTGCTGTTAAGTGCGTCTTCATTCTTCACTTGATTCAAAGACTCATACTGAACCTTCCAGCTAGCATTACAAATAGAGTGGGAATCGTAAGGATCCAGATTATTGCTGCCAAAAGGCTTGCATCTGCTTAAATCTTGGAGACATCAGGCAGTGCAATCTGTACCAGATGAGATTTGTGTATTATTTTCTTGGTCATCCTCAGAAACAGCAATCAGTGGCGACAAATGCGAAGATCACTGTGACTAGGTGCGTGACCAGAAGAAAGAAAGGGGTAACCACTTGTAAGTAAAATCCATTTGTAAAGTAAAAACAAAGGACAACATTGTGACGATTAATGGGTTATCAAGGTGGCTAATGTGTACAATGATCTGCTGGAAAGGAGATGCAAGCAGCATGAGAATGCCAGTGCCCCCTCCAACACAGCCACTGCAGCCTGCGAGGTTCTGGTGCCAAGTGCGTGCGCCCCGACTACGAGGCGTATGGGTTGACGCCACGTGGCAATTCTGTAGAATTTGACACGCTATAAAACCGCGTTCATTTTGAAGACTTTTAAGCAACTTTTAACTAACATTAAAGAAAGTGAACCACATAATTCTGAAAAGAAAACTTACTTTGGAATTGAACTCCAACTGGTTATAGGATCTCACTCACTCAGAAAATGACAAAACAGCAGCTAGGCAATTTTTCAAAATGGTTTGATTATTGCTGTTTGTTTTTTTTAAATACCCTGCAAGCTTTTGTTTCCTTTCCAATAGTCAGACGGATCTCATTAAAATCAGTACATAAGAATAAACTACAAGGCCTTCATAAGAAGATTGTTTACTTTCAGTCTTTAGTGAGCTTTCATTGGTATTATAATTACTTTTATTAGCGACTGCCATTAGCTTTGTCAGTAAAAGCAAACAAATATGGAGAAAGTTTTTGAAGAAAACTATTAACACGGTAACACTGCAATTATCTGTCACCACTTCAGCAGATATACCACAGGCAGTGAGAATTAAAAATGCTTCTCAGTATCAAGCAGAGATTTACTAAATGCAAAGGTAAGGGACAACCCCTTTATTTTAATTTGAATGCCAGCCCATTGAGATACTGCTTGAGCACAGTAGGTGTGCTATGCAAAGACATCCTAGACCTAAATTAGTGAGAAGGAAGCATTCTGGCCACATACCAAGTGATGGGCTTCACAAAGGCAGTAGGTACACTTTTTATGTAATGTTTTTATCCTACGTGTCAACGGTACCTACAAAAAGGTTTCGCTAACGGCTGCAGTAAGAAATTGCACGTTCTTAAGAACATTTCTGAGTCATGCTGAACACATAGGCTACAGCATATGGGGTGTTCTCACTGTGATGAGAGTATTTAGTTTTCAATTCAACGCTCTTGTTAATTCTTGAATTTTTAAGGCCATTTATAGGACAGAAAGATTATATGAACACATCCCCTCTTATCATTCTTGTAGAATTTCTATCACTACTAAGGAATTTTCCTTTTCACCGAGTTTTTAAAATCACTGTTTGAAGCCCTGAGCAATGCAATTAATCTGTGGTCTAAATATTTAGCAACAGGTCACACAAATTTCTTGAATTAATTATACTTTTAAAGCAGTTCTTAAAATAAATAATTTCACAGGCCATGAAACGAGATCAATTGGATTTCAAAGAAAAAGTTGAACTTTATTCCTAAACAAATGTCTTAATCTAATAGGACATGATTTCTGTATTGCTAAACAAGCCTTGCACAGTTTACAGATCTGTACAGAAATATTAATTAGAAGACCACCTACCTTGTCACATTGCCTATTTCAACAAATATTCCAGCTATAAACACAATACACTACTTAAAACTCAACAAAAAGGAAAGGATAACGGGGAAGTTATAACACAGCAATTCCAGTTGCAAACTTTTTGTTTTAAATTATTACAAACAAGTTCTGTTTATATGAAAAAAGAAACATAAAGGCTCTTAGAAACTTGTGCTTTTTGTTAAATTTTAAAGTTTCTAAGTGTATGCCATTAAAATTACATTAATTTCTGATTATTTTATTTAGCATCACATTTCTTCAGTTCATTTTAGACAAGTCATTAAAAACTGCCTATTAGGTAACTCAAAGTAACACACCAGACTAACACATCACACAGCTACGCCTTTGGTAACTAAAGGATTAAACTGTGAGATTTCACTAATAAACAAAATATCAGAAGCTTTTACCATTGTTGTCAAAGTACTACCCAAATATTTTATGTAAAGGTTCTTTGCTAATGCAGGCAAAAGAATGAGATTGTCTGAATTTTGTTAGCCTGTGGTAGGCACACAATGCAAAGGACTTGGTACTCACGCTCACTGGTGCCCACCCTGATTTGAAAATTTGAAATCTGTTCCTTCCTAAATTCTGTGTGGAATATCCTTTGGATAACCATTTGACATCTGTTACAGTAAAGTTATATAGAAATAAAATCACCCGTTTAGACATTGAGTCTACAATACTTTTTTTTCCTTGCTGTTTGATGCTGCAGGAAAAATATAGCCAGACAACAGAGAAAAGCACTATCCAATCTTTATCCCAAAATACCAAATGGATTAGAACAGTACAAAGTGAAGAAGATTTATTTTCCAGTTTTTAAATACAACATTACATTGTATTTAAAATGTAATACATTTTAAAATGTATTTTAAGAGCATTTTAAAAACAAAAGACAGTAACAAAATCCTTCACCCACACGCAAAGCCATAATTTTCTATTAAGAACAAATTATTTAAACCCAAGAAAATACAGTACTTTAACACATCAATATTTGAGAACTATGGAATAGCGTGGCAGGGAAGAATACCATTTTGTTCTTCCTCTGTTTGAATAGCCTGTACCAGCTGCACACTTTCAGGGACTGCCATCAGCAGCTGAGGTGTTGCTCCCTACAGGAATGGTAAAATGACGTAAGGTGCAGCTCTGCTTTCCCTGATGGGCTAGCCTCAACGCAAACTACCATATAAAAGATCAGTAGTTCTGTGGAGCTTTCACATCCCTTCTGAATTATAGGGAGGAAAACCAAGAAACAACAAGGGGTTTTGATCACAGAAAGAGAAGTAATGCTTGTGTATCACTGAAGGAGAAAGCTTATTGTACCATGAAAAACCTGACAGGTATTAAGAGATTTGTCAGCAAGGCATGAGAAATGCGGAAAGGCAAAAGAATCCTTGAGAATGGCAAATCCAAGAACCAGATTGAGACTTGGTCTCAATTCCCTTTCATGCAACCAAATCAGGAGAAATACACGTTGCCCATTATTTTTGGCTTAAATTATTCTGAATAGCGTATTGTACTGTAATGTTACTTAAAAAGGGTCAGGGACCATCAGCAGTATTAAACTAGATCCTAATTTATACTGACAGGACACAGAGTAATCCAATGCTGAACACAGTATGTTATCAGAAGACTTTTTGAAGAAGGCTTGACTGCAGAATGAAGTTTTTGCAATAACATATTTACAAAGTATGTCCTGAGCTATCAACTTCCACTGAATTGCACAATATGTATAATCTCTGATGGAAGTTATAACCTCGCATCCTGAAATCCATGATAGTGACATTAGTTGAAACTTTCCCTATATCACCTTGCTGAGTTGCTTGCATTCTCATCCAGGCCCAGAAACTAATGAAAAAGAGAATGGATTTATAGGGATTACATATATTAAAAGGAAGCATATAGAGAGCAGAAGAAAGGGGAACAGAGGTTCTTGTTATTCAAAGCCTGTGGAATGATGTAAAGATGATGTTTAAAATTAAGCTAAGCACATGCATAAATCTTACTGTTATACTGAAATATTGTCTCACGCTAAGCTTTTTATCTGCTCTTAGAAGTGAACAATTATTTTACGAAAAAAATGGTTTTGTATCGCTGCATTTTGTATTCACCTGGTCACAGAGTCTTGAACAGAAGTAGTTTAAGTAAACAAACTCAGGTATCAGGTTCGTAAGGTGAAAATGGGAGCAAGGGTGGAAAGAGATAAGGGAGTGAAAATTGGTAAGTACCAGGATAGCACAACCGAACACCCAGTCGCAGGCTCAGAGCAACGTGAGATTTTATTCTTCAGAAGCAAAGGTACACATCTCAACGTGACCAATTCTAATACAAAAGGAAGAAACAATTAGATCAAAGTAAAGAACTCTAGACTGTCTGAATAAAATAGAACCTGTGCTATTATTGTTTCCTCAAAATAAAAGGTTCCAGAGTTTTTTGGAATTTTAGCAGAAGAAAGTGTCAAAGCAGGAGAATTTATGCAGAATAGAATTTTCAAATTGTCTAGCACTACCAGCAACCCTTAAGGAAGTGCTTTTTCAAGCATATGAAACCACTTCCCAAAGTCAGTCTGCAGAGATTATTTATAATGATTTGCATATAAAACCATGATGGAGTTACGTGCACACAAAATTAATGTAGCAGAAGGATTCCTTTTGACTTTTTTCTCCCAGCAGCTTATTGTCAGTACCATGAAGCACACACACATCTTTGCAGGCTCACAGTCCTGGAAATTGGAATTTTAGACAAAGACTTGTTAATACCAAGAGCCCATTGTAGTCACTGAGGTTACCATTTACAGGACCAGACGATGAAACAATTTCTGTCTGTTCTTGTGCACGTTTCTAGCATTTCTTTTACTGAGAACTGCAATTTCCTCAACACTTTGAGACAGCAGCTCTTTTCAAACAACGTAGATTCAGACACAGGGAACACATGTCTCATTAGACTAACTGGCAGAGAGAATGACATTTCTGGTATGCTGAATTAAATTTTGTTTCAAAAGAAAGTGTTTTGTTTATTTTCAATTTTATTTGAACTGGGATCGCAAAACAGGGAAAAAATGTAAATGAATAAACTTCAAGAACATTTTGTTTCATATTGAAATAGTTTTAAAACAATGTGGAGACCAATTATTAATGTAGCTTTATAAACACACGTAGCAGATGCTGGTGTATATTTTTATTCATTTACCTGGAGGTTATTTCTGACATCCCACACAATAGTCCCCCTTACCGTCTTACATTTCTGAAAAGTCACATAACTGTCACCCTATATTATTAAGAGCAAAACTAGAACAGTATCTATTAAATTCCTGGTTTTGCTGAGAAGGAAAGGAACAAAGAATGCAGAATTTTGCCATTCCAAAAGACTCCGATTTTAAGTGTAGCTTTAATATGTCTCTCTGCAATTATTCACATTTGTCATATGGATCCATTAGAACTTTAACTATGGAATGATTGTATCTTTTTTTTTTTTTTTGACATGTCATTAATATTGACTGTGCCTTTAAACAAATGTGCCCAGATGCTCTGGGTACAGTTAATCACAGGCACAAAGGCCCAGTCAAGGTCAGGCTGCAAGTTTGTCTCTAATTGCCCAGTTATACATTCCTTGTTCACCCAAATCTTCTACCGACTTCAATGGGATTTTTGTTTAGTGAGGATTACAGGATTTCGCCTCCTAGCTTAAGTATTGCATCTATACATCACTGTGTGTAGTACGTTTCAGTCCCTACGGTCGCAGTGTCTGTAGTTTTACTAGCCCTACATATCCTGTTGAACTTTTCAAGTCTCCAAAGCCTTAAAACTCAGTTTCTTTTTGTTGTACTTGACTTTCTTTTGCTCTTCCATGGTCAACACTATTAGACTGTGAAAATTAGTTACCTGGCAGCCAATGTTTGTCCCACTGCTGCTATATTTTTCATTTCAAACATGCTAATTTGCTTTCAAAACCTATTGACCTAACTACCGTATTACTCATTCTGCTAAAACACAAAGACTGTATTTTTCCTACCCCGAAGTCTTTTTCTTGAATTCTTGGTTACATTTCAGCTCCCTATTAAAGCTGTCTAGTGACTTTTAGATGATCTGACCAATGCCCATAATAGCTTTTGTTGACTTCTCTAAACGTTTTTTGCCTGTCAAAGCATGTTTGCGTGATTAATTCTCAATTCCAATGTTTTTTTAGATGTTTACATCAGGTCGCCTGCAGTCCTTCTTTAGTTTACCCCACAACATATGTGCATAAAACATTTTTTCATCATTATGCAAACACCACAATCTAGACAAAGTGCATGCTATCATTTTTTATCAGACCAGCTGTACGACTCAAAGGCAAGGGTGTTTCCATGTTGTCAGTTCAGGCCTGTTGGTCTCTTCTGCATCCAAACTGAATGCATGAGGAAACCCAGACACAGCTGACAAGACGGTTCACTCAAGGGCCTGCTTCAAACAGCGCAAACACAAAACGCCACAAGTTCGTCTCCAGCGCGTCCCAGCTGGTCTGGCACCGACGAGCCCTTCCACCACCTCCCAGAGCACGCAACGGGCACCCGCAGCATTACGCTCTGCAAACACCTTTCCAGGGGGCTGAAACACACCTTTGACTATTTACAAACCAGCATATACTCAAAAAACAACAACACAAAAATCCCTCTGAACTGAAGGACCCTCCAAAACAACAAAAAAGAGACGCTACATGGGAGCCGAGGAGAACCCATATAAACTCCTATGCCAAGTGCGCGAGGTCAGCCTGCTCCGGGCGGCAGCGACAAGGGTTGACCCATACCCAAGTGACCTGGGGGCTAGAGTTTGCTCTCTAATACAGTCCACAAGGACCACCTAGGTACAGTCTTTCCTTCCTTAAGAAATACCATATATGTGAGATACATTTGGCGCAACCTTTTTCAAAACCTCCATCAGCTCCTAATGCCTCTCCCAAAGTAATGCCTGGCCCGTGGACTCCCGGGAAAGCGAAAACAGTTCAATGAAATTAGAAGACAACACATATAATTTACAACACTAACTCCTTGTGCAGATAGCATCACAGGGAAGTTGAGCAGCTTCAGGGTGCTACAGTATAGTCTAATAACTTTATTGATCCATATTCATTTTCTGTTGTTTCTCAAGGCATATACCAAATATTTTTTTAGGAAATGGGCTTTTGCTCAATATTCCCTCCCAAGCTGGGGCTATGTGAAACTGTAGATACCTCAAGCTCTCTAACCAGCTACATACTAAACTTTCTGTTGGATTAAACAGAAAAGTGTTAATGCTGAAAGACTTTACATGTTACAGACTCAGCCTCTGCTACTGCAACCATTTCAAGCAAAATACCAAAAATAATCCAACCAGAGCTGTACAGGTAGAAAGCCAACCACTTACTAGTCTTACCATAGGAAAATGTTACTTGACTGCCTCATACTCTCTGAACTCCTTCAATACTTGTCATCCTATCTCAGGTCCATACTGCCTATAATGTTCATAGTGGTATCTTCTCCACTGTTGTAACAGAACGCTTTGATATAAATGTAGAAAAATAAAAATTAAATCTGTGTTAAAGAAATGCGTGGGCACATCATCAAGAAGAAACTTAAATATTTGTTTTATCGTTTAGGAAGATGCACTTGTTACATTAAACATCTAGATTTTAAACCAAAATTTTTCTAGTTCTTAAAGGCTTTAAAAAAACAAAACAAAACAAAAAAACCAAAACCAAAACCCCTGCCTGATAAATTCTCCTATAGACTGTGTTTCTAACCAGGCCAGAGGTCTTCAGCTTATGCTGGTCTTTGAGCAACATCAAGTGTTTCTGTTTGCCTCAGTTTTAACTATTCAGTTCTGATATTTGAAGAACACATTAACTGTGTGCCACAGGCTGAGAAGCTGTGAGTTCACAGACTGATTTTTCTTCTTACGAGAGGCTAATAGTCTAACATGTTTCCATTAGCAAAGCCTCTCTTCTGTACAGCTGTGAATTACAGCATTTTAAGAGAGTAAAAAAAAAAAAAAAAAAAATCATACTCCCTTATCTATGCTTTTATGGCTAAACATATAACTATAGTTAATTTCCATCCTCTGGTGTACATGTATTGCAGTATAATTTCATTGTCATTTGAAAAAGATTTTTTGAGCAGCAGATGAAAGATGAAGAATTAGTTACAAGCAAATCAGAAACATTAACTAAAAGTGACACAGTGGGTAAAGTATATTCATTCAGTTAAAAAGTCACCAGGTTGTTGCAAGCAACAGATGTATAATTGCTGCTCAAGTTTTGTAGTTTCTCTGATATCGCTGTGTGAGTGATCAGAATACAGTTTAATGGGGTCCACGTTCAAGGTTACATTGTGTTCCAATACAGTGTGAAACAGGCACTGCCAATCGAGGTACGCACCAGTATTTTTCATGCTTGAAAAGCACGTGCTAGTCAGGAGATTTTTATCAGTTATTTACTTTAAATGCAAAAGAGTGCTTAACTCCTGATAAATAAGGGATGCAAACTCAGTGCTGTTTGGGATGCTGCCACAAGACTACACTCAACAGGTGCTGTCAGGTCTAGACCACGTGCAGAAGCAGTGATTAACTTTCCGGGCTTCAAGCACCAGCTTGACCATCGTACTCTCGTCCTCCTCGGCATATACAGTAGCAGGAGAGTGCACAGCTACTTGCCAGATGACGCAGAGATCAGTAGATGCTTTGCATGAGATCTTCTAATTCTCTTTCCGTATCATGGTATTCGGTGACATCAAATAAGAAAGGTTGGAGAACAAGAATGGGCAGATTGATTCAGTCCAAAGGTTGGACTGCTGTAATCGAAATGAACGATGTATTCCCTTGTTATTTTGTCTGTAAGCAACATGGAGCACACGCATGGAGGGCGTGAATCAGAACCGGATAATCCAATTTTTGGAAGGTAACTAGCCCTGCACATTTTTAAACTAAACTTAAAACTGTACCTTTTCTGTGAATTGAAATTCTTGTGTAGCTTATTTTGACCTTTTTTCAGTAAGGTCTGTGCTAAGCCATGGTAGTTTGCAGCCTGCAGACAGAACAGAAAATACTTTCCCTCTGAAGTGTCCAGATATATCTCAGCCTTTTTCAGGTTTTTAACAAATACTTGTCATTTAAGGACAGATCCCTGTTCTCTGCAACCACATGCAGTTGGCTTCCTGAGCTTAATTCCAACATTCCCTCAGAGCATTCCTTACATGAAATGCCTAAAACTCCTCCCGACAGTCTTTAAGACCAAATGACACATGCATTAAAATCTGTCTCAGATGTACGATGCTACTTGCACCTACCGATTCTGCCCACAGACTCCAGCGCTGGCAAATTCAGCACCCTCCTTAGGGCGAAACACGCTTGGAGGCAGTATTGGAAAGCACACGGACATTCCTTACGTGAACGGCAACACTTCGTGATACTTCTCGTTTCCAAAACTAGTATTCAAATAGTAACTACAGGGAATATATGGGAAAGGGAGCAATATTGTGAGTCTTCAGCTCCTACAGCTCTGCCCGGTGGCAATACAAAAGCCCACAGTCACTGAAGTCCTGTCTCAATTCTTTTGACGGCGCCATGTCAGGCAGACATCACTGGCAGGCAGAATTATACCTTTCTATCAATATGTCCAAACTTGAAGCAAGAAAAACTCCGGGAAAAACAAACAAAAAGCACTCTGCAACCGACTATACAAATATTCCTGATAAAAGGCTTTCCATCCGCTAATAAAAGGTAGAAGTTACCCTTGTTATGAAATCCTGAATCGGGAGGTATAGCGTATTACAAAGATGTTGATTTGCCGTTATATTTAAAGTGATTGCCTCACGATTTATTCTTAATCTGGTCTTCAGAAAGGATGAGCTATCCTAGATAGAAATAATGTCAGAAAGCGTACACCCAGACAGAAAATATGGCACATTAAATAAATAGTTTGCTTATAATTTTTTTAAAGAAATATTAAATAGACAATGCAGTATAGTCAAATCCAGCAAGAGTATAAATGGCACAAATGAATATATAGTTATGTATGTGCTCTTTTATAACTTCAGATTTATCACAGATATATTGGTGAGTCACATTTTCATGATTTCAGATGTATTAGTGGGTCACATGAAAACATTTTTTATGTGTAAAGGACAGAGAATGCGTAGGAAGAGTTAAAGAACTGGGAAATATAATTTTAATTAAAAATGTCTCCCAAATGTAGCTAACATAGGTAAATGTAGCCTAAACCTTGAAATTTGAGTGGCTATTGCTTATTTTTATTCACGTACGTGACTGCCTTACAAAAGGACCTATTCTGCAAATACAAGAAAAATTTAGCTCTTCAGAAAAAAAATGGTAGAAAGACATGGATTTAGAAGCCAAATTTTCATGACATTGCCAATGTTTGTAACTTATACTAAAAACCAAGATTCCGGGACTCATAAAGTTACCAAAAAAAAATAAAAAAAATCACGTCTTTAAAATACACTTAACATCTCCTGATAGTGGGCAACAGGTTTAAAAACCCCAAACCTTAAAGGAACAGAACCACACAGAAAAATAGCAAATTAATCAAATGTTTACGTCTATTTTATACCTGACTCCCAATTTCTAGTTACTTCAATGTGTCAGTAAGCATCTGGATGCTCTCAGCATCCAGAATTCAATAGTTCAAATGAAAGTCTAGAGAACAAATATCCTTTAACATGAACAGTTGAACTCAAAATTGAAAACTGCAGTCTCTAAAAGGGGACTTTTTTATTATTGTTTATTCTTTTAAAGAACAAGAATTGATAAAGTTATTACGGGAATACATTCTTTCTCCTAATAAGCCTATGTTTATAAAAATGAACATACAGACTATAATGTAAGTTATTAATTATATTGAGTTACGTTGTCTGCATTTGAAGGACAGGTGTTAAGAACAGATTGAGAAAGCTAATGTCTGGAAAATTTCATCCCACAAAAGAGTTACATTATGTTGAAGGACAGGTGAACTTTACTAACACAATTTACACAGACAAATTATAATTTCTCAACAAATGAAAAAATAACAGTGATTTACATTTTTAAAGAAATGACAAAAACTGGACAAGCCTCCCGTTCTGTCTCTTGCATTGCTTTTGACTGTCTGTTATGAGACTCCTTCCAAGAAATCCCCTCTCCTACTTCTCCCCATCCTTCCCCTGGATCCTCAATTTTAACATCTATTTCTTTGGAATTTCATCCTCTTTCCTTCAACACTGACTCAAGAGTAGCATTTTACCTTCTGATCTCATCTCCTTGGATATCATCAGGGAAACCAGAACTCCTATAACAATACTGAAAGGATTAATGGCAATAGAATAGTAGTCTCCTTATCAAGTCAAAATAAAAAACCTGGAAACTGAAGAACAATAACTCCATTTTACAGCAGCATTCAAGGTTTTGACTTTTTTTTTTTTTGACATTTTCGACATCTGCACATTCCCTGCTGCAACGTGGGGAATTAAATTGCTGGTTTTTAAAAATGGGAATGCATGTGTTTCTGTGTACCTCCTCCACTCCCTTACCAAATAATAGTTTGCATAAACTGATAACTGACACAATATTTAAGTTGTAAAAGCGTGGTGTATTTGTATGCTATAAACAAACAGCATGTTCCGCTAAATTGTTGAGTTTAGTAAAAAGGTTTGAAAAGAAGCAGGTTTGGAGGTTTTTTCTTTGATTCTTGTTTTGTTTGTTTGTTTGCTTAATGCTGGTTGGCACTAGTTACTTTCTATTCCTCCTAAAATGACAGAATTATTCAGATTGGAAAGGTCCTCCGATGGCCATCTAAATCCAACCTCCTGATCAAACCTCCAAAGATAAAAAAAAAAAAAATCTACATTCTCTTGGTGAAACCTGTTCTGATGTGTAATTATCCCCATAGAAGACTTCCCCCCGCTCCTTGTATCTTTTTGGACTCTCTCCTGTTTCAACTTATGACCACTGTCTCTTGTTCTAACCTTGCACACCTCAGTGAAGAAGAGCCTGGCTCCATCTTCTTAGTAACCTCAAGTTTTGGAAAACCACTATTAGTTCCAGTCCTCTGAAGACTCTTCTCAGAGGGTACATGTTCCAGCCTATTTTGGCGTCCCACTGCTATACTTAGTCAAGCTTATCAACATTTTTACTATATTTTTCTCTCTTTTCCCAAAAACCAAACACAGTACTCCACCTGTGGTTTAACAAGCATCAAACAGAGGAGGATAACCGCTTAGCTCAATTTACTGGCTGTGGTCCTCTCTCCTCTCAATAGAGCCCAGGATCCCATCAGCCTGCATTGCTGATAGGGCACAACATTGGCTCACATTCAGCTTATCCTCTACCAGGACCCCCAAAGTCCTTTTTTTGCAGAGCTGGTCCCCAGTCAGTCTGGCCCCGCCTCTATCATTGCAAGGAGCTCCTCCATCACAGGTTAAAGACTTCACGCTTATCGTTATTGAATTTCATCAGATTCCTATCAGTCCATTGCCCCAGTGCACCTAGGCCCCTCTGAATGGCAACCCTGCCCTGAAGTCTATCAGTTATGCTGCCTCCATACCTCCAAGTTAGTGTCATCCAGAAACCTTATGAGGGTGCACTCTGTCATAATAAAACAGGCCAGATCCCAGGAGATGCCTCTGAGAAAAGGTACTTGTAACTGGCCTCCAAACAGAGAATGAACCCTTAATGACACTCTGGAACACAATCTTCCAACCAACCAGAATGAAACATCCTTACTTGAATACAAGAATACTACAGGACACAGTCAAAAGCCTTGCTGAAGTTCAGGTAGATGAAATCCACTTCTCTGCCCTCATTCACAAATCTAGTAATTTCATCACAGATGGTGATCAGATTAGTCACATAATTACCCCGTGGCATAACCATGCTGCCTCCAAAAGGATCCCATTTCCTTGTTCCCTGAATAAACCAAAGTTTGCTTTACTGAAGTCTAGGATGCACATGCTGCTACTTGCCTTCCTCCCTTCAGGATGTTGAGCTTCAGTAATCCATGGTTGCTACAAGCTGAGGCTGCCATTATTACCTCCTCAGCCACTTCTTTATTTGTGAGGATAGCATCGCCCAGGTACATTGCATCAGCATCCCTTGACAGTCTCCAGAAACCTCCTGGGTTGCTTTTGTGTGTTGTCCTTCCAGCATGTGTCAGGAAGGTTAAAGTCTCCCCTAAGAACAAGGGTGTCTGAGCTGCTTAAATACAACTTTGTCCTCTTCCTCATACCAAATGATCTTGTAACACAGGCTCACCATAATGTCACACACCAGCCCCACCTCTGATCCTAATCCACAAGCAACCCATCTACTCAAACTGCTTCTTCACATAAAGGAAAACCTCCTTCCTTTGTTCCCTGCCTGTCTTCCTATATCCATTCATCACAGTTGTTCCAAAGATGCCTTAGTGACGTGTCTGCATGCAGAGCTCTGCCTCCTCCTGATTCCTACGTCGTGTGCATCTCTGTGCAGGCAATTCTTCCCTGACAGTCTATAAACCCAAAGATTTATGTTTTGCTTGGAGTTCTTCCTCAGATTTGACCATCTGCTGATAGTACTTTTCTGTCTGTCATCCAAATTTTGGATTCTTTTCTCCCAACAAATTTTTTCCTTCTCTCTGAAATCTGTTTCTATCCCTCTCTGTTCCAGTAAGAAAACATTAATTAAAAAGTGTGTACAGACAATCTGACAAAGTAGCAGTTTGCCTGTCAGCTATCACAATTTCAAATTAGCATTGCTACTTTGGGGAAAGCTGTACTTTGGTAAATCAAAATGGTGAAAAAGCTGTAGAAATCTATGCATTAGCATGTTCAAACAGTATCATATATGCAGGCAATGGAAGGAAAGATTATTAGCCAAACAAGGCTAAAACCTCTTCTAACGCAGAAAGTTTGAAGACTAGAACTGCAAAGTGAAAATAACATCTCGGAAAGATAAAACAGTCATACAGGTGTAGCTATCCTGCACTGGTACTCCAACTACCTCATTTAAAAGTTACCCTAGAAACATCTACAGATTGCAGTACTGAGACTGCTTAACAATGGTTTTGCCTGGGATACACTCTGGACATAGGGTCCCTAGGTGGCACCTACATAAATTGGAGCATTGGGTATTAATTAATGGGATGAATTCTAAATAACAGGGGAAGAGCATCTTCCATCATAGGCTTGCCAAGCTGGTGAAGAGGACTTTAAACTAAAGTTGCTAGAGGAGGGGAACCTCAATTCATCCCACTCCTACCAGGAGTGGGCAATAGAAGCCCGGAACCTGGACAAGCATCACCAGTCAGCAGAAGAACACCTGGAGTGTTTCAAGGGAACTGATGCCACTTGTCACACACAGAGGAATTCCAGCCAGTAAGCCATCTTCATCAGAGGCCCAACTTAAATGCTCTACACACAGACAGCATAGGGAACAAACAATAGGAGCTGGAGACATGCTAACATCTGCTGGGCTATGATCTCATTGGCATCATAGAGAGAGCTGGGGTTGTTCAGCCTGGAGAAGAGAAGGCTCTGGGGAAGACCTTAGAGCAGCCTTCCAGTATCTGAAGGGGGCCTACAAGAAAGCTGGAGAGGGACTGTATCAGGGAGTGTAGTGATAGGACAAGGGCTAATGGCCTTAAGCTGAAGGAAGGTAGATTTAGATTAGATATTAGGAAGAAACTTTTCACTGTGAGGGTGGTGAGGCACTGGAACAGGTTGCCCAGAGAAGTTGTGGCTGCCCCCTCCCTGGAAGTGTTCGAGGCCAGGTTGGATGGGGCTTTGGGCAACCTGGTCTAGTGGAGGGTGTCCATGTCATTCCATGATTCTATGGTTCTTAAAAAGTTCAAGTGCCAGATTCTGCAACTAGGATGAAGTAAAGCCAGGCACAAGTATAAAATGGGAAAGGAGTGGCTGGAGAGCAGCCCTGCAAAACCAGCTGGTCAAGAGAGGTGATTATCTTGCTGTATTCAGCATTGTTGCAGCCTCACCTTGAGTACTGTGTGCAGTTCTGGGCATGAAAATTTATGAAGGATGTGAAGGTCCTTGAAGGCTTCCAGAGAGAGCAACAAAGCTGGTGACAGGGCTGGAAGGCATGTCCTGTGAGGAGTGGCTGAGGACTTTGGGTTTGTTTGGTTTGGAGAGAAGGAAGCTGAGGGGCGACCTCATGGCTCTTTAACAGCTTCCTGAGGAGGGCAAGTGGAGAGGGAGGTATTGAGCTCTTCTCCGTGGTACCCAGTAACAGGCCATGTGGGAACAGTTCACAGCTGCACCAGGGGAGGTTCAGACTGGACATTAAGAAGTATTTCTTTACTGACAGGGTAGTCAAACTCTAGAGCAGGCTTCCTGGAGAGGTGGTCAATGCTCTAAGCCTGTCAGTGTTTAAGAGGCATTAGGACAATGCTCCTCAATTTCCTTTAACTTTTTGTCAGCCCTGAAGTGGTCAGGCAGTTGGACTAGATGATCATTGTAGACCACTTCAGTTGAACTATTCTGTTCTAGTATTTGGAAGTGACCAATGTTATCCCTTTGAAGCTGAATGGCAGGCTGAAAAGCAAGTCTAAAACCACTTTCCAAGGAAGAGGTTCTCAGGAAAGGTGACTGTGCTGCACTGCCACAGAAGAGCAGAAAGGGCAGCTGCTTTAACTCTTATAGGAACAGAATGGCTTGCAACACTTATGCTATCACGGTTCAGGGCTTAGATACAGACAATACAAAGCAATACAGTCCAAAACGTGTCCTACACTAGAAAAATCAGCAGGGTCTCAGTTCTGCCAGGGATGTTGCCTAGCAAGACATGGAAACGCTGAACAACAGTGAGGATCATCACCCTCACATCTTGAGCTACAATTCCGTTTCCTCAGTCAAGCCTGCAGAGAAGCTTTAGAGAAGGATGAGATGGGAGTCTCATTGTGGGCTACTATTTTTAAGAAACATATGCTGTTTCTCTTCCAGCATGTCAACTAACTGATGGTAACTTAATACTTGCTTAGTGAGTGGAGGTCACTAAAAAACCAAGATGTTATTGACCCCTATAGCTAGCTCAGAGAATCCCTGAGAGGAGGGACAGACACACATCTCAATGTGCTGAAAAAAGCCCCCAACAACTGAATGTTAATGCTGACTACTGAATTGAAAAATGTATCAAACAACTCCCAATGGTGTGTTATTGCTATAATGTAAAAATTGCAGATCATTCATGGCTCCTTGTAAACAAGATTCTCTCAATCCAAATTTCCAGTTGTGAAGCCACTGTCAGACTTAATACCGAGCACATTTTTTTCCCCAATTAAACCAAGGAGATAATCCCCAAGGTTAAAGTCAAGCGATATACACATCTGTAGGGCTGGAGTACAGATTAGCCATTGTGTTAAATTTATTTTTGAAACAAAGGTGTTATGAAACAAACAAACATTGTCGGGTGACTATTCCTGTATTTACAGACTGCTAATCAAGACCATTTAACTGTTGAGTATAATTTCCTATATATTGCTTGATTAGAGAAAGTATTTTAGAAACTAGGTCATTGCACAGAAAAAAGCATAGAAAAACCAAAGATGCAGGACCAAAAGATACTACTTTCCCCATCACTCCACAAAGATGATTTTTTTTTCCAAAATTCAGACAAAAGCAGGTTGTATAATATTAGAACAGCTCTAGACTAAAATCAGAATTATTTCTACAGATAAATTCTGCTTGGTTTTAAACTCTGGAAAGAAAAGGCATCCCAACCCCTTTGCTAGAAGTGCTTGCAAATCAAAAAACCCAGTTAAAAGATACTTGAAGGAGTAATTCTGTTTTTACAGCTATTATGACCACAGCTACACCGATTTTAGGGGAGTTCAGACTATTTACAGCAGCTGAAGATCTGGTCTTCCAGTTTAAATTCTGTCTTGACTTTGAGTAATTCTGTTGAGGTCACTAGAACAGGGTTACTCAGGACATAAATTTGCCCCAAGGGCTTTTGTTGCCTAAGCTATATTTATATTACATTAATGTATAAACAGAAAATGCCTAACAAGTTCCAGTAAAGCAATTCATGTAATTAGTTTGTAACTTGTGCTTAGGTCTCTCAAGGGTTACTGAGGGTCAAATTAGTGAAACATATTTCTGAAAAGCACAAGTCCTGAAATAATAAAGCTTCAGCTTACATTTTGAAGTGGTAGGACCTCTTATGACTTCTAATAATCTTTTTCAAAAGTAAATGGATTAAAATGACAGAATAAAATATATCTGAAGTGATAGAATATCATATTGAAAGGCAAATGGTAGTTCTGAGTGTATTCACAAAGAAAATGTTTTAGTTACTTGCTGTTTAAACCTCAGAACATAAGAAAGCCACAAATAACACCACCACAAAAGGAAGACTTTTTTTCATGCATTCTAAAATAGAAAAAACAATAAAAATGCAAACAAAAAAGGACCTATTGTCTATTTTGTACTTACTGTAACCTATCCTAGTTTGGAGTTGAAAATTCAGTAAAACTTTCAGATTTCATAGAAGTTAGCAAGATTGGGGCATAGAAATTAAACGCCAGTGGAATGGAGCGAGTTGTTTCAAGGGAACTGACACCACTTGTCACACACATGAACACAGTAGCCCTGTTTTCTTTTATGAGCAGCAGTGTGTTTTCATTTTCAAAAGACAAAAATTACATAACTTGAAGGTCGAAACCAGCATAAGACATGCATTATCTATGAGAATATGCCAGTGAGGAGAATTTTTTTTTTTTAACTAAACCTGAGAACCCTGAAGAGCCACTAAAATATAATTAAAATAAATTATCAAAGGTCACCATGCACCAGTTGTTCATTTGGATAACTATAAAGGCAGATACCAGTCGTTGATAACTCTCATTTATTGAATTTATTAACAAGCTGCAGGAATGTACTTGTTGCATTACATGACTATGCATATTGAACAAGTGTTTTATTTCAACTTTATTCCATTTTACATAGTCCACAATCATTTACACTATGCAAACACGTAACATTTTTTTTTTAGATCCTGTTACATCACACATGACATTTATCAACACGCCTATTAGTTACAGAAAACTGAAAAGAAATAGTAAGGAAATGTAATCTCCTTAAGACCTAAAGGGAGATAATTCATGATTTTAAGACAATTACTTGTAGCATAGATTCATATGTTAGTACAAACCTCTGGTTTTTCTCATGCTAAATACATAAATCCCTTACTTAAGAGTTGCTGACAAAGCAAGAACATTGAAAGTGGAGATCAAAAGGAATAAAACAGTCATATTTGTTTGAGTCCAGTTAGCAATGCAAAAACCATGATGCTTCTATATATGGCTAGAATACAAAGTGATGGAGGCAGCCACAAACACATCAACTTTAATGGAGAAAGACAGAAATCCCATATTTCAGAAATATGGGCAGAAATGGAAAAATGATTTTGACATAGCTCATGAAAGATAGCAACCCCTGGTAATGCACAGGTATTTGTGATGCTGCTTTCCGGTTGCATTACAGTGTTATATCACAATGTTTCTCATTTATGTAGATGTATTTCTAATTTGTAACTGTAAATAAAAAGTCCTTTGAATTCAAAAAAGAATTCAAGCAAGTCAGTTCACACTGAAATAAAAGGAAATATTATTGTTTCTGATTTATGCAGGAGGAACAGCTGGCACTTATTATGTCTATGTACTACATCAATCACCAGCAACACATAAACTCTGATAAATCTTCCTTATGTCCCCATAAATACAAAGCTGTTTTTCCTTTCCTAGACCAGATTGTTAGCTTATGTAAAGTGGTGCAGCTCTAAATCCAGCCCTCTACAGTCTAATCACTTCAAATGATTTAGCAGGCACAAATTTATCTAGTTTAGCTTTTACAGGTTGGTGGTTTTTTTGTTGTTGTTGATTTAAAAAAAAAAAAACCCACACACAACAAGTGATTGAGTTACACACATGCTTACAGGATAAACAGCACCGGTACAACAGAGTATTAGCAAGGACTACTGGTTTTGGTCAAAGTTGTAAACACAATAGATGCCAATTTGTGCATCATTATATCTACTACAGTACACATTGTTTATAAACAATCTATTGCAACTGGACAGTGACAAGAATAGAAGGAATAAAGGTGGTGGTAAGGACATTCACCACAGAAAGATGAGGAGGACATGGCCTCTCACAGTCCAACCACCCAATGTACGGGACATTAGTACTGGGAAATGAACGTGCTTTAACTTTCCAATCTGCTGAGGAAAGAATGAAGCAGAACAGATTGTCCAGCAAGCTTCTGTTATGTGCTTATCACAATTGTCAGTACAGAGGATAGAGAAAACCACTAGAGAGCAAACATTTCTAAATTAGACTACATGGAAGGAGTTAGTCCAGAATGTGAAGAAAAGTTTTCAATTGAATAGTCTGTTAACCTGAAATTCAATTGATTAGTCTGTTAACCTTGAAAAGAAAAGTTGTTGTTCTACCTAATGGTAAGGAGCAACTTACTGACAGATTGTGCTGAGAAGACAGATTTATATTTTTTTTAGTCTTTCTTTTCTATTTTAAAAAAGATCAGTTGCAGTCAGGCAGCTGACACGATTAACACAGCAACAAAGAGCTTCCACTAAAATGGGGAAAGCATTCTCTTGCATGTTAATCTGGATACTTAAAAAAAAAAAATAATCAATTGACTTTGTCTAGTTTTCCCTAAAATACTTTGAATTTTGACAGAAGGAACAAGAGAGCTCTTAGTTGCTATCTTTGAGCAGGATAACCAATCTGAAGGACTGGTGGTTTCAGAGGACTGGAAGGGAAAACCAGCATTCCTATCACAGGCTCAACTCCAACTGCACAGACACTAGAGCAAACGATAACCAAACAAGCTGTTTACAAGTTCTTGGAGAGTGGGAAAAGAAGAAGAATCCTTATCCTCTAGCCCCCAAGAGATTGTAAACATCTGATACAGCTGTGTACAATGCACAAATCATGCCAAATAAGTATCATATCTTTTGCTGTTATGATAGGGAAATTGTTCATTCTGGTAAGGAAGCAGCACAGGGATCAGATGAGTTCGGAGGATAAACCCTCTGGATGGTAATAAGCAGCATTCTAACATTTGCATGCAGGGAAGAGCCGCACTGTCTCCGTGCAAGCCCACAGCTCAGCCTCACTGCTCCCAGCACCCTTCTCCCAACCTTGTACCGTCCCTGCGTGCTAACGCAGACACTAGTCGGATCCAGATAGCCTCTGCTCCTAGATGGAGCACACATACTTTTAAACTCGCTATTTCTCCAGCATAATAAAAGTTGGCAGTCAAAACCTGCTATAGCTGCACATCCAACATTTGTATAACACAGCTTTGTTTGTTTGTTTGGGTGTTTTGTTTTTCCATGATCCTATCCCCATGTATCATTTTGTGATATTCTGTGGCCAAAGGGACCCACTAAAAGATACCGATAAGCAAACTCGTCCCTTTCTCCAATGTGTTGCACTAGTTAAAGACTACAAGAAATAGAAACAGTTGTCATGGAGCTGCACTTCCTCTTACAATTATTCTGGAGAAAAATAATCTGTGTCATTTTTTTCTGTCAGCTCAGATGCCCAATCCTTGTTTTCTTGGAAAGCTTGTGACCTCAGTGTGAATTACAAGCCTCAAGTTGTCCACTCTGTAATTTATTTTTACTTTAGTAAGACTTTTTGCTTGATATTCTAAGATGCAGGAAATATGGTCTAGAAGAAGTTACTACAAAGAGAGAAGTAAAACTGTTGGAAGACTACCCTGCATTGTTTATCAATGGTTCACTGTCAAAGTGAACACCGCTGTACTCTTGGTGCTGTGCTGTTTAACATAGTCATTCTGGATTTGGGTGGTGGAAGAGGGAGCTGCTTACAAAATATGCATCTGACTACTTCGTGATAGGCTGTAAAAGCTTTGGAGGACAGGATCAGAATTCACAAGGAACTTGGTCGATAAGAGATATACTCAAAGAAAAAGAAAGATGATGAGATTTTGTTAGGACACTTCCACTCTTCAGGATCTTTTAAGTTCTGTCCTTCAAGCAGGAATGCTCAACTGGCCAAACACAAATTGAAGAAGTTCCAGCTTTGTAGCAGCTTTTCTGAAAAGCCATCTATGAGTCACAAGCTGAACACATGCTAACATCTACAAAGAACAAACTGAAGCGACCATTGTTTATGCTAAAGAGGAGCTGGAGAGGGGAGGTAAAGGGCTAAATACAAAGGAGGAGGAAATAAACCATCTATCTTCCACATCCATATTACCCAGGACAAACAGTAATGAACTTACGTTTACAACACACAATAATTACATTAAATGTTAGGAAAAAGAGTTGCGTTGAATAATCTCCTTTTCTAGGGATCCATACAGATAAGTATATAAGCCTAGTTCCCTATTTGTCTTGTAACAGCGTTCCCTTTACTGTCCCATACAAAGACCTAGCACAGCTTGTTTGTTTGCCTTATTCTAACCAGTGTCTTGCTTTGCTGCCACTCTTGTGGTAAAACTGTACCACCACAGATGAAGTTACAGAAAGCGATCAAGACAAATTTCTCCAATGGAAATAGATGAGCAAATCTTATTAAAAATTGTTATAAATATTCCAAAGTATCCGTAACAAATTAAGGACATGTTGATTCAAAATTTCTTTTATTCTGAGGCTTCAGCTAGATTTCAGACCAAATACTGCTTCAAAAATTCATATGGACAGCTGTGTATGGGCTCTATATGGGAGTTTGATTCCATGAAAGTGTGTCCTTGTGTGTAATTAGTTATATATATTAGAATACAAGTGCAGTTGCTTTTAAAAACGCACAGGAATTAATCCAGTAGACTAGTTTGTTGGTTTTTTTTGTTTTGTTTTTTTTTCCTTCATTAAATGTGTTGGATATATCCAGCCAACAAAATCTCTTTCTGAAAACATATGAAGTACTTCTAACTATTATTGTGTGCTGCAGTTACAAAATGGCCTAACAGATGTTGTTTGGACACCTGTTCCAAAATCCGGACTCTGCGTACCATATGGCCACCTGGTCCTTTAAGAGGACAGAGGAGAGGAAAGACAGTAAAAGGGAAACAGACCTTGTGACTAATGAATCCATTCCAAATGCTTGTTTAAGGTGCAGCTTAAACATCATTCTGAGAAGGAATATAAATACAATTTAGATCGTAGGAAGGTTTGGGTTTTTTTAATTGTGCAAAATTTAGGATGACTTTCAGACTACAAAAGCTACTCCAACCATGTAATGACACATATATAAGCATATATAAAAGTGAACATGAAAACAGGCAGAACTGTACTCAGGCTTTAAGAAGATAAAATACAAGGGAAGCCACAGCAGTGAAATGTAATTTTTCAGCCAGCAGAACGCACTTACGTTGCTGTCTGGCTACTTTTCCCATTCATAATTCAGATATAAGCCACCCATCCCTGCATTGGGTCTCTATAAAAACAAATCTATGGTTGATACATCACAGAATGACCCTCCGTTCTAGCTTGCATTATGCCGACATTCAGCAGAAGTCAGTTCTTTGTGTAAGGAACACTTGTATGGTTGCTTGATTTATTGACCCACTACAAAAACCTTTAAGTTCTTTAGAAGAAAATGTAGTTTTGAAACAATACATTCGTAATATATGCACCTCAACACCAACATTTCTATTTAAATTTCATACACGTAACACTGGAGATCATTCTTAAGTTAAAGCTTTGCATTTAGAATGATGATAGCTTACTAAAACAGCCAGAAATAATTTATGGCATGATTTTAAAAATTATTTTGCTATTTTGTTTAATAAAATATTTTATGATAATGAGGTACTCATACTGAAGTAATGAAAAAGGTGGGTTTCATTACTTTGGTAAATACAAAGTAAATTGTAATATAAAGTAATACAAAAATAATATCTTGCTTTCCTATGAAGACAGTCTAGGACA
Source organism: Aramus guarauna (assembly GCA_013400195.1). Lineage (NCBI taxonomy): Eukaryota > Metazoa > Chordata > Aves > Gruiformes > Aramidae > Aramus > Aramus guarauna. Next base: position 1,589,138 of record VXBL01002500.1, on the reverse strand, counting down.
CACACAAAGCCAGAAACTGTACCTCATTCTCTCAAAACCAAAACCCCCAAAAGCTGGTACGTCACTCTAAATGATACAGAAGTCCACAAACTGCCCTTAGACTAGTAAAGCTTCTAATTAAAGAGAGACCAGCTTTCAAGGGAATAGAGATTGCTATACAAATGCAGAATCTCAGTCCAACCCCCAGTGAAATCAATAATGAAATATCCATCAGTTCTGGTGGATGATGAACCAAACATGTACAAGGGGTGCTGGAATCTATAGAACTAGATTTGAGACACGGGAAGCACGAGTACTGCCTTCATGACTTACCATCCTCCCAAAGTCTTCAGCCTGTTGATTATACAGAAAGTGATCTGAAGTGGAAGATGTAAGAAGAGGAAATAACATGAGGGGTTTTCATTCAGCTTTGCTGCTGTTTGCAGTAATTCATAGGGCTGAGTCCACAGTTAAGTCATCTCCTCAACGGAGTTTACAGCAGCACTTAAAGGAGCCTTTACTATAGACTTACTTTGTTTAAATAAGCCCATAACGTAGCGATAATTTGTATTACATTTAGCATGTGTGTGTGGCTACAATTTATCTTTCCTACATATCATCACAGTAAGGAAAAAATGTAAGCAAAACCAAATTAACCACTGAGTAAGATCAATGAGAATTCTTAAAAATGAACAATTAGTAATTTGAAAACAGCCACACTGCTAATTTTAGATTGCTAATAATCAGGAAGACATCAGTGGGACCTCTAAAGCTTTCTTTCACTTTCAAAATATTAAATTGCATTAATGCATTATTTAACTACATCAGTGATTTAAAACATAATATCAGAAACAGTCCAGTTGTACTTCAAGAGTTGAAAAGTGAATCAGAAAAAACTAAATGTTGCATTTATATAAGATTTTTTTAAAAACTATGATATTCTAATCAGCAGAAGTGTTCTCAAGTCCTAAAAATTATATGGATATGAATTAATCCCATCAAAACATACTCAGTTTCACATTACGGCTTTAATATGAAGGAAAATTACTGAAATCAAATCATTACCCTATTTGAGTTTCATGACAATTTAGAGTAAGCATCTTTCATAATAATTATGTCATAAGAAACTGTAGTATCTGGCTTTTCAGGAAGAATTCTCCCCTATAATACACTAGCACTGCAGCATTGGCTGAGGTTACACTTATATAATGAGGTCAAATGTTTTACTGTTTTAAACCACTTAATCTTAGGGAGAATAAAAAAAGAAAAATTACTATTGGTCCCACTTTGAATACAATTCAAGTTGAATTTAAAGCACTTGGTAAAAATAAAAAAAAAAACAGAAAACAAAACTCATAAGCACATAATTTTAAATGCTCTCTGAAACAGCTCCATATAGAATCTTAACTCTAGCTAATTTCTAAATAAATTAAAAGAGAAAGCTCCACAGATTAACCTAATTTTCTGCATGTGAGAAATGCCACTGCAAAATATGTCCCCTTAGGGGTTTGGTCTAGACCAAAGCCATCACTAAAGTACAGAAGTCATATATAAATAAGTTTAAAACCTATATATCAATGGCCATATTTTGTTCTTGATGATAGACCACAAATTGTTTGAGTAAACAAGGTTACAGTGAAGTGGATCAGGATCCACACAGAACTGCTAAATGGACGTAAGAGCAACATTGCTCTTCTGTCTCTCCCTGGGCAGAAAGCCCTTTGAAGCAGAGACTACAAGACGTAGAGCAACAAAAGATGAATTTCACTGAAAGGCCTAAATAATACCTAACAATGTTAACACAGCTACAATAATGCAACAATTATTGCTAAATGAGCACTAATGCATACAACAAAATTACCCATGTACCACATTTTTAAAAAAAGTCCCTAACTTGCAGTTTTTCAACCATGCCAGACATGATGCAGCGAGAATTAAAATACACAAACAGAAACCTTCGACAGTAAAAAGCTTTAAGATTTGCCAGGACACAGTGTTTAAACATTCAAACTGTTTTCCTTTCAAGGTGCACACTCCAATAACTGAGCAACATGTATTTTCCTTTCTATTCACTGCACTCATAAAAAACCTAACTCAGTAAGTTCTGACTAAGCAGAAGAGAAAGCTTTATTAGGAAGAAAACAAATTTGAGTCAACTAAAACATGCGATCTGTATCACCTGTTTGTGGACGTTTGCTTGGCATACATACAAATTTTTAAACTCCTTCCTGATATTATTGTTTTGATTTTGTAATAGTTGGAAAATTGTTACATAACTCATGATATGGTATTACTGAGTGGCAATCAGCTCTCAGAAGACTTAAGCTTTTAGAGACTTTTTTTTTTAAAGTAATGTAGAGATACTAATTTTTATTTTTAAGAACAAAAAGCAGGTGGCTCAGTCAGCTATCTATGAAAAAAAAATCTATATTCAAAAAGAATAGGAATCAAAATCACAAAACCAAATATATGGACAAAAATCTGATAAGATATGTTAACTGAAAGTGGCTTCACTAAGACTAAATGAAAGATTGCATAAGTCCATACAGCTCTGTTGCATCCCAGTGAACCCAGTTCTTAGGATGTCATCTAGATTTTTCTGTTTGGACTACTGTTTGAAGATGCAACAGAAAAAAACCACAAGGATTGTAAATTAAAATAACTCATTTTCAGTGACAGGTGGAAAACAGCTTGAATGCCGGCATTCATAAAGTAGTGAGGAAAACAAAGGCACATGGTAAGAGGTTTCAGGAGGGAATGAAATCTAAAACAGAGAAGAGTGAAGGAACATAGTTTCATAGCAAAATAGTATTTTTGACTACTACAACTCCAGCTGAGGAAGAAGGAACTTCCATCTCAGCAGCCATCTGGAAGCAGAGAAATCTTGATTGTCTTCCAAAGCTCTCTAAATGGTAGTGGTGAAGAACCGAAGCAGACAAGAACATGGAGAGACTCTGTGTCCTGGTTTCAGCGGTAAAACCATGACACTCTGTAATAGTGTCTACAACTCCTTATCTTTTTTGGAACCCAAACGTCTTAGAAACCTTCATAAAACCCCAAGCTGCTCATTGACTCAACTATCTCTGATAGCTGAAGTGAAAAAACCATATAGGTGGAGTTTGTGGATGTTTAAGCTACTGGATGCCTGGGGCATCTGAAAGTCCTGCTCTTGGAGATGAGAGGTACACCAAGGCAAGATACAGCGATCCAGCCTGTCTTGATTAAGAGAAGCCTAGGCAGTCACCATCACGAGATCCAAGCACAGCAGACCTGCATTCCTAACAAAAACTGCAAACACCCCAAACCCAAACAAACAAAAACTGGATCCAAATCATTAACCAAAAAGGCCAATATTTTAAAAACTGCCTTCAACAGAAACAATATAGGAAATAAACTTAACCTTTATTAACACAAAAGTGAAGACTTTGTAACAAGTTTAAAAACAAACACACACACCATACACAATGCATTCCACTTGAGGCACTGATGAGTCTGAGATTTCCCAATTCCTTAGTGCAGAAAGAAGAGAACTTCTAGGGGCTAATTTAGAATCTGCACGGGTTAAATTATCCTCAAAGCTGTTCCCTCTCAAGACAGCTTTGGGTGACTTAAGTTTCTAATACAGCACTCAGCTAAATGCCTACAGATGGTGGATTGTGTTCTAAATGCAACTCGGTTAACAAGCACACTGAAGCCCTCAGACAGTAATAACTATTCCTTTGCTCAGAATCTTACAAATCCCTCATTTTTCAAAGACTCCTGCATTTCTTTAGACTCTGGGAAAAAAGTTGACATCACTCACTTGAAGTTATTCTATATTGCCTTTAAAAATTAACAGATATTAAAAAAGAAATCAAATATCCTATTATATTTTCACATATCCCTATATAATGGCCCAATAATATTGACATACTTCAATCTTTATCGACTCTCAAAAGTCATGGCAAAATAATTTCTTGGCAGTGTTTTTTAATTTTTTTTTTATCTTGAAGTACACACTTTAGCCCCACTAAAATAATTATTTATACACACACTAGGACTAATTCAAAGCCTACCAAAACCATTGTTAGGTCTTTCACTAACTTCAGAAACTTCAAATCAGATCTTGAATCCCATAACTACCAACAGAGAACTCGTGATATTCATGTATAGGGTCATCAGCTCAAGAAAATTCAACTACAGAAGTGGGGATACATATCTCAAAATTACAACTTCTAGCAGAAAATGGCTGAAGTTACCAGTTTGCAGATTATATATCCAACACTACATACACAGAGATCAGAAGTATACCTCCACATGCTGCACATTTATACATTTTTGAGGAACTAGAATTCCAAGCGTATACCACAGCTGTTATTCAAAGCCCAAATATTCGAATCAGTAGTGAGGCACCTGAATTAAGAAAGCCTGGCATCATCTTCACTTTGCAAGACACATTTAATCATGGCATTTATTTCCAATTCAACCAAAAAATGTGAAGGTAGTTTGTGACAATGCATGAGTTAACAGCAAATCAGCTACCTAGTGCACTGACACTGAAGTGGCTGTTGCAACACAGAACGAAGCATGGATAAAATCCTTCCAAGAAACTTGACGGAGGCTTTCCCGGAGATCCATCCTGCCTCAGCTACGTGCCCAGAAATACTCCATTAGTTATCTTAAACAGGGGTTCAAGCACAGATGTCTCCTGACACATTCAAGACTAACTGCTTTCTAACCCTCCCTTCCTACTCTGATCCTTAACCAAACAGCTTAAACAAACATCTGGTTGTTGAAAATTACAGAAGTAAAATAAAAATAGTTTCTGTGGGTCTTCACTTCCTGTAGCAATTAACATTTCTTTACATATATACACATAGATAGACTCACTCATTGAATGATGCAGAATCAGTTTTGGGGTTTGTGATTGTTCGTTTGGTTTTTTTTTCCTAAACAAGAACGGAATTACAGCAACACTCGCTACCATACCTGTGACTTCTCCTCCAAGACTAGCTTCTTACGCACTTCAAGTCCCTGGCTGGTGCCCACCGCCTCCCAAATGCAATTAGTCTGACCTGGTCTGCCCCTCCGTACATGACACTTCAGCTGCATTCACAGGCTGGGAAGGGGACTCAATGGCTGAAAGAAGCATTTTCTTGAGCAGAAGTGTTTTATATGAAGTGCTACAGGTTTTCCAAGTAGAGCCTCTTAGCGAAGGAATGAAAGGAGGAGAACAAATGCCCACAGCAGAACTTCTGTGCCACAGCTATTGTAGCCTGAAATTTCAAATTTACTCGGCAGGCTGCTTTGCAGCACTCATGTTACAGGGGCTTAAAGCTGACCGTCACCCTACGCCCACCTACACTTTCTTCGTGCTTCTCAGAAGATAAAAAATAAAAATCCATTCTAACAGTTTTTTCCTGACCTATAATAGGAAACATCTGATGTACACCAAAGATGTATCTAACATACTTTTATCATATGCCACACGAAAACAGCGCTTGATCTGGCTATGCTTACCTGGATAACAAAATAAGCTGGAGTTGCATGTTCTGTCTAACTGTGCTCAGTGCCCTCAGCTACCACGTTTTACCGTACTCACCTATGCTTGCTTACCAGTGTGAAGAAGTAGCACGTCCTTGAACCTATTGCACATGTACAGTGATCTGGGACTCAAAGGAGGGTCCCCAGGAAGCTGATTCCGCTGACACACTCCAAAGGCATTTCACACAGCCTGACAAGCTCGAGTTTTGCGCAAGGTGCAACAGGTGCTTCCATGTAAAAAAACAGACTTAGCGGAAGAGACCAGCGACCTCTAGAAAATGAGGATCCATTATTCCAGCACAGTTTCTACCAGAAGTTCCAAACCAGCCATTGAGTCTCACCAGATGCCCAGTTCAGCACACTGCCTTGCTTCGCGCTAGGCTGCTACCCAGGGCTCAGCGCCCAGCCGTGAGGTATGGATATACTGAGCACCGTCATGCTGGCTCACAGGGTCTGGCCCTTAGCAGCTGCTTCTTTCCCCTCCTGCTTTGTTGCCACTGAAAGATTAGACCCTTGTTCTTTTAGCCAAAAGCATAACCAAGAGTAAAGGTTTGAGACTTGGACTGGGGATGTTGGCTACATATTTTGTTTCTTTCTACATGTGGCTCTGCACGTAAGTCTGCAGATTGGCACAAAAATATGCATTGTGTTCTGTTTTCACATTAGTACAAGCCCAGAGTAACTACTGACTTAATACACTTATTTGGGATATACAACTGAGTTAACTAAAAGAACGTAAGCCAAAATAACTCTTAGATTTATAGGTTTAACTTATTTAGTTCACTATTTTTAAATTCCTTAACAAATCAGAACAGTCACATATTTTTGATATGCAAAGTATATTCCAGGCTGTTTAGCATGCTTAGTTTAGGAAGAGTGGTGCATTTATGTTTAGTATAAAATAAATTATCTTTGTTGCCTAAATACACTGCTTGAAAGCTTACTTCTTTTTCCTGTTAGCAATATTGCCAAATCTTATTTTCATCTTCAAAACAGAGCTTTTACTGTTTTACTTAAAACTCCTGGAGGCAATCACAACTCAAACTTTCACATATGCTTCTATACAAAACACAGCAAGGACAAAAAACTCTAAAAAATGTAATACTTCTTCCAAAGCTAGAAAGGTCACTTGGACTGAGGTGCCCAGAATTACTGGCTGGATTTGGCTAACTAGAGTAATTCCTTCTGCACGTAGCTACAGCTTCCTCTCTCCTATCCTCTTTTTCAGATACTTCCAGATATAAAGGAAAGCTGGGGCTGCACAAATTATTTGCACAGCTTGCTCCCTACCATGTAGTTTATGGAAAGATCACAGCTCTTTTGTCTTCACTTGGCTAGAAATGGGCATGCCATGATACCACCTGCTCTAGTTTACTGATGTATGATGGATGAACGTCCACTCACATAAAAGCAGCACGTGTGCTTGTAAGAAGACACAAAGGACAGGTAAGAGGCAGCACACAATCTCCGATCATGTGGTGAGATATATAGCTATTCCAAAGAGAGACACCCATATGTTACTCACCGATGAGCATGTCTCGGGATGAAGCCATGTTTGGAAATATCATTTGAATAAAATATCCTGCTATTATCAGCTGATTTGACAGGTAATAAGTACATTTTGGTCTTGTATGATTATAGCTCACTAACTGCCCATGTTCTCACATCATGGACTAATCAGATAACCCCATCTCCAAATGAAAAGAGGATCTGACAAGCAGACAATCAAAGACAAGAACAACCCCCCCACAATGCCAAAGTGTTTCTGTATGACAGCTGTAAGATAAGAGTAAAACTATGAATGGCAATACCCAAATTATTATATGCTATTTCTCACAAAGCAAGAACTGGATGAAGTCTAAAGAAACAATCAAATAACAAGTTTAAAACAAAGATGGGGGGGGGGGTTTGTCCAGCTCCCTGCGAAGACTCAATTACACAGTGCAACTCAAACTCATTGCCATGGAATACTGTGGAGGCAAAAGCTGGAAACAGCCATAACGAAAGAATTTGGCAAACTTGGAGTGGGTGGCTATGTAACTAGCCAATAAACTTGGTGGGCTAGAGTTACCCTGGCTCAGCTCTAATCTGCTGCCTGACGGAAGCCCAAGGATAAAACTGGGAGAAAGCGCCTCTCCACTTCAAATGCAGTCCTGCAGTATTCACAATGGAATCAGCTCAAATACTAACCCAGATGGACTTCAGCATGGCATGTCTAATGCTTTTTTGTACTTGTAGTCAGACCAAACAGGATTTTGGCATGCCATGCTATGTGTGCCTGTCCAAAGGTATGCTGCTTGGAGGGTCAGGTACACCAAAAGATCATCTACTCCAACCTCCCGCATGCAATGGCCATTTTCATCTATGTATCTCAGCAATGAATTGAACAGCTTAGAAACATGAAGGCTCTTACCTGAGAGCATCTAGACTTGACGATCAGAATAGATGCCAAAGTCACCATTTCCCTTGACAGTTTATTCCAACCATTAGTCACTCTCACAGTTCAGAAGAAAAAAAGAAAAAAGCACAAACCCACTGTCACTGACTTCAGTTTTTAATTTCTGCTATACCTTTTGCCATGTTACATTTTCTCTTTTCCAAGGATTTCTACATGCTTTTCACAGTCCTGTTTTGATCCACAACTCTAAAACTCTCAGTAGAAGTTATTTTCCTCTCTTTTTATTGTTATGCTTCTCTTTCCCCCAACCCAATTTTTTCCGTACAGGTTCATCTGTAGACGCTAAAGTTGGAAACAGTCGCTATCTTACTAGCACCACGCGCAGAAGAGGGGAGGAGGGTACGTCTCTGCTGCAACTCACTGTTGTTCCCTTCTACGTGTGGGAGGTTCTTCTGACCCTATCTGAGTGACAATATTCCAATGAAGGATCACATAGAAATGTATTTACTATGGCTCTTAAACCTTTCTTCTAGTACTACTTTCCATTATTTAGTCTTCTATCTATGTAACAAGTATATTCAATCTTAAATACTAGAAGGTAAACCACAGTTTTGCTTGAGGTATCACGAAGTTAAAGTCTCATTATTTTGCTGTGCTGGACTCACGATTTTTCACATTTGGGACTGCCAGCATTTTACTACAGCAGGGTGAAAAAAGTTTTTTGTATGTGATAACAGTGACATAGTAAGTACTTCCACAACAGTAATATATGTTTGTTTATTGCTCTCCCTATCTTTATAGGTTGTCATTTTATAGGCCATATAAAACACTTGCAATTTATTACTAGGACCATTCAAACTAGCATGGTATGAGAGCTGAACTATTCTCTAACTTAAAGTTTCCAGGCTTGCAAGACATTTTCTCTAACACTGTTTCTGCCAATGCACATTGCCAATCACAAATACAAGGCCTGACAGGGTCAGGATTATCAACGCTGAAAAATCAAGGCACTCCAGTTGATTTGAAGTAAGGGGTTTTATTGGTTCATTTCCACTTTCCTTTCTAATGAAGTTAAACGGCCTTTTGCCATAAAAACATGAATGAGGAACACAGGGAGTTGCCTTTGATATTCCTCATTTGTCATATGTTCTATGAAACCATCACTTGGAGCACTGGGGCAAAGAACTGCACTTCAAGTACAAATCACCTGGGTTTCTTTTTTGTAATCACGGTCTACTAAAAGCACCCTTTTAAAGCAGAGAGATGTGTTATGTTATGCTTCACACTTTGGGGCAAACACGAGAAAATAAGGTAAGCTGTGAAACGCTTCTGACTGATGAAATAAGTAAATGAGACATGGCTCAGGTCTCACTTCTCCACGCAGAATAAAACGTTCATTAAAGAAGGATGAAGATGAAGCAAGCAGGTAGGAGCAGGAGTGAGAGAGACCCAAACTTTGGCACCTGAGTTAGCAGAGCACAGGCAATTGATTCATCGGCACTGCCACAAAGGTCTCTGAGTATATCCAAAGGTATGTTTGTGAACGGTCGCATGTAGTTACGGAACAAACGATGAAGTTATAATCATGCATGTACTTCAGTCTGTACAGATCAGGGAATAAAGAGCTGGAAAACTACTTAGAGGTATCAGATTAATAAAAGAAAGGTTATTAAGTCCATTACTTCTGTCTTCTGCATATCTTTATCAACTTTTATACTATGAAGTGATATGCAATGCAAGACATGTTTTAAGTGAAAGGAGCCAAAGATAGCTCAACTCTGTCTACTATTCACCCACATTAGATAGAATGGACAGCGTGATTTGACCATTTGGTGAGCCAGGCAGTGAACAATTAGAAAAGCTTCTCTAATGAAGCCACAATTTTGTCTTGAAAAATATGTTTCTTTTAAACAAAACCAGTTCTCCTGATAACACACATTTCCCACACTCTACTACACTAGATTTCAATAGCGTACTTACACATGAGTACACAGACTTAAAACCTTAATGTCTATAAAATATTAATAAACATAGAAAGTGAATATCTTGGATTCTTAACATACGCCTAGGTATGACATTTCATCAAGACTGTAACAAGTATAATAACCAGATCCTGAAAAAACAGCTTATCACTCTGCAATTAGAGTCTTTCCACCATTTAGTAAGAAAGTTTTAGGCATTGTGTAAAGATAGGTTGTTAAAAAAATAAAAAATTGAAATACCTATTTTTAACACTATTTCCATTTCATATTTGTTTTCCCCATGATTGTGTATTTTCTAAGTTGTAACTGACCTATTGGAAACCAAACCATAAAATTAGAAGAGGTTATTTCACAGAAAAAAACTTGAGTAGTTTTACTTCAGCTATAGCACAATTGTTAGTTGACAGTTTTAAGTACACATTAAATATCTTGAAAATACCAATACATATTTAAAAGGATCTGTGTGTGTATACATAGAGACATATTTTGTCTGTGAATGTGTGTGTGTCTATACATGGTGGAACCAGCATCATTATACTCTATACTTAGACCTAAATTAAGCAACAGCATCTGGATACAGAACAATACATTGAAATAAAGCTATATGACCTCAGGAAATTCCATACTAAAATTATCTGTCCTCAAATGCCACTGTATTAGCACTGAACAGGAATCAAGATCAACAGCTGGTGTTAGGTATCAGATGCATTGATCTAATACATGGTTTATTTAAAAAAAATTAAAATATACTTTAGACTCTCTCAGCATAGAACATGTTATATAGTGTTCCTATTAACCTTCATTTCTAGCTATATGTTGCTGAAGCTGTAGGACAGCAGTTCCCACCTCTTCCCTGCTGCTGCTTTTCTTTATCCATTTCACCTTTTCCTTCAGCCACTTATTATTTATAACTCAGCACCAACCCACGCAATTTAAACATTGAGCAAAGCTTCAGTACTTCGGCAACCTTTCAAGCTTGATCTGAGGACAAAAGTTTCATATACTTCAGAAAAATCCCTCAGCAATTTCAGCAAAGAGGATATGGAAAACACTGAATGTGAAAGAGTCGCTGTAATTACACAAGAAATGCACACGCATGCACTTCCTTCATTTAATGCCCCCCTAATCTGTATGCCCACTTAGAAGTGGTAACTTTTGAAACCTGAAGTTTTCGAAGAAACCTTGAAACTGTGGCTGATGAGGTCATGTCGTGTATTCCTCATGGCTGCCTGTTTCTGTCTTTTAGTTACAACAGGAGTCCAGACACTGTGACTCAGTTACTTAACCTTTAAGCAGATAAAATGAGATAAAGCCAACCAATAATCACAGATGTTTTCCAAGGAATTACTGGCTCCTTCAAGGTTCATTCTGCTCTAAGACTATTTTTCCACAGGAGATTACAAAGTAAAAAGAGACCCTTACAGCTGAGTTAACAGTATCACTGTGATCTGAAGTTATTGATCAACAAGTGTCCTAGACTTCCACCAAAAACCGCTCACCTCTACTCTTTTTACTCCCACCTGCTTATTTCTGCCCTCCCGCAAGTCCTCATCTCCTGTGCAGACACAGGCATGAGGTAAACCAGACTGAAAGAGCGGTCCAACCGAGTACTCCCTAACCCTCACACCATCCCCCCAGGCAAGCTGTCGCCCATACCACGTCCCCATGCAGATCCCACATGCTCCTGTTGGTGCTCGGGAAGGGACACTGCAGGGGACAAGGCAGCGAGCGGGCGATGGGAACACTGTTTGGGCTAGTGGCATCAAACCACATGGGTTTAAGTGGTTAATTTCAGCTGGAACTGCTCCAATTTTTCCACTTATAAGACCTTGTTTGTAGCTGTTTATTTTAACCTGAAGCTTGAGTTTTCCACCAGGGAGCTGTCCTAATGCCTCTTGCTTGTCCACATTAAAATAGCGCAGCCTCCTCAGTGAAGATTTGTAGCATCTTAAACTGACAGGGAAGTATGATCTGGAGTGATAGAGAAGAGAAAGAAAAAACGAAGGGTGCCTCAGAGGCATACTTTATCATCTTCAGCAAAATTTGCCCTACAAATAAGCTTTACAACTAAGGAATTTCCAGTAAAGAGTCTAGCAGATCGCTGTGCTAAAACACAAAAAGGTTTAAGGAACAATCAGTACATGTTCCCCGAAGCTGCTGAACAAGACTTGCTGTGCAGGTATAGCTCCAGTCTGCAGCAGGTCATGAAGCAACAGCAGTGAGGTTTTTCTTTCGTGTACTCTCACTGATTCCAGAGCAGACAGCTAAACAGGGCAAACTTGAGTGTAAAGGAACAGAAAGCAGAAAAAGCCTTAGTCTGCCTGAGAAGAAAACTAGAGAGGAAAAAAAAAAAAAAAAAAGGAAGGACATTGGGAGAGGGAACAGAGCTTCAGTCTGCAGCTGGAACTTGGATCTCAAAGAGAGCAAGAGAAGCAGGAAAGGAAAAAAGTGACCCGAAGCTACCGAGGGAGATGAGGGAAAGACAGATGCACTGAAGAGACGTAAGTTGGCACTGAATTTTCTATGCAGAGAAAAAGAGCCAAAGGAGTCCAAGAGCCATGACAGCCCGGTGCGGCTTCCTTGCCAGTTATTTGCATGAGAAAGGGCAATTAAAGGTTAGGATGATGAGTACCGAGAAGGGAAGGGAGAGGTCACATCCTTTCCTAGTTTGATGAAGAGGAGAAGCAGCAAGGAACCAGAGATAGAGTTAAAACACAAGAGCTGCTGAAGAACACAGGTGAAAGACAGAAGCCTGAAGATACAGCCTGATGCCCCCCTCAGCTATTGTAGTATTTACACAACATTGCCTTGAACGGGCACAAAGCACCCAAAGGTCTTAAGAGATGGGCTTCCACCTCTCCAGCTGGATCAGTTCCCTTATGAATTCACAGCTCTTGGATGAGGTTCAGCACAGCTAGCACGTGCTGCGGTAAGTGAAGGGGAAGCAATTAGGCTGGTGCTGCTTACCCCCTCCCCACACTGAGCCCCACTCGGTCAGGCGGAGGAACAGATTAAGTAAGGAGGACGGAGCCGGCTAGGATGCGGGGTGACAGCAAGGAGTGGGTGAGGAAAAAGGCAGCACTCCTGACACTTTCAGAAATTGGTCATGAAGGCCCATGCCCACTGAAGACTGTACTCTGGACTCAGATGATACAACTGTGGGCATTTTTGTTGATCTTAATGTAGATGAGGGAAAGGTAACTTGAAAGAGTATTAGAAGAACATCACAAAAAGGGGCAGTTTTTAACTCTAGCATTATGTAACTTCTGAACACTTGATTTTTATTGAAGTAACAAACTATAGTGTATATATTCATATTTAGAATACATTTATGGTTGCAAAGCCTATCAATGCTACGGGGTTTATCTTGGCTCTAGGCTACAGTATTATTTATGTGGAATGACGGCAAAATATTGATTATAAATTTTCCTATTGTAGCAAGAGAAAGGTTTCCAGACACCAAACTCGTGTCACTGAAAGTCCAAGTACAAAGTAGAACATAAACAATAGTTGTTTATATGTCCTTCTATTAGCTTAATAGGGATCACAATCACTTCAATGAGAGTACTTCTATAGAAATCGTTTTGGACAACTACCTCCCCATTCAACATTAACACAAATAATAACCCACCAAGGGATGGGCTTGCAAACCGTCAGCACAAGTTTAGCTGCTCATGAACTGCATGGATTTTGTTGCATCAATTAACCTGTTTGCAAATATGTCATTAACCTGATCACCCTCATACTACACAGAACACATATAATCACAAAGAAAGCCAAGTTGGAGCTTAACAGCTGATCCTGGGCCACCTTCTGTAGGAAGAACAGCTGACTAGTTAAGTTAGCTAAGTGGTCCAGTATTACCAGCCCTTCACTTTAATAGTAATGAATTTTATGTAGGGAAGGAAAAAAAAAGTACAAAATGCAAAATTAGTTTGCTTAATAAGACCTACACAAACACCCTCTTTACTTGCAAAGATTAAATGAAAGACACTTTTATTGGAATAAACTGTTCACACTAGCAGTCACAGATCATGAGGATGTGCTTGTGAGGAGGTACCATACCCACAAAAGAATCACTGCAACCAGGTACCTGACTACTCCTAATTAATTTTGCTACACAGTAAAGCAAGATCAGTCACTAGAAGTGATTTACCTAAAATGTTTTATGTATACTTTTAAAAAGTACTCATAAGTAAACTGTTGCACAGTCACTATAACCCAGTATAAATCCATGCTGCTACCAAAAGTAGTACCTTTGTCTTACCTCCCCCATAACCAGCTTTGCCAACACCAGTAGAGGGAGGAATAAGAACTAGGAGAACAGGGACAGGCTTCTGACTGGAGCACCCCTTCTGTCAAATTTATGATGCAAGTACAGCCTTATTTACCATAGCCCAGATGCAATGTAGTAACTTGTTAGGCATATACACTACCTTCTGCCATTACTATGGCCGAATCTGGAAAGGTATGACCAATTACACCTTTATATCAGTGTTACATACAGGAACATAATTATACCAGAAAATTAATTTATTGCAGACAAGTCTTAAATAAAAGCACTGCAATTTCAGTAATCCCCACCCCACAAAAAAAAAAAAATAAAAAATCATTTAGCCTTCCCAGGTACAGCTCTGCCAGAGTTTGGAATGAAATAAAGAAAGTGCCCTCAAAGGAGATGGTAGAAATTTCTCACACTTGTGATCACCACTGAGTAGAGCCAGAGAGGTTGTGGGGTTTTCTTGGTTGTTTTCTTTCAATTTCATAGATGTCTTTGAAGCCAATATTGCAGGCCAGCATTTCCATTTCAGAGTATCAGGAGGCTGGTTGCAAAATAATCGATTTTATGAAAGGATATGGGAAAATAACTGGTAAGCAGTGGATAAGAGTAGTTCTGCCTGAAATTCAGCCACTTTAATGATTACCAAAATGAACACTTAATTCCATTTTTCTTTTGAGATTGGTACTCAGCTATCAGTGCAAGTTTTATAAGATAGACAATTAATTCCACATCTTTGTAAGACTTTGCGTTTACTTTAAACTCCTCAACACCACACTAACTCATAAAGTGAAAGGGAAATTCCCATTCTAATGAAAGCAGTTAGCTAGTGAACACACCCTGCTCTGGCTCAGAATAAG
Organism: Aramus guarauna; assembly: GCA_013400195.1. Taxonomy (NCBI): domain Eukaryota; kingdom Metazoa; phylum Chordata; class Aves; order Gruiformes; family Aramidae; genus Aramus; species Aramus guarauna. Next base: position 1,574,117 of record VXBL01002500.1, on the reverse strand, counting down.
CTTTCTTTTCAATAGCTTCCTCATTAGGCAGTTGAAAAGTTAAAAAATATACAGTGATTATAAAAATGTGAGTCGTTATAAGAGCATGTGTTAAACAGTCTGTAAGTCAGGGCTGTATGACAATGCATGTAATATGGATTTTGAGGAATTCATTGTGCACGTTATTTATGGAAGGAAAGAGAATAAAAATCAAAGCTAAACACAGTTTTCACAGTTGTAATAAAGAATATGCAGAATAATAGCACAACTCAATAGCACAACTCAATAGCACAAACATGGAACAAATATTTGGAAGAAAAAACTTGATGATTATCCAGAAGAACCTCAATTTTATGCAATATATCACTTGCTAGATAACATCTCTAAGACAATAACAATTTAAACATATATGCCTCACTGGGACCCTTCACAGGATTTACAAATTCCTCAGAACAGCACATGGTGGTACTTTAGTGAGGCAGATGAAAGATGTCCCAACGCCATCAAGAAGAAACAATGAACACAAGAGGGGGGGAAAAAATCCAGACCCTAGATGACTTTATTTTCTTCAGGAGAAGACAGAAGTTTCTAAGGGGCTAACACTGGGTGCCTGCTAAAGCTCACATTATATAATCCTTATCTGAAGGGTTTCCCTTAATTCCCTTATCTTTGCTGTCCTCCTGGAAAAGCAGAAAAGGGAAGTAAGGGACATTTGTGAAACAACTGTTTGGATCTAGCTCCACCACCTTCCTCTAAGTATTCCTGCAACTCTTCCCATACATGTCTATGGAGTAGGGCATCAAGAGCAAGATGGGATCTCCTGGCTTACCCTTATAGTCAGCACTGCACTTGTGTTCACCAAATGGCGTTTGGAAGAGGGAATTCCCTACAAATAAAGCCATAATAAGGGTTCCAGGCACCATAAACATCTCAAAAGAGCTACAGATTTTGATTCATATCTATAGGAAAAATACTGCCCAAAGCTGGCAAAACTACAGACAGCAACTGAAGAGACATGCGTGTAATAAAAGTCTAAAGATGAAAATAAAATCAGCCTCTTAATGAAGGGGGTGGGGTAAATCTGACATTGAGCCCAGTCCCTGTGACTCACCAAAATATAAAAACCACGTTTGTATTTGATTGAAATATAGTTTGAAAGTATTAAATGACACATTTATGTCTCTCCTTCAATTTGGTCTTTTGAAAGTTTGGGATGTGGGATATATGTCCTAGAAAATAAAATTTGCTGTTCATTTTTAAGTACTGAAAATAACTTTTGTGCTTGTGTAACACACAAGATTCGAAGAAGAAAGAAGTAGAGAATATTAACTGTAGAATAAGTCTTTACAGATATTGCTGGTCACCAAAAATCAAAGCAGCTCCTCTGCACCCAAGCTGGCACCACCCTGGTATGAAGTAGTTCAGGACCTTCTGCCTCGTGGCACCTTCAGTATGAAACCAGACAAACCCACGGACAAGATGTCTGTAAACAGACAGTGAAGGGAAGAGGCAGGGGCATGTCTTAAAATAACCTCAGCCCAACAATTGTGGATGTTAGGAGGGTATGAGGGGAGTGAACTGCAGGAAGCGACTAAGCCCAAATGTTCTCAAACAGAACAGCATGTGCTTCCGAGACTGACAGAGGCTAAACACTTGTCTCAGCAGACCAGTAGTCTTCCCCAGTGGGGTATTTCTTCTGTGTTTATGCTTTAGCCTAGGCATGACATGTATCTGAAAATTTGCAAGTGTGGGTAAGTTCCTGGTAAATTTACTTAGTCATGTGCACCTAGTTAGCGCACATAACCAAATTCTCCCAAATCTTGCCTGACAGCAAGATCTTATTGTTAACAGGTATAAGCAACCTTTGCAAGGTTGCTGGCATATTTCACAAATGACTTTGAGAGTACATCTCGTCTCCTAAAAAAAAAAAAATCATTAAGGACATTAAATATACAGCTCATGGTTTTTAACTCACAAGATAGCTAGTCGCTTTAAATCTCTCACGGTGCACATGCAGGAGGCAGAAAAACACATTCAAAGAGTAATGAAAGCATAGGTTAAATAACCATACATCATCTTGAAACAGGCCCCTAAGAACAGCTTTTATATGAATTTTAAGGAAGTAGTAATAACTATGAAATGCCTTTCCCCATTCAATTCTTCAGTATAAATATGGGTAGTTCTTTAGAAGAGGCAGTTTAATCATACTCATGTCTGACATGTTACAAAATACTCTCCAGTCAAGACACGTTTTTAAACTAAATATATGTGGAATTATTAGTAAAGAGAACAAAACATCATTGTGTCCCTACACACATTCGTGGTGTCCCACATCCGGAATCCTGTGTGCACTCCTGGCTCTCCCCCTTCCTTCCTTAGCAGTCTTAAAGAGAATTAAGAAAGGTATGAAGTTGGATGATCAAAGGTAAGGAACAGCTTCATTATAAAAAGCAGGTTACATAAGTGAAGAATCTTTAGCCTGAGAAGAACAATGGAGAGAGGAACTCAATAAAACCACAAGCGGCACAGACAGAATTGTTCCCTGCCTTGTCCAGTACAAGAACTGGGAAAGTTTCATACATAATTAACAGGTGTCAGACTCAAGACAAGCACAAGGAATGGTTTTGGGGCTTTTTTTTTAATATACTATTGTATATATTAAACAGAACATCCACTCAAAACCAAACTTCTTGATACAGAAAGGTGTTGATGTCAAAAGCTTCTGTAAGCTCAATGAGCACCTGGATAACACATAGGACAAAAGTCAACCAAAAGCTATTAAATAAGAGAAAACAAAATAATCCCACCCCCCACCTCATCATTTAAGGCAAGGACGTCCACAGGTTGCCCTGCTGCCAACAGTCTGTTAAGCATGCAGTGGCACTTTCCCATTTCCTTGTTCAGAAGGAGGTTGTCAAGTAGGTCCTGTAATTTGGCAGTGCCTTGGGCGGTAAGGGCATAAATAAAAAGAGAAGCAGCAGTCTAGCAAAAAAACCTAAGAGGTACTGGAAGAGCCAGAAGAGTGGCTGTAGCCAGATACATGTTGCCATGGTTGCCCTTTCACTACAAAAAACATGATGAGCCTGGGGACCCTGTGAACATCTGATGCTGGCTGTTGGGTTTTCCTACGGAAGTCCCCAACTGGCCAAGGAACAAGGAGCAGGTACATGCTCACACACCAGGGTTTCAGGGCTGCTCCTGAACATGGTCCGTGGGATGCAAAGATGAAGAAACAAAGCAAGCAGAGTACAAATTTCCCAAGCTGTTCCATGGGACCGTTTGGGGACAAATCAGCTGAATGCCACAGAAGGCCCCCCCACAGGGGAATCAAGCAGGGCTGCTGATAGGACAGAAGAGGGAAAAAAAAAAAAGAAACTTTTGGGGGTCAGGACTCAGTGAGCACTGTCTTCTTGCAGGCAGAGACATGCCCATGGCCAAAGGCTAGCCTTCACCTGGAAGGAACTGGGGAGAAGGGGGGGTGAGGGGGAAGGTGTAATGAGGAGCAATCTGTCATGTGATGTGAATGAGATTTCCAGCATCGTTCTCCAAGTCATCCTCTGCTACAACAGTGGGGCACACCGTGCATGTTTAGTGGCTGTGCAGCAGGTGCTGTCCAACGACATTGCCTGTGTTGGATACTGTTGAAAATGGTATATAAGGCTAACCAGGCATTTTGTCTGATCAAGTACAACCATTCTTCTACTCTTAGGTGACTTCAATACTCAAAAAATGCCATAAGCCAACTAATCATGGAGTAAAACAGCAACTTACAGGCTCAAGGGAAAGATACAGATCATCCGTCTGTCATAAGAAATGAGAATTTGAAAATTTCACTCATTTTCTGAAACAGTTAGCTAAGATATTCAAAGAGTTTCATTACTACAAAGAGCCTTTTTATGCTATTAATCCAGATTAGTAATGACTGCTCAGTTTAGAGTTTGCCTAATTCTTTAGTGCTACCTGATGCAATAGAACAGCCTAATTCTTCCTTCCTTTGAAGCATGGTCCTACCCTCTGAAAAATCCTTCACTGCTCCTTCCCCTACTTCCTGCTCCAAGATCAGGGTTCAATGGGCCTTTACTGCTTTATCCATACTGTCCATAGATATTTCGGAAAGGAAAGTACTCAGAACTCCTCTACAGCTCTTTACTCTAAAGAGTACATTTGTTTTTTAGTGATTTAATCACCTGCTGGCCCAGCCACCTGGAGGAAAAAAAAAAAGAAGCAGGGTTCCCATTAAAGTTCCTCATCATTTTCACAGTTGATGATCATAGAGAAATAGGCAGCTCTTCTTGGCAAAAAAAATAAAAGCATTTTTTCACGCATCACTTTCCATAGCTTTTAATTGTACAGGCTGCGTTTACTCTGACAAGACCATCACGTTCTTGGAGGGAACCACAACCACAGACATGACCCTTTATCAACCAATTTGCCACTCAAAGGCAGCCTGATCTCAGTTGGAGTTCAGACTGTTCAAACAACCCACCTCCCTCAGCACAGACACAGCGAATCCCCTCCTGAGAGGGGTACAGACTTTCTTGTGTGCCCAGTGCTATTAACACGGCATTCCTGGCAGGAGAAAAACTGCACCAAGGCAGCCACAAGCTGCCCACCTGCTGGGCTCTGTCAAGCCACAAGGAGCCCAGACCTTTCCAAACTTAACGTTGTTTTTTTTTTTTTTAAAAAGTTCGTTATCATGTTTCATGCCTGGGAACATGAGGCAGAAAGCACAAACTCAGCATCACTAACACTCCAGCAAGCAAGCAAGGAGACCCTTGGAAAACTTGGGTTTGAGTCTAACCTCTTGGCTTCTGCTGCCTGGCAGTTTAGATGAAACCCTTCAGGAAAGGCAACAAAATTTTAAAAAGAACACAGGGCAATACCCACCATATTCAGTTATGTCAGTGGGATATTAAGCAGCTGTTAATGTTCTCCTGAAAGCTGTGCCTTGTGGTTCTTGGTATTTTTAGATGAACCAACATTTTGCTCTTCTTTAGCTGACCAGAAACACACCCAACTGGAAAGACAAAATAATTGTCCATTGCTATCTTCCTTCCTGGAAAAAACACACTTTTCCATGTTTACTGAAACTACTGTGATTCAATTAACACCATTGTCGCACTTCCTTAAAATCACAGAATATTTCAATATGTTACAAAGTAAATATAATTTAAAGACTCCTTACGGCAAATAAGTAACAGGAGTACTATGACATACATGAATAAAATGAAACACAGTCAATGGTCACGTTTGTACCACAGCAGCACTCTGCCTGTTACGCAAGATTTGCTGGGGAGCGGGTGGAATGAAGAGGAAGTTATAGGCTTTGTTTTAATTTGGAAACATCTGTCCCTAGGCAAGGGACAGACATCACTAAGGCACTACCTTGTAAGTTTATTTCTTAGTTTCCTTAGACAGTTAATTACACTGCGAATCTAACCATAAGTAACGAGTCTATAAAAATGAAACATACAGTCTCCATCAAGAGTCTTGGTACTAGTACATTTAGGCAATACTAGGCAAAGTATGGTGCTGTCAAGTCTATCTGCAGCCAGCCACAAATAGATATAACTAGAAAGACTGAAGTAATTTAATTTTCCTTTTCTGCATTATTTCCAAGAAGAAATATTAGCAGTGATGTTCTCTAAGTAATAATGAGTGTGCAAATAAACAGAGAATTTCTCCTCAGCAGTACACCAAATAATGAATGATCCTTTCAGGGGTACAAAATACAAACACTTTCTTTGACTTCTAGTGAAACCTACTTTTACGGTATCCTCCTGGTCTTCAATTCACAGAAGCCACAAAGTTGTCAACATAGTTTGCAATACTTAGCAGTTGCTAGTCAAGAAGAGCGACAGGTCAAGACTGTGGTGAATTCTCAGAGCTCCAAAGGTAACATTTTCAAAGAAAACAGATTTAAAAAAAAAATAAATCTCAAAATCACTTCTAACACTTGTGGTAAGAAATACTCTCTCTTTTTTTCTTAAGGAACAAACAAAACCAAATCTGTTCAGGCAAGCTTTTCCTTACAGTTTTCATCACTTCTCTGGCTTTCCTTATGTTTTAGACTCTTCGGAATTTTTTTCTTTCTTCATGTTAAGTTTCTTTAATATGCATGTAGCAAAATGGAAGACCACCTACATGGAGAGTTCCCAGAGCTCAATTTTGAGCACTTTGAAGTGCAGGTAAGCCTGAATCCAAGTCCACAGATCCCAGTCTTGGTGCTTATGAGCTCCATGAACAGGAGAACAGGTTCAAAGCAGTGTCCATTGAGGCTCGCTCTGGGTTACAGGGGGCCCAGAGAACGGCACTCGTGCACGCCGCCCTCACAATGCTTCCTCAGCAAGAGTTCCATAAGATAGGGAACCCAGCTGGCAGAACAGGAACGCAGATCCCACCATGTGCCAACAAGCACACCTCAAACAACAACTACCAGCTTTTCTTCACGTGATTGTGTATATGAAACCCATATGTGCAGGGTAAGGGGCATAGTCACCTATTTTGGAAAGGGGTGAATGGCTCTAGCCTTAATCGTAATTATAATACAGCCCTACTAAAATTAACATTTGCCCTAGAAGTAATACATACCTCAACCTCTAAAATTGCTACTCTGTCTCCCTATTGAGACTGTTCCTTGAGCAGACTGTAGAGGTTACTTACCAGCTGTATCTCTTTTGGCCAATTTGAAACAAAACCACCCATGAAACAAAGAAACCAACCCCCAAATGTTTCATTGTCTACACAAACATGAGTAAGTAGACAGCAGCTAACATAGGAAGCTTCACTTGGCCAGTCTTTCTCTTGGCTCTAAATATTGTGACTGATGCAGCAAGTGCATGCTGGACAACAAGAGCAGTCCACCGCAAATACATTTGGTCTGCTGAATTCTGCAGTCAAAGAAAGTTGAAGCTAGAGTAGTTTCGCTTCTTCTGAACGACCTCTAATAGAATTGAATATTTCAGTTAGAAAGGACCTACAATGATCATCTAGTCCAACTGCCTGACCACTTTCAGGGCTGCCCATAAGTTAAAGCATGTTATTAGGGGTGTTGTCCAAATGCCTCTTAAACGCTGACAGGCTTGGGGCATCGACCACCTTTCCAGGAAGCCTGTTCCAGGGTTTGACCACACTCTCGGTAAAGAAATGCTTCTTAATGTCCAGTCTGAACCTTTCCTGGTGCAGCTGTGAACCGTTCCCATGTGTCCTGTCACTGAATACCAGGGAGAAGAGCTCAGCACCTCGGTCTCCACGTCCCCTCCTCAGGAAGCTGCAGAGACCCATAAAGTCGCTGCTCAGCCTCCTTCTCTCCAAACCACACAAGCCCACAGTCCTCATCCACTCCCCACAGGACATTCCTTCCAGCCTTGTCACCAGCTTTGTTGCCCTCCTCTGGACATCTTCAAGGACCTTCACATCCTTCATAAATTGTCGTGCATCTGTTGTCAGAAGCAATCCCTTCTGTTGAATTCCTCTCTCAGAGCAGAATTCTTGGATGATAAAAGTCAAAAATTTAAACCACTTAATAGTGTAAAGGATTTTGCTCTAGATTATATCCAATTCCTGAAATTACTTATTTCACAACACTGCTACAAGCAGGTAGGAGTAGCACAGGGGATGCCACACCTGTGACACCAGAAACACTCATGTCCCCTGCTCCCCAGCAGTCTTCTGGGGTCTTCCGAGAATTGTCCAATTCTTTGCCAGTACTTCCCTTTTTCCAGGATAAAAAAGTCCTGCTTTATTCAATGAGGAACAGGATGAGAAACACCTTCAACAGTTTTTAGCTGCATCCTGGAGGTCAGGCTATTTGAAAATTGTCACCAAGTAGATGAAGCCATTCTGTGAACAGTACAGGGTTCAAGCTGACGGCAGTATCACGTAGTGTCATTAACTTCTCCAAACGGTCATTTTTCATTGAAGTTAACCATAATCAGGACCCCAATAGCAACTACATCTAGTAAGATAATATATTCACCCTAAAACAAAATTCACACGTACTCAAAGACTACAATATAGCCAAAATATACCAACTACTACTCTATTTTTTTCCTTCAGTTATGAGTTGTTTTTTCTGTGTTTTCTCTTCCCCCCCTCCCCCTCCCAGAACACCATTCATCTGGGTTACTTTGCTAAATAGGGAGCATCTTACCAAAACATTAATTCACTCAAGTGGCAATTACAGTCTCTAAATATTTGTAAGAAGTTATAGTCATCTCAGTCAAATCAGGAAATGTCAAAGAGAAAAAGCCAAATTACTACAGAGCTAGAGGGATTGATTTACAATGATTACAGTGGAAGAGTAGAAGAGTAAGTGACTTAGAGTTTAGCTATTTCCTAACTAAAGTCTGAAATGCAACAAAGAGGGGGAAAAATACAGTAACACATAAATATTAAGTCATCAGAAAAACTTCTGGTGACAGATAAACACAAAACAAGAAAAACAAGTTGACAAATTCATATACAATAGTAATTCAACAAACAATCTCCCACAGTTCCCTGAAGCTATCAATGGTTTAAATTAAAATTCTGTTGCAATTTATGCAGCTCTTAGTGCCTTTGAAGCAGATACACATACATGGAGAGCAGCTTGGTATTACACATCACTCAGGTTAGAAGCAAGGTGGAATTAGAGGGGAAAAAGAAGAAAGGTACTGAACATTTATAATGGATAGTGAAACAATCATAAATATCCTACTCACTAAACAAAATTCAATACCTTGCCAAACAAAACTCTTAAGAAGCAACTTTGAAAGAGCTTACGTCTTTCAAATAACAATCTTGCTTAGAATTTCGAATAATTCATTCTACAAACAGCTGTAGCACATTTTTTACATTAAACAAGGGTATTAGACTTGATAGGATACCAGTCTGGCTTCAGTTGGATTCCCTTTGTTCCAAGCATTTTGTTTTAATGAATCACTGACCACATTCAAAAAAAGCAGCAGCTGAACATGAGGTTCTAGACAGGCTTCCTACCCTGGATGCAGGGTATCAATGGGAGAGGGTTATTACCCTCACCCTCAGCTACAGCAGCCTGAAGAACAAGTCCCGGTTTGTTTTTACTAAAATAAGTGGACACACACCCTTGAAGAACATGCAAGAGTTTAAACAGGCACTGAACTTAAGTGAGCGTAAAAATAATATTTTTGATGGGATGTTTCTGAAAAGCCTCTGAACACTGCAGTTAAAGTGATCCCCAAAGCTTTTTTCAACCTTCAGAAGTACATTTATTTGTCAGCAGCAATCCTGTGAAATCCCTCACAGCACACAAGTGCGCTTACACATGATACCCAGGAATGCACATGCCTACACCAAGAAGTAGAAAGCGCCACGAGCTCTTAGAGCTTAGTATCGTACTCTACTCACACAAAAGGCTAGGTCAAGGTTTAATAATTAAGTTTGCAGAAGCGTTGCTTAGTCTTCGTAATAGGTCCTGTTATATTGCTTATGTTGATTCCATTGTATCTGATACAAATCATACTTCTAAAACAAGACAGCATCTTTCTGTGTGTACGTGTGTGTCTGAAAGAAGAGTGGTTACACACACGAAAAGGAAAGTTGAAGCAGACAAAACAGCAACAGCAGAAAAATAACATTCTGCCTACCCACTCAATTTAGTACTGCTCGAGTACTGGGAGTGAGGTTTATGCTTGTTTTCAGAGTGGAAAATCATAGCCTCATCTCTCACCAGTGCATGTAATATCACAGTGCAGACTAAGGCACACTTCATAAACTTAGAGGTGGCCATAAAGCTGATGGGTTTGAGATGACACCATCAAGATACAGTGACAAGAGGAAACCCCAGGAATTCACACACTGCTTTTCCTCCCACTCCCACACTAACAGCATTTCAACTCCATTAGCCACCAACTAGCAGCATTTTATGATTAGGTCAGATTTATAATAATAATTAAAAGCTATCTCTCATCTGAGGCAGCATCCAAGACAAACAGAGCTCAAGCAAGCACACCTACCTTCATTGCAAAAAGCAAATCACAGATTCATAGCACAAAGACTGGTCTGTACTTTATTGCTGTCCGTGTAAAGAGGCCCAATTGCCACTTTCAGGGATGTACTTGAGGACAGGCCAACGCATTTTCATTTGTTATTACCATTCAAATACATAACTAAGAATCCTTGCCATAAATATAGTTTTAAACATCTTAAAATCCTCTTAAAACCATGTGGGACAATTGACTAATATTGCTTTTGTATAGTCACATAATCCTAAAGATTTGACCACGCAACAAAATGAAAGGTGCAGATGTGACAAACCCTCCCAGCTGTGTGGCTTCTTTCCAGTTATTGTTACATACCACCATAACCATTATCCTTGCCATAATAACCTACTCCTGCTATTGCTACCCTATTACCATTAATGCAATCTAAGTACATGCTACTGTCACACCTTCATTTCAATAACTGCCTACCTATTCCCTCCAGTTCATTTTGAAACTTTCAGCAGACAAACAATAAAGAACTATATTACTTATTTATTTTAAATACTTTGCCCTCCCAGGTAGAGAGTGCATGCTCACCGCACATTCCCAATTCAGTACTACCTAAAGAACAAGAGCCAGAGACTAAGTGCATTACAAGAGTTATTAAAATATTCATAGATCATAGAAGGAGATTAAGTTCTGAGTCACCAGTGCCACACAAATGCTCACCCTGTCCTTGCTGCAGCTGCTCCGAGCATCCCTGCTGGGCGGCAGGGCGAAGAGGCAGCAGGTCCTTGCCAAACTGCAGGAACTCCGGGGGCAGGAGGGCTGATTCCCTCGGTCCCCCTAAAGCAGAGGGAAAACTGAAATACCAGGTTCTCTTCCACAGCAGGCCACCCAGACAGAGAGGGGGAGCCAGGGGCTTCCCTGCCTCCTGTCCCACCGGGGAGAGGTGAGGGCAGCGGTGAGGGGGTCGCCTGATCAGGCTTCATTCCCATCCCACTGAGCAGACAGTTCAGCTGAAAACTATTAATCTGGGCCCTGTAAGCTTGTTAAATAATGAACTTTACCCTTAGGCTGAAAAAAAAGGGGGGAGGCGGTGTTGCACAAGCTTATCAGTGCCCACTTGCTGCAGAACATGCCCTTGCAAGAGCTGAGTATGAAGAACTACTGCTATTTATATCTGTAACGCTTCCAAGCTGCTGCAAATCTCTAGGACAAGATTAATGCATGACACTTACTCACCTGCACAACAACACAATACCCTTATTTTCTGCCCAGCTTTTCCTCTTATGTTGGAGGACCCTCAACTTCATCAACACTTTAAAAGGTTTCTAAAGCTGAAGTTCTTAAAATACAAGTAAAGAGAAGTAAATATATTGTGTATGGAGTTGACCCAAAAGGCTGTATGACCTGCACTTAGGCAGTTTAACATGCAGCAGTATGGCATATAGATGGAAAGTAAAAACAGAGGAAGCATAATGTCTATGAACACAAACTGATCACACATTTTTCATTTATGTTGAGAAAGTTCAAGTAGATGACTTTTTACTGACAATATAATCATATTTTCCTTGAAACAATTACTTACAGTTTACTTATTTAATCCTTTCATAATTACTTCAGACGTTCATCTCAACATTCTCTCATCACAGAACAAATATGCACAGTACTCACTCACTCAAACAGTTCCAGCAAAAACAACAACTCACAGCTAAAGATTTCCAACAAGATCTAGTCATTCTCTCTTCCTACTACTCACCAGTAGTCAGGCACAAAAACATTTTTCTGTTAACGTAATTGCTTAACACATGCTATCCCACTAACTTCCCGGTCTCTTGACCTTTCTTCCTTTGGTTTGCTGACAGTTCCCCTTCTTCCAGGGAGCACTTGCACTCCTACAAAACACACAACAGCGGCAGCTCCCAAAGCCTTAGGAGGTTTCTCCAAGAACCAGTGACTGTCCACAAGGTATGCCTGGGAACATACAGCATCACTTCGGAGACTATCTTCACCGTCCGCTGTTCTACCTCAGCGGTTTAAGTGTACAAAGTGTGCACCATGCTCCAGTGCGGATCCTTTCTACCTTTTCAGCGTAAGCTATTCTGAGGGTTTGCAACTCAAACACCAGTTTCACCCAGTAAATAACTGGCTTGTAGTTATGGGCTGGAAAGACTTGAGGTATTTTTACCCTTCGCTAAGTTCTGCATTTTTTTTGTAATTAGTCTAAATGATAACAGCCACCAGCTGAATTGATTTCACATTCCTTTTTTAAATATTTAAGTTTGAAAAATACTTGCTAAACATTTAAACAATATGATCACTGATAGCACATTAGCATTCAGAACATTGCAATGTAAGCATTTGGCTGTTATTAAAATATTCAAAGAGAGACTACAGTATACTCAGTAACCTTTTCCATGCAGAGTATTATTTGGAAAGTACAAATTCTGTGAACAACATATGGTCTACAATAGTTTGAGTACCTGAAATAAGTACAGCTAGCGTACACTATCAAAACTTGACTTCCCATAGATTTCAGTAAGATCTCCCAAACTTCTATTCAGTAAAACAAACAGCAGAGGAAACAAAAAAAATCAGAATATCAGCTTAACTGTTAATCTGCACACTTCCCCCTCCCCCCATACTGAAATGAATAATGAATGAGCTGGGTCACGATTGCTTTCAATAAGTATGTCAGAAATCTTCGAAACAATGAGATGAGGGTAAGAACTGTTACAAGCTCAGACATCAAAGGTCTTCCTAATAATGCCACATGCTTATACAACCACATGCTATGCATGCATCATTTTTATGCATCAGCATACCAGAAACTGCAAAACCACAAGTACCAAAGGTACTTGAACTCTACATTATGAAACTTCCTATGCAAACAAAAATTAACACAGAACGGTAAGTATTTGAGACTTGAATCCGAGAATTTAAGCCCAACCTTCACCGTACGCGTGGGCAGAACAAAAATTTTCAGACTCGAGTGTCACCTTACACCTCCCGTCAACTCCGTCACGCAGCAGCGTCAATAACTCCAAAGTGTCAATAACTCCAAGAGCCTTTTCAACAAATGGAAAGTCTCAGGTTTTGTTGTCACCGTCCCCCCACGCCTCCCCCGCCGCTCCGTTCCTGCGCGCAGCTGCCCCTCCGAGCGCTTCGCAGCCCTCCCTCCCGCGCTCCCCGGCTCTGCCCGTCCCAGCCCGCTGCCAGACCCCGCTGCTTCGCCGGCACCGGAGCAGGCTCGGGTACCGCTCCGGCTGCCAGCACCAGGGCCGGGAGGTGCCGAAGCCCTGCCCAAGCTCCGCTGCAAACGGCGGGGCCGCGGCCGGGTCCGTTCCCCGCCGGGCAGCCCCAGCACCAGGGCAGGAGCGGAGCCCTTGGGCTGCCTCTGCCCATCAGGTGTTTTGCCTTTCTTTGTAAGTACAGATGTTCCCCGTGCAACCTTCCTTCCAGCAACCCCATTTCTTTTTTCCTCCTTAAACAAATCCTCCCCCCATTTCTAAAGAGCCCCTGCTTAGAGAAGCTTTTTCCAAATGTTTGCCTCGGTGGATTTCCAAGCGGTCCGTTCAAACGTACTCGGAGCCAGATGCCCAGAGGGGTGAGCTNGCAGTAAAATCCGTGGGATGGAGAAGATGCGGTAGCAGCAGCTCCTAGACGCCTGCAGGGGAGTTCCCAACTTTCCCAGCCGCTTTGCAAATTCTCACCAAAGTTATCCGGAGTTTGCCAGGTAAAAAACCCACCAGGAAACCGGACATCCGAGGTTGCGCTCACTCAGGAGCAGGGGAGGTGGAAAGCCCAGAGAGGAGGAGGGAAGGAGGGAGAGAGAGCGAGA
>VXBL01002500.1:1535283-1559575 GCA_013400195.1 Aramus guarauna | reverse complement strand
GCTCCGCTCCGCCCGCCGCGGAGGTCTCTCCGGACGCCTGTCAGCGGCAGCGCGGCCGGGGGGTGCGCGGCGGCGGGGGCCGCGCATGGCGAAAGCGCCCTCTGCCTGCGCCTCTGCTCACAGAGAGGGGGCCGGCGGCGGCCTTCCTCTTCCTCCTCCTCCTCCTCCTGCTGCTGCTGCTGCCGCGGCGCCGCCTGCCGCTGGCGCTGCGCTGGCGCCCCGGGGAGCTGATCGCCCCGCAGCGCGGGCAAAAGGCCGGCCGGGGCGCGTCGCGGAGCGGCTGTGCCGGGAAGGGGCGGCGAGCAGGCCCGAGGCTCCCCTGCACCCCCCCGAGAGGCACAGGCGGTCCAGCGGAGCTGGGCTTGTCCCGCCCCGAGCCTTGGCTCGGCGACCGTGAAGCCTGCTGTAGGTCCCAGCCCCGAGGGGAAAGCGAAGTGCCCGGCTTGTTTCATTCAGCTCCGAAACGGGGGGATAAATTTGGGTAAAACACACACAGAGCCTGTCTGAAGTCATGCAAGAAAATGTCTGTTAATCCTAATCAGTTACTTGTTGAGCAGCGTTGGCAGCTTCACTCCAGAGCGTATGCAGCTTTTTTTGGCTGAAGAGAAAAAGATTTTGCCATTTTAGAAACAGGGTACCCCAGAGTACTGTATTTATTTGTAGCCTTCCTATCAATGACATCTCCGAGTCATCTCTGAACAGAAGCTACACCCCATTCAAAGCCCGAAATAAAACTCGGATACTGTGTTCCAGTTACACTGTGATTAAAAAAAAGTCAAACAGTAAAACCAAAACAGATTGCACATCGCTAACACAGTAACACACTACAGCCTGCTCAAATCTCAGCTATGCAAAAGAAAGCTTATATTCCCTGTACTGTTATTTTTGCTCTATGTGAGCAGTATTATTGAACCTCGTGTAAATATTTAGAAAGCTTTCCAAGTTGTTCTGCATCACTTTTGTACATCTTTTGGTAACGAGACTGTATGGGAACAAACTGTGGGGGCAGATCCCTGCCTGCCTTGGCTGGGTGCTGGCAGTCTGCTCATGTTACACTGCTCTTATTCTTTGGGAATCCCATTATGTAACTATTCAGGGAACCACGCTCTGGGGGTTTTGCCTAAAGGTGTCTCTAGGCCTTTAGGTACCTCCTGTTCTTTACGATTTATTTCTCATCATTTTCAAGATGGTACTTCACCTTGCTGCTACACAAATAAATTATTTTGATGCTAGGAAGTAATCACTTCATTTGCAATCAGAATGAAACCTAAAGTTTAAATAGTCTAAAAGTTTTTATAGTTACTAGAAAGTTATTAAAACAAGTTATGATTTTTTAACATATTCACAACACAGTAAAGCAATGAAGCAAAGACAGTGGTAGGAATTAAGCAGAACATCTATGACGATACAAAACAGTGTACATATAAAATAGCATACATAAATTAAGAAGCCTATTGTTGTTGTTCTTACAACCCTGCAGATCAAAGCATAGGATTAAAGCCTAAAGACAGCCTAGTCCAGGATGCAAAACCCATCTTAATAGAAATACAGCATTACTGGTTTGGGTATAAACGTGTTAAAATCTCTCAGAAACATCACAGACTGGTGTAGAAAAGTTCTTTTGCCGCACATTAATAAAACCCACCTGACAAATCATGCACAGATAGTGTTATTTCAATAACTGAGAGCCACACAAGGAACGCCTCCTCATAACTAAATCACAAAACAGGATGGAACACACCGCTCCCGCTGTGCCATCATAATATCAGCTGGCTTCATTATTTATTTCCGCAGCGCTCTCATTCTGTCCCTTCCACCCCCAATTCATAGAACATCCATCACAGGATCAAAGGCTTTTATGCAAGAGAGTATTTCCACAGGCTGCTCTGTATAGCAAGTTTAAAGTGTCATAACTGAAGGCTAGTAATCATAGTGCCTCAAGTCACAGTCTAATAATAAGGTTTTTAAAATGAAGAGGTTGAGACCTATGAAACTTTATATCTTCTGTTTACAAACAAATATTCCATCGGCTCGAGGACACTAAGCTTTTTCTCAAGTCAGGCTGTATTTCTTTCCATCCCATAAAAGATGGCTAATTTAAAGGTTTACCGATATAAAAGTCTTTTCTCCTTTCCCCACCACCTAATGATTAATATTCCTCCTTGTCTTCAAATTAAGCAGAAATCAGCCTACAGGACAATTTAAAGTTCTAAGTGGCACACTAACAGTAAACTGACTTTATAAACAAAAATGACTAGAGAGATATCCCTAGCAGTGCAAGGATACAGGCCTAGGTCTTTGCCCTGTTACGTTTCAACAGCAACGATAGCACCTATTGACAAACAAAGGAATTTTTTTTGTCAGATGTAAGATTTCTTCAAAAGAATTCTCTTGACATTGTTTTAAAATTGCATTAAAAAATCCATTCTGTTGTTCAAATTGGTGTAACATACATCTGCCAAGCACATTCCTCTCCTGTGTTTAGAGATACCTGGTGTTTTCCTTTGACATATTCTGCTTCTGAAACGTGGATGTGTCTGTTTCCTATCTCCATTCATTAGCAGTACAAAAAGTCAGACAGGAACCACTCTAAAAAACGTGAGCCGAGACCAGGGAATAGAAAAGTGTCAATAGCAGCAAGAAAAATCAGTAGCATGCTATTGTAATTTGGTCTATTTGCTCATCGTAGAGTTAAATGCTGATGTTAAATGTTTTCTTTTCACAGAATGTAGTTTCCATCCTCCTTATATTTAAATTTTTGTGTTTGATTCAAACACATTCCCCTTGCATTCTCCTCTTCAGTAGATATGTAGAGACATGCTCAAGAGTTAAAAGTCACAGATAGCATGGTTTGATTTTCTTTCAACACACATAGTCTTACTGGTGAGTTTCAATGGAATTTCTATTTAAGGTAAATCTCAAAGGTAGAAAACACTGTTCCATGAGTGCAGCAACTCAAAAGTCTGTGGAAGTGCCATTCTGGAGTCATTCCGAAAGATGAAGATAGTGTAGTAAGCCTCAGTTCTTAGTTTCTCTACAGATAGGACTCCCCCATATTTCCTCTAATGCTTAAAAGCACAGAGGGAAAAAAATTCTGATACTGATCAGTGTCTTAAATACCAGAGTCCTACGTAAATACTGTAAATAAGCCTGATATATATAGGGGAAAAAGAAAGAAAAAGAAAAGGCATTTCAGATTCAGTGCCAAACTACTGGAACAGCTGCTCACTAATGCATTTTCTGCCAACCGGCTCTTTCAATCCCAAGTTTATTACACATTTCTTATCATATTGCTTATCCACTTGGTGTAACCAGTTCTATGGGAGACAAGACTTAGTTACTGAACAAGAATGGTGCAGTGGATTTCAGGCTGTAGTCCACTTGTCTCCCCAAACCCTCTTCTTTATATAAAACATATATGATTTACTTGAAACGCTTAGGAATACTGCGGTTTTACTGATTATGTGCATAATGGCCTTTCTCATTCCTCATGGATTTAAAAACATATCTATTTTTGTATGGGCCCTCATTTAGGGCATAGAAAGGTAGAAACTGAAAATCTTTTCCTTGACCTTGATCAGGCATCCTCACTGTAAAACTCAACCCATGGGAAACTGTTCTACCCCAAACCTCCAGCTCGGGATCCTGAAGCGAGCTTTATCCATTCATTTTCTCTAAAGATATTGCCAGGACATGTAACTAACTCAATGAGAAAGACATCACCACTGCAGAATCATTTTCTGCAATGCTTGACCTAGCAACCTGGACTTTATTATCTAGAAATTTGTCTTTCATTTGGAATAAAAGTTGGTCCCTCCTGAAAATTAATTAACAAGACAAGAATCTTTAGTCTTCAGCCCTTTGATGCTGGTTCATATTCAGAGATTACAGGATCATTGGGATTTCTTTGTTCTCAGGGATTCCTTTTCTAAACTGTTAAAATCAAGACTATTGGCATCTAACATTAGAATTTCTCTACACTACAGACTGGATGACTGTAATAGCATAAAACCCTTGCAACCCTTGCTATAATAAGGGGTTTGTATGATGCAAAAAATGGACAGCACAAGGCAGCATCTCAAGAAAAGTGTTTGAATTACCCAAAGCAAATTACATATCTCTAAAGCTGCCCTAAATTTAGAATAGAGAAAGCCCTAGCACACATTTTATTCAGCTGTCTTACATTAGGAACTTTCTCTTTACCATAGCTTTTCTTCCCTCTTGTATGTAAGGTCTCACACAAGCCCAGGTATGCAGAGAATATTGATTTAACATCCTGTAAACTAGTCTCCCCATGTAGCGATGATGTTCATTGTTATAATCTCTGACTATAAGCAACAAAATGACTGATTGTAAATTTATGCTGCCTCTTAACTGAAAGCTGTGCACAATCTAAACTGTGTATAACTGAAGCCATGTCACTTTATAAACAAGTTTAGATTCAGCAAAACATATTAGGACTTAACAGCACATGGCCACTACACATACAAACACTTATAATGTCACTTGGAAGACTACCGCAGGAAGGTACGTGACAATCTACGAGATAAAGAATGTATTCAGAATCATTTTTCCCTAGTTAGACAATTTGGGAATGTAACAGAACAAAACAGTCCTAAATCAATTCAAGAGACATTTCTGTATCATTGCAAGAACAATGGCCAAAATAGTTATTTGCATAAAGAGATGCAGTTTCCATTAACTTTGTTTCTGCATACATCATCTCCACTCATATATATTCTACTGCATCCCCTTCTCCCCACCCCCTTTCTCTTCAGTGCTTCAAACCTTCTGTTCAATATTTTGTCTGTTCTGGAAATTAAGAATATGCCAAACTCTTTAAATGCAAATTGCTGAAGTATTGACAATTTTTTTTTTTTTAAATTGTCAAGCAGTATTGAAAGTAATTAATTTCCAAACCCAATGTATTATTGCTGATTATAAACCTTATTTTCCTTATTATTTCCTTACCAAAGTCAATTTTTTCTCATACTTAAAATAGCCTTTTATATATTTGAACACTTACCCTTCCTTACTTAGTCATCTTGTTTTAAGCTAAGACAATTTTTTTTCCAAAATTTTTATATATATATTTATTTTCTAAGGTTCTGCTTATCCTTGTGACTGTTATTTGAATAATCTGTAGTTGATCCAGGGGTTCTTTAATACATAATGCCCAACACGGAAAAAGGGTGCTTCAAAATTGACCTGTGTTCTGCAGAACAAACAGGAGCAGAACAAGAAAACCCACCCCATTCTTCTGCATGTGCATTCCCATATGGTATTTGCCTATTAGGCAGATTGATGCTGAGCTTGCAATCAGTTGTAACTCTTGGGTATTTTTTGAAGATTTTCTATCTAACCAGATGTTCCCTTTCCTGCAGTTGAAGATCTGACTCTTCCAAAGTAAGTGGAGTGCTCACATTCCCCAACTGAATGGTGTCCACTATGTCCTATTTTTTTCTAGTCATTTCTTGACTTTATGAAAATTATTTCCAGTCTTAAGCCTACCTGTCTGTGCTGTCCTTGCTAGCTAGATGTCATCTGTAAACATAGCAAAGTAAGGTGTATTCCACTCATGCTGCCCTTAATTCCTTGTGGTTAGCAAAAGCATTTAGTGACCTATTGCAAGGTTTGGCTGAAGGTCAGAACTTCCCTCCTGAGGTGCTGGTTCAGATTGCAGGGCTTGCCTCAGCCCATTGTACTGATTCAGAAAACAAAAACGCCAAAGTGTGGGAACATTCAGATCTGAGATTCTTGCTTAGGCCCATCTTCATTTTTCATGCAGTAGAAAATAGTTGGAGATGAGGTTAAAAAGATGAAAGAGTGGTTTGTGTTTGGGTTGGGGTTTTTGTTTGGTTTGGCTTTGTTGATTTTTGTTTGTTTTTTTCCTTCATACGCCAGGTAGTGAACTTGTAGAATTTGTTGTTATGAAAAGTAGGAGGCAGACAACTATGAGTTTTAAAAATGAGTCAGACCAATTAATGGAGATCAGGACCATAAATCAATACAAAAAGAAAAGGAAAAGAAAAAAAAAAGTAGGAGTACAATGTTGCATACCTAATTCAATGAATGCAGATGCTGGAAAAGCGTGAAGGAAATGGACTGCAGGAGCAGCCTTGTGTGCTCTCCCTAAATAGCATGTTCAATTGCAACTGTTGGAGACAGAAAACTAGATAGACAGTCTAGACGGATAGTTTTTCTGAGCCAATAGGACATTTCTTATATTTTGAGGGAAACGAAATCAATTTCTCATTGACTCAGATCCAAACCACAAAGTAAATTTGTTCTTGTCTTTTAGTATCATGTTCAAACCATGTATACTTAGTCATAACAAAATTACTTATATTTACACATCATTACTGCACCAGAAGTCAGATAGGGTTGGAAGGAAGTACACAAATTCCAATCTGTAAAATGTTCTGTATACTCTCCAATGAAATGAGTAGAGACTGCTATTGCCATCACCATTGAAACTAGATTTAATCATTCCATCTTAAAAAGAAAAAAAAAAGCTAAACCAAACCCCATGTATCTGCCTTTTGGATACATATCACAGAAAAAGAGTAAAGGATCTGGGTTTTTTTTATTATTATTAAAAAAACCCCAAACAACCAGCCACCAAATGATAAGACAGCAAACCAAAAACCCTACACACCAATTTTCAGTCAGGACATTAACAATACTAGTAGTTTGAATTGGCACCGTGCTTAACTTGGTTTCTAAGAATGTTTTATTCTCTGCTAAACAATTGCTTAATAAAAACCATAACATGTTCCCTTCAAGAAGTTGTATGTTTTGTGCTGAATCAAGACTATTATTGTTGCTATCAGACCTGAGGATATACCCTGAGTACAAAACTAGAAGGATGAAGAGCCACCATCCATAAGAATTCAAAATTCAATCCCTAGCCTTTTCATTTTCCAAAAGCTGCTAAGAAAAAAAAAAAAAAAAAGAAAAAAAGCAAGCAATGACAGAGAATTAAAGAACAAAGGACAAAGGTGCATTGATATGCAGATTGCATCAGAAGCCACAAGGAATTCCATCCTTCACCTGGTCAGGAAATTTCATCCTCCTAAGCACTCATCACTGGGTGACACAGATCCTAGTTCCCACAATATAGTGAAAGCCGTGCTAATTTTTCCCCTTATCGTTAATGAATTTATACAATAAAAAACATTCTTAGACTAGTTCTTGACTGTTTCTGCCTTTCAGCACAACTTGTTAATCTCTTTCCTTTGGCCAGTCTCTTGACTTTCAACACTTGAGGCTAGACCAGGCAGCCTATGGAACCAGACCATCGCTGAGCGAAGCAGCCTTCAGTACAGCGCATCTGTCGTCCTTCTGGTTGCTTATCTCTTTGTAACTTGAATTTAAGCAGCTACTACTGGATCTAAAAAACGGGTAGCATGCTGGGCCTAATCTATTTTTAAAATTCCTATCCCATCACAAACCTACAGCTATACTCCACAGGGACACTTCAACTAATCTGTCCCAGCATAAAACTCTTAAGTGCAAAGGGTAGAGTGACAGACCATTTTCAGTAGCAGGTTCCAGCTGTGGAACTCAACCTAATCTTCTCTATTGATAATGAATATAAGCCTGAGTGTATTCAAAACTAAAAACAACCCCAGCTTCTTAGTAAGACTCCCTGCAGCGTAATGGCATCTTCCCAGGGTAACCAACTGATCTGGATAGAGGAGGAGGAACAGAGACAAGCATAAAAAAAAAAAAAAGCTGAAGTGTACAGATATTCTATTTAATAACAGATAGGTTTCAAGACGTGGATTGTTACATTAAAATAATTTTCAGTGATGCATAGAAGTCACCTTTTCTGCTTGAAAATTTTGAGCTGTCAAAATGCCAGCATTGTCATCGCTTTTTTTTTTTTTTAAGCCAGTTTTTTTTTTCCTCACTAGTAACCCCAGCAGGTTAGTCCTAATTGTATTCTAGTCCCTTTGTGTACCTATAGGGCCACTCACAGCTATCTCACCTAAACAAGATAGAAAAAAAAGTCCTGGTCATACTTCCATCCTACTTTTCTGTTCCCTTGAGATGGGTCCAGTCAGGAGCAGCCCCTGTACCGGAGAAGGGATGGGGGAAGGTGCTGGTGCTGGGTTCTGAGCTGCCCCAGCTGCGGAGGTACAGAGGAGGTCAGACTGTCGGAGAACCTGGTGAAGCTCAGTGAGCCCAAGCTGCCTGGCACTGCTGCCCTCTACAAAGAGAAGAGAGAGATGATACAACCTATATCATAGTTTTAAAAGCATTCTTATGCTTATGAGGGAATGCAGATAGCAGAGGGCTGTACGAGCTTTTTGCTCTTGGGTTACTCCAGGTGAGTCTCTAATAATGAAAGCAGATGTTTATTGGTGGATCTTTGGAGTTCTAGTATTCTAACCAGTGTTCTTCACCTGATAGGCTAATGGTCATAGTCCACAGTTTTGCACTGAAATCAGAGCAGCCAGAGGGAATTAGGAGCAATTATTAATTGTAATTATATCATGTAACATTTTAATAGGCTCCTTTGAAATCACATCTGATTTTTATAAGTGAATTTTCCTTTTCTTGCTCTTATCCAAGTAGATCAACAGTGTATCAAAAAAGGGTAAGAGTCTTTTTTGCTCATATGGGAGAGAGATGTTATTCATGTAGTGATATTAATAGCAAGGCTCTTAATATTCATAGGAGGTCTTGAAAAAAATAATTTCAGTTTTAAAAATACAGAGGAAAAGTGTATTCCCTTTCCTCTAAGCAGGACTTCAAAGTCGAGACATTACAGTACGGTAGTTTCAAGGGGGTTTCTGTGTATTTATTGTGTGACCTATTGTTTAGTTAAACTATGTAGCAGATGCCTTGTTAAACAATAATGCTGAGGGCCAGTAGGAATAAAACAACTTTTTTTCAGTTCAATCTGCTCTCGGTCAAGGTCAAAAAGAGCTGGGACTAAACTCTAAGTTTTCAAAAGCTTACCCTAAATACACAATATCAAAGTTCATAATTAAGAAGGCTCATTTCATCAGTCAGCTTCATGTTTACACAGCAGTGGGAGTAATTATAACCCTACTCATTCTTTCACGCTGGCTTGAACACTTGACCTTATAAGCAAACTCCTTTTCCCCCCCTCCTCCTAAGATGCAAAGCCAAATAATTTGATTGTAACAAAACAGAGCTGTCAGTTTGACATTCCAAAGCACATTTAACTGTTCTCTTTCATTAAAAAGATAGTTTATCTTGAAAACAGATATTTACAGACTATTGCTACTAATTTTTACCAAAGACTAAAAAAAGTTTCTGCTTGCTTGACCTTTTCTTTAGTTTGTCAGTTGAACTGTATTTGTTCCAGCCTCCACAATACACAGAAATCCCCAAAATCATGCAAATGCCAGGATGCCCCAAAGGCACCATTGCCTTGATATTCCTCTTACATCATGCCAGCATTCACTGGCTCACACAGGGCCAAAGAATGTGAAATCCAAACGGAGAATTACAATTGTTTTCTAAAGTAGTCATGTGTGGGCAGATATTCAGCAAAATTAACCGCACCCGGAAAGAGTAAAACGAATGGAACAGGATCTCACCTCCCTTTTGTCATCCCAGAATTAAGGTTCTAAAGTCAAATGTCTGGTTGCCCATTACAGTCAAGGAAGAGCAATAGGTCCCTTTCAAAGAAGAACTCATTCTCCATTTCTTTGACACTTATTTTAGGACATGCACTAAAATATTTTTTCTCTCTTCGTAATAGAGGGACACTATGTGCTGACTTGAGATCCCTAAAGTTACAGAAGAGAAGTCTCATGCTGAGAATCTACATTGAAAAAATCTGCCATAAGGGGATGTCCAGGATACATAGGAGGAAAGCAGGGCAGGAATTTAAGTGAAGCAAGGCAAGTAATTAAATCTGCAAAAATAATGTCCAACTTGGCAATTTGACTATCAAAAAGGACCAAAGGTAATAGTGGCATACTTGATAAAATAAGAGGAGTATTTGATTGTTGACTGACTTCTTGCTTTCATTTTAGATTATGTCTGGCTCATTACTTTTAGCTCTTTATTTAACAAAGATTGAAAGGTACGATAGGTCTCAAATTTTAGACATATTTGTAGGTTTTACTGGAGAATTATCAAACTAGTGAAAAAAATCACATTGCAATTAGCTGAAGTCAGTCTAAAAAGTTATAAAGTGAAACTAATGTCATATTAGAAGATGGTTAGTGAATTTCCATAAGATCCACTGTTAGTTATCTCAACATTTTGCAGGTTTTTTTAACCATTCATAATACTTACAAACTGTATTTGAAACAGCTTGTAGTAACAGAGCTATTTTTCCTAATTCTGAGAAACTCAGAAACTAGTTCTGAGCACTTTTCATTATCAGTCACTATAGAGACTAAGAATAAAGTATTATTTACAGCAGCAAAAGAAAGATTTATATTTTTTAAAAAAATTAAAACTCATTACTTTTCATTATAGAGAGGTTTTCCTCTCTATAGGACACAATCAAAAACTAATTTATCTAGACAAATATTACATCAAGAGAACAAAATTATATGGACTATCAAATATACTAGGTAGTACAAAGTCCTTTTACATCTCCATCACGTGTAATACACTGTGATTCCTTGAATTGGTATGAAGAGTTTAGAGCCAGTCTAACTATGACTTCTTTCCTAGCAGTACAGGATTCACACTCTACTAGCAACCAGAATACACTTAATCAGAAATTAAACATTTGACTGCCTTTTTTCTGAATTCTTCATAGTTACAGCTCTTATAATCAGGGACAATATCCATACAGGGGATGCACAGGCAGGATACTCAGAAGTTTATTTTTTTCCTTATCTGTGTCTGAAGTAATCATCTTTTTCTCCAAATTTCCTGTTTTCTGATGTTAACTTACTTTAGTGTGTTTCACAGACTAGTATGCAGTCAAAGGTAACCTCTCAAAGCCTACAGCTCAGCTACATGGCAAGAGAAGAAACAAAACCGAGACAGGATTTTTTTCCCTCAGATCCGGCCATTAGGTAAGCGCAGTTCTTTCTTTGCTTCGCTAGTGGTGGAGTTCTGTACAACTGTATGTGAAGGCAGAGTCAAGTCCTAGAGCTATTAAAAGTATTTTATAGAGCCAGGATTTTATGCATTCTTTCTGTACATCAAGCTGGGGCGTGTGGCAGGGTGGGAGGGGAGAAGCCCAAAGTCTAGCATGTGCTAATATGGCAAATGAATATCTAAAGCAAATACTTTGACATCATTTTGCCTAACAAAGCTGCCAGCAGCAAGCAGCGCTGCCATAGATGCTTTGCCACAGCATTGTGTGGTTCCAATCTAGGAATTCAATGCTCAGATGTCCATTTCGGATCCTTAACACTCATCTTCCCCATGGAGTGATTTCTATTAAAGTACATGGATTTCTACCCAAGATAAGTTTCCCTACCAAAGGCATTTGGACAGTCAAAATCAAGCAGAATAAGAATAGCATATTGCTAGATGATCTGAAAGTCAGTCTGAATTCTAGGATACAGTCTTGATGTTATGAAATATGCCATACAAAGCACTAGGTGCTCTACAAAGTAGGCTATTTATTAAATGAAAGCAATTGTATTTTAGACACAAACAGGGGTAGAAAAGCTTAAAAAGTTGAAGTGGAGCAAGAAACAAATAAAGAATAGATTCCAGGTCAGAAAAGAAAAAAACCCATTTTTTCATTTGATCAGTATGAAATCTTTTTAAAGAAATACTAACTAGAGTAATTACTTAATTATTACTAGAGTAATAATTTGATCCTAAAAAGTCTAATTTTCAAACTCTGAGATTACTTTCTCAGGGAAGATGGATACAGACTTAGCAGGTCCTCACAAGGAAGTTCATGCTGTAGATTTCTGTGAAGGTAAATATACCTAGAAGAGTTTTCAAAACTTCATGATAGGGCCTCATGGTTTATTTGGGCTTGGGTGGGGTGGTTGTATGTTTCTTTGATGGTGGTTGGGTTCCCCCCCCCCACCTCCAATGACTACATATCAAAAGGTTCTCATTTTACACCCCCAAAACCCTAGACACCTCCCCCCACTTTTTCGCTGCCTATCTTGTAAACTCTGAAATCTGAAAATCAATTTGTCTCTTTCTAATTAAAGAACCTCTCTTATA
This sequence comes from Aramus guarauna, assembly GCA_013400195.1. Taxonomy (NCBI): domain Eukaryota; kingdom Metazoa; phylum Chordata; class Aves; order Gruiformes; family Aramidae; genus Aramus; species Aramus guarauna. The sequence goes on along the minus strand of VXBL01002500.1, from coordinate 1,547,434 downwards.
AAAGACTACTTTGTAAGAGAAACTTGCTAACAATGTTGGTGATGTGATTAATGTGTTTTATGTAGGTCCAGCTGACTCTCATGGCTCCTTTAGTTTTTCAGGAATAATGCGTTCAAAATATTCTGGTTCACAAAGTGAGCAGATACTGTTCATAAAAAAAGGTTACAGTTTTGTTGAGGAAGAAGAAACCAAATTTATAGGTTAATTTCTTGCCATAAGAGCATGCCGTTTTTCCTTCCACCACAACTACAAGACTTATAAGTACTTTTATTTAACATGGTAAACTGCCTTGCTGTTATCCATATGATAATAAGGTTATTTTTTTTTGGTTGGGGTTTTTTTGTTTGGTTGGTTGTGGGGTTTGGGTTTTTTTTTTGTTTGGGTGGGGTTTTTTTTGTTGTTGTTGTTTTTTTTTTTTTTTTTTTTTTGAGTGAATTGGGAGTGGGCAAAAGGATGTTTTGCAAGTCTGATTTCACTGTAGGTAAAAAACACATTTAAAAACCCTCACACAAAGCCTCTTAGATAATATTAGCTATGTTATTCATCTATAATATCAAGTATTAAAGTCTAACATCACTATTTTTCCTTTCAGACAAGATTTTGAATACTGTTCTGCCCCCAAAGGGCAGAGGGGGAAAGCATCTGAAGAAAAAAAAAAACAAAATAAAACAAAACACCACCACCCAAGTGGGAGTTGCTAACCTATAGTTTGCTCATTGAAATCACCACGGTACTGCTTGAGGAGGTAAGAAGCAGAAAGCATTTTACCCACAATTAAGTCTAAGTTGGAAATACAGATACTTGAGACAAAGTACGATGTCTATCTCATCACAAAGGAACTTCTTTGATTGAAAAACATAGCTCTGATCATCACTGATCCTTGTCCAGTTATATATGACTGATTATATGTCCAGATCAGCTTTTTGAAGACTGTTGTGGAATAGTGTTTTCAATATTGGTCTCAATTTCACAAAGTAGTGAATTCACACACAGAATTTCCTTTCTCACATAGAGCCGTAGCAGTCCTTACACTCTGTATTACGGAATGGTTTTTCAGGTAAACCAGCTGTGAAGACTCTGGACGAGGTGACCCCTTCATTCTGCTGAAACCAAGTTTATGATTTAAACAGCACTGCTTTTCCTTTGTGTATCTCACAAGAATTAAAATAAATGGAAACAAGACAACTGTGTTCCAGGTATTCCTTCATTTATAGTTAAATATCAATTATAAGTGGCCTGATTTTCAGAAGTATCAGGTTTTATGAGAGCTACTAAGTTCAGCTTCTCTGAAAGCAACACTTGGTTTCTCTAACATCTAATACTCAGCTTAGAAAATTCTGCCCAATACCTCTATATGCATTCTCATTGCACACAGTAAATGTCTACCTGTGGATAAGGAGATTCTATACTTATCAACCCTAACTTTCTTGCAAAATAAATGCAAACTGCTCAACTGAATTAACAGCAGAGTAGGAAGAGAGTCAACTGAGATACAACTTCCACATGAGGTATCTATTCTTTGGAGGCTTTGTACGTTTAATCTCTATTTACAATGCTGAGTGTGTCTTACAAAATTATGAAGAGATAATATTTCCGCTGAAATTTTTTTCTCCTCAATTTAGCTGGTCTACCACACAATAAACTTCACAGCTGTCATAGTATTATTTTTATTTTTTTTTAAAATGATACCACATATGTGGCCTTCATCATTACATAAAGTCAAAAGTAGCACATAACCTTCTTTTTGCATTAACTACAGAGGCTGATACTTGATTTTTATTGAAATGAGATAGTTATTTACCTTTCTTGCCACGTACTTGAGGTAGTAATTCTAGGAAGCTGCAAAGACTAAAATTACATTATGACATTCATTATGTATTCTTACTTCAAAGGAGAAAAAAATTGCATGAAGTAACATATCCTATTAATCACAGAGATTTGAATCCATCTAATCTTTCTCTAATTTTGGCTGGAAAGCTATTATAATGTCAAATACTATTAGTGAAGCCCTAGCTACTCAATATACGCAACACAAGTTCTTGCATAAGAATTGATTCGACAGAGCTGTAAGACAATAAAAGGGCAGCAGGGCCCATGGCCTCTGCTCTCCAGTTCAGTAACATGAAGAAAAAGTGAATTCACTAGGAGCTGTCAACTCTGAAACATCTCAGTTCAACGTGATTTCACCAAAGATCAAATGGAAAAGGCTAATCTTGTTTTCTAGACACTTAAATCCCATTTTCCCAGGCAGATTTACCCCCTGGTTTGTCCAAATGTGTCTTAAACAGAATATCTTATTCTGAAGTGTCTTTTTTTTTTCCTAATACAACAGGCACAATAGCACTGAATACATCAGTGTCACAGTTATTGTCTCCAAAGATTAGGCAGAAGGCCACAAGACATCTATGGAAAGTAGAAAGCATGTCACTAATACTCTTACAGTACATTTATACTTTATGAAAATATTTACTTATATATCAGAAATTTTCAACTTGTTATCCTCCTATACTTGTGATCATCCTACATTGGTAGAAAGCAGGACAAACCTTTTAGATCTGTTGGGGCCTCTAAGTTCTTTTTGCTTTTGTTTAAATAAGAGATTGACAGGAGTACAGTTTTACTAATATTTCATGAGTGTTTTGTACATGAAAGACATCCTGCTGCTCAGTCATATATGCATGCTACCAGAATAGTTAAAATAAAATGAATAAAACATGTAGCCAAAGTGTTGCTTAAGATAGGTTACCTACAGAAAAACTGTAGTTATAAAGATTCTATGAATATGGGATTTAAATAGACATTTTCCCCTTTTGGCATCTGATATTTAACTCCAAAAGCATTGCTTTGTTCTACTCTCAAGATTTGCTTTCTCTATTTCCATGATTTTTCCCATTTCCCTTCAGCAAGATTTTATTATCAACTCAAAGACCAAAGTGTTAAAGTGAAACAAGAATCTATGCTGTACTTAATAAGCAGAAAAGTTTACTAAGCTTTTATCTGTAAATCTGATTCAAGTCACAGTGTTACAAGAAGTTCCACTTTGGATATAATTTAGAGCCACATGTTCATTATTTACTTAGGGGGGGAAAAAATAAAGCTGATATTGCAATACTAGCAAAATCTAAAGTTTACTAAAAATTAATAACAATCCCCCCCCCCCCCCCCCCCCCCAATATCCTCACTAAGAAAGTTTCATCCCTAGTGTTTTGCTTTTTAGGCAGAACAGTACATGAAGAAATCTATAGCCATTTTGGTTTTCAAATGCCTTGGTCTTTACAAAATCGATAGCAACACAGCTCCAGCATTTTGTGTTGCAAAACCAATCTCCAATTCTCCATCAAGTTCAATCCTGTATTGAAAGCAAGGGAAGTGCTTCTTTTCCAAATTGGCATGCAACATATCTTTCTATTTCTTCACTCTATAGGAATGAAAATGTAATTTAAGGACAAGATGAGGCTTACAGTAAGTTGATTCTGTCATTACAGAAATGCTTTCTTTTCCATTTCAAAATTACTATTTATTTTGAATAGAAGAAAGTAAGCCAAGTATCTAGGCAGGTAATACTATTTTAAAAAACAGCTGCCACACAAATACTTCATTTTAAACTGTGGCAACTTACAGGTGTGTACATTCAGAGGGGGAAGACAAGGCTTAACTGTTTGGTTTTGCTGTTAAAATAGGACTTTTTTCTCTCTCTCCCTACCCCAATCACAACTGAGGAAGCCAGAAAACAAACTCATATACAACCATATGCCTCTGGAAATATCTATACTTAGTTCTGGAAACAAAACAAAAAACCAGAAAAGCCAGAATATTCCTCCTCCCCCAAATAAAATATGTAGCTTAATGTTTTGTTTTATCTGGCAATACTGAGGAAGAGGAATAGTAATAGCATACTATATAATATGGGAAATCAGCTATAAACCCAGGATTTTTCTCTGCAGATACCCAGCACTTACTAAGATTTTTTTTTCTTCTTTTAAAAGAAAAGTAATAATTTCTCTTTGAGCCCAACACAATCACAAATTTGCAAAGTTGATTTAACAGGGCTTGCAAAGTCATAAATCTTCAGCAGAAGCAGGAAACTCTTATGAAAAGCTCAAGCAATACGGCTAGAGATGACTACCAGGAACCTGCAGCAAGCCACTACAGAGTATGAACCAAAACCCAAACCCACATATTACCAAGTTTCTTTTCCCTGGTATCACATAAAGTGTCATCTTTATCTGAAATGTCAGTTCTTATATAATGGAGTCCTACATTCCAGGCTCATGCAAAACCATCACTTATTTCTATCAGTAGGTAAGTACTGTTACCTGACGAAGCATTTAACAAGTACAAATTGAGAAAGAGGAGAGCCTGTTTTCAGGGGTAATGGACAGTATACCACCTTAGCCCATGAACTTAAGGTTTGTAAGATTGTATGTTTAGTTGTAAAATTGCAGTGTCATTAAGTGACTTAATACGCTTTGAGACAGAGAAAAACCATGAAGTATATAATTTAAAATTGTCAAGAAAAAGCAATCCTAGCCGAGAATTGTTTTGTGTTGCTTCTGAAATTGAATTCTCTGAAATTAATTTGGATTTGGGACAAGAAAACCCCACCTTTCTGGCTGCAAAAAATAGGGAAAATGCAAGGAAGAAACAAACAAAAGTATTAGCTAAAGTAATAGAACTAACAAACTAGTAAAAAAAACTAATAAAAATTATCTCACTTAAGAGAAAAGCAAAAACCCCAAACACCCAGCAGTTGGCAGATGAAAAAGATCTTTATTTTCCCCATTAAAAAAAAAGCAGTATTGCATCTCTTTGCCATATTATTAAGTTATTAATTACTAAAGAATGAGAAGTAAGCAAGAAGAATAATAGTAATAACTCAGGCCACATGTATCAAATTAGATGAGGTATTTTACTCATATGTAACAGACATTACTAGAATTTTGGTTATATTTTCTACTTTTTAAAAGTGAATATGAAATATATTGCTGTCCAAACTGGGTAACTACAAAAACTATGTACAATGTCAATGAAGGAAACCAGTAAGAACCCGAAAGAATCTGAGGACAGATTTTTTTAAAAAGATGCAAGAGTCTGTTTGATACAATATATTAGTCACTTAAAAATTATCTGATCAACATATAATTGCCTTTGTATGCGATATAGCCTGTATAGGTTAAGTAAGAAATGTTGAAGAATTCTTGTGTCACTTGTACCACTAAATAGTCACTGTCTACCATCCCAACCTAACAGGCACCAGAATACACAATAGCCTGCACCACTCCCAAAGAGAGATTTTTTTTTGCAATAAAAAAAAAAAAAACTATTTGAACCAGAAGTGATTGAGAAGCAACAAACACCAAAGCCATAAAGCCTTTTTCAGACAGCTGTATCCTCAAAGTAATATAAGGGGCAAGACATTTCCACCCCCACCCTCCACCCCCCGCAAGGTAAATTCTGACATAATGTACAAATGTTTTCCTACTTTCCATTTTCCTCAAATATTTCTGAAATAGATGCAGCTTGTATTGGGGAAAGTTTGTCCAGGCTGCTATCTTGACCCTTACAGTGACCAACAGCAGATGCCTGAGGAAGATGAAGGCAAGCACATAGCTATACTTCTCCAGAATATTTTCTGGATGTCAGCAAGATGCAGCTCAGACTTCTTGAGCAGAAATGTTATCTTTTTTATAAGAGTTCTTAAGTTATTTTTCTTCCAGGAATCTGAACTGTTACCCTTTGAGATCATGTAAATTTTCACTATCCATTACACCATGTGGCAGCTTAATAACGTTATGGGAAGAACTGTCTTCCTTGGTTTGCTCTGAATACCACGGTTTTATTTTATGCCTCTCATTCTTATGGTAGAACTGAAATAAATCCCTATTCACCTTCCTCTCCACATTTCTGATTTCATAAACCTCCTTCAAGACACCCCTTAGTTTTCTTTATTTTCTTCCCTGAAGGTTCCTAGTCAGTATGCTTTTTCTTCATGCAGAAGATAATTAAATGTACAAAACTATCTTTTCCATCCTTTTCTAAACCTTTTTTCATACCTGAGATGAAGAAAAAAGGATTGGATATAGCCCTTGTATGTTTGTTACCATTTTAAATAATCACAGCATTTGATTTAATTAATCTATTACATGTCTAATAATCCTTAACATTGATTTCTTTATTACTAATCATTAAATCAAGGAATATTCCTGACATGGTTACAAAAATTTGCTCCTGAAGAGAAATCTAAACAAAAAGTCTAAACCAGCCAAACAAAAATGCTTTCATATTGCAAGTCATACAGCTTTTTATGCTAAGCCTATGGCTCACTGTAAAGTTACAGATGCTATACTTGACTTCAGAATTTAGAAGTAAAGATTAAATGATGTTTTAAGAAAAGTGCCTAATTTGCTAATATCACAAAACCTGCCCTTACTAAGAAGTACTTTTAGTTTTTCAGCACAGCATTCTAATGCTGCAATGACTTGTTCTTCCTAAAGTCTTATCTGACTCATACAGACCATCCAGAAACTTCTTATGAGCACAAGCTGCTTAAAGAAATAAAGACACATTAATACTTTAGACCACCACTCAGTGGATAAGAAAAAGACTCAAACTGGCATTATAACACATGAGGGGGGGCTATCAGTACCATTACTGCTCCAGTAAGACTGGATGCCACCATTCCTGTCACTCCACCGGACGGAAGGCATCTTGCTATGTCATGGACAGTAACTCACATTAAACCCCTGTAAGAACCAAGGCAAGAAAAATACACTTGGAGTGGCACTTTTACCTTCTGTAAGGGCCAAAGGTGATATACTAGTCAACATATCAGAGGCAGTTTCGCCTGACGAGCAACTGACAGTGACATCTGTCAAAGTAATTCAACTGACGGTCATTTCTGGAAAATTACATTCACAGGCAAAGATGTGTATATGTAAGATAAAACATTCGGTTGGGTTTGTGGTTAAGATGTCGTTTGCTGCTGTCAGCTCTCAAAAGATTTATGGTTTTCAGTTTAAGTTCTCTGTTATACCATAAAAGATAATTCTATGTACTCTTGACTTTGAATTTAGGTTAAAGAGCAGAAAATCTTAATTGACCAAGTAAGGTGCAGTCTTGTTGCAAGCCCAATGTTGCCTTTACTTCAGACAGCTTAAAACAAAACAAAAAACCCCCAATGGAAATTAAGAGACAAGAATGCTTAATCTAGCAGAAATAGACGAACAACAAGCTAAAGCAAGTATTAATGAAAATAAGACATCAACTTGTCATTAGCAAGCATGACACACTGAAACAAACATCACCACAAGTCTTCTAGTCGGTTCTAGATACTCTTTTTGAATACATGTTCTAGGTTACAAAACTCAATGTAACAAGTTCTTATATACTGAGTTTTGCTAGTCTGATCAGAAATTAAAATATAAACTAGAAAAACAAAATATTTACTCATTAATACTATGCACATTTTTTATAAGATGAACTTGCTGTCATAATTGACAAAATACAGAGTGCATGGTAAGGATCTGAAAGGCATGTTATCGTTCTTTCAGACAGTATAGTTATGAACATATATTTACTAGTACTTTTTGGCATCAAAATATTCAGCAAAAGAGGTTATAAAACAGAAAACATTAGTTACCACTTAAGCCCACATCACTCAAACTTGTAAGTAATATGGACTCAGAGGATTCAGTATGCTTTTAATTGCATATATCTTACAAGTTCTGTTAAGAGCTCTAGCTCTTATCTTAGTTCAGATAAGAGCTCTAGCTATATTAATAACCAAGCAGCCAATTGCAGCTTCCTGTGCTTCCCACTTTTCTACTTCTTTTCAGCTGCCCAGCGTGGAACATACATGCAAATGCAGTTTGAATGACATAAATTAATCTGTATACACTGTTAGCAAGTCAACTTGCCTGAGTAGTAACCAACAAGATAATAAGGCTCATTTCTGCAACTTTTTGAAGTGCCTCTAAAGCCCTACCTAACAAGAAGAGTTCTGAAGTAAATACTGAAACTGTAAACTTTCTAGAAGTAGAATATAATAAAAAAGGAACACTCAAGAGCTTCTATTACCTTTTTGGAATCATATGGTATAAGATACCAATACTATTAAATATACCTTAAAATGAAAATTAGGCAAAGTTGACCAGTATGTAAAATGTCTTATGATGGCAATAATGTCTACGTTCATTACTGAAATTCATTGTCTTTTTCAGTCATTTACTCTATTGTAACATTTAAAAGTAATTAACAGCTGCTACAGTTTTCAGAATGAAAATGCTTGAGTAATGTGGTCTTCCAGAAATTAATTTCACAACCAATTCCCTTGGCTGAGATTACTGTATATTGCATTGCATTCTGCCTGCACTTTATAAGCTGTGTTGTTCCAGAGGAATGCAGGTGTCACAAGGACATGGCTGCTGATCAGTCCTTCCTACTTAAACAGGTATTGCTGGAGGATTGGGTGTGATTTTTTTTTTTGTTTATTGGGCAATAAAGCCTAAAGTACTGGCTCAGAGGCAGCAGAATCTAGAATGTTGTGTTTTACCTTTGTGCTGCATAGCTCCTGAACCACACTGGCAAGGGAGACTATTTGGTGCCTTAAATCCAGCCCTCAGAGGACTGAAGGACAGATCCCTCCATGTCAAGGAGCTAAGCAGCAAAGTTTTGTGTATAGCTTGCTTGAGAGGGTAAATAGGTGTCCATGTCAGGAGGTATTGGAAAGCAAGAGTGATTCCTTCCAGTTATTTTTCTCTTCACGCTATGATGACAGAGGAGATTGAGAGGAGGAGGGAGGGAATGCTTTTAGCCATTCTGGATGCATCATGCTTTCCCTTATTTTGGGAAAAACAAAATAAAAACAAAACAAGAGAAAAAAGGAAAATCCTTCCCAGTGTATGAAGAGCAGGCTAGCACATAGAAAAGAAGATGCAGAGTTTGAAAGCATTACAGCATATAAGAAAGCAAACACTTCTTTCATAAACAGATTTAGGAGAAAAAGAGTCATCAGTATCCAATCTATTCTGAAGGACAAGGAAGAACCCATGTGCAGAAATCAGAGGTGTAGGCTGGTGGTGCATGCTCAAGGAAGGAGAGGGGTAAGTGTGCAGAGGAAGAGGAGGTATTCACTCCTGCTAAAAGAAAGGAAACATTTTCATCTTATATTCAGGATATCATCTACCTAGAGATTTAACTCTGCTGGAGCAGGATAGGAAATTATGGTACAGTTTGGTAACACAAAGGACAGGGCTACAGAAAAAAAAAAAAAAAGACTTTTTAGCACTCCTGAGGAAAGCAACTGTCATGTTTGACTCTGTAGTAAAAAGAATGTTTTTACTTAATAACCACCATAACAACTGGATAATGCATGGTCTGTATGGAACAAAATAGAAGAAATGACTACAAGAGTGAGTAAGACTCTTAAGCTGCCTGCCAGTAATACATGTTGGAACATACCATGCACCATCTAGCAGGACTTCAAACTTAGACACTTCAGATATCAATGTTTTCATAAGAGGGAATCCTAAAACCCACTTTGAAAATCCTCACTTTCTACAAATGCAGAAAACAATTTATAGGAGTCTGTTTCTCCCAACTGAGCATCTGACCATATTTTCCAAGTTCTATTGGAAACGAATATATAAAGTGAAAGACTCCACTGTACTGAGAGGAGTGGTCATTTGGAAACAAGGTAGAACAGCCAGAAAAGTCATCCTGTCGGTGCAAGAGGTGGTAAATGCAATACAAACACAGACTAAGATCATAATGAGAAAAATGCAATTGATTAAGCACAGACTCCCCCTCACTCTTCTGGTGTTCTGTTTTCTTTTAAGAGTCTGGGATAACTGAAAATAGAAGAAACATTTTCAAATCACTATGAGATTATTTGCCATTTATAAATCATTAGTAAATATGTAAAAACAAAAGACCATACAGCATGAAGGAGCAGACAGCTAGAAAAAACAAAGTACAATACTGTTAGCTTATGAGTTAATGAATTTCAGTTTACTGGATGTAGTCTTTACATGACAAAGACAAGATGTTATTTGGATCTGTTGGATACTGCCTAACCCTAAGATTAGAATGATTCATTGCTTAAGCATCTATGATATATAGGGTAAAGAAGTTATCAGGGCATTCGATTTAGGTTATATATGCCGGAATCCTGTATAGTAAATCATTAGAATTTCTACAAACTCTAGATAATTTTCTAATACAAACAGAAATCAGGTCCAACCTACAATCTTTCCAGGACACTGCAGATTAAACACTGAGCCAGAAACTGGTTACCTAGGGACTACTAAGTATGGCCTGTTTATATTATGGATGAACAGAGGACATTTCCAAGCAACACCCACTCAGTCACTCTCATATATCACATACACAGTACATCAAAAGGACTAAATGTTCAATGATCTTGGCATAATGAGCCAGCGTTAGTAGTAGTCTAGTAGTACTACCCCCAAGAGACACAAGTGTTTATTTGCTATGTAGGTCTGGGAACTCAGGTCATATTCCTAGCCTTAAAATGACAAATAGCATTACAATTATGGGTATCTTCCAAAGTGAAAAGCAACCCATGTGTTCACCAGACAGCTTTCTCTAAAACTAAATGGTAATTTAAAGTCAGCACTGACCTGCAAGTGCCCATCCCTTCCAGGGAAATTAATAGTTGGATCTAATCTATAAAGGAGTAAGAGCCATGTATAAAAGAGATAAAACATTGTCAGCTCTAACAATTAAAGTTAAGCTATGACAATCAGTAAATGCAGGCATGCCATGTCTGTCTCAAAATTACAGTTAACCTGATTATCTTAAGTAACTTATTTTTCATCTTTCATTTTCCATGTAAGGCTACACTAGTATCTACTGCTAAAGCATGCCATGCCAAGCAAATAAGATATAGTTAGAAAAAGCTCATTATATTCCTATTTACCATGGTATTCTGTATTAATGGCAACTTAATGATATCACTAAAACAAATAAAGTAGCAATGTAAATAACTTACAAACTGCATACAGAACAAGTCACTTCTGTGACTTGTAATCCTAGTACTTCTTTCCATCTAGGTTTGTAAGTTGTCGTCCTACCTCTAGGCAGTTTGGATATAACAAAAGCTTCAAGGGGACAGAAACCTTTTAAAACACCATAAAAATGCACATTCAATCCCACTGTTTGGAATTGTTTAACCACACAAATATCTGTTCATTTGTAGGGCTTTACATAATAAGAAAAGATATTTAGCCTAATGAAATTCATGAAATATTTTTCTGAAGTTTACTTGAGATAACTGGATCAAAAGTAAGAACCAAACTATTAATAACTCACAAGGAGGTATAGCCATGAATTAAACATATTTGCTTGACATAGATTACAGCTAATTATTTACAGTCACGTTCAACAGTGATGTTTTTTCTTCCTATCCTTATGCCAGGTCTTGAGAAGAAAATATAAAAACTTCCAAAGTCAAAGCATGTTTTTCTTTAGTTCCTCCCTCCATAAGAAAATGTTGCAAAAAAAGGGAAGCATGTGAAAAGTTTGAGAAGGATGTAGCTCAGAGATTGGGCTCACATAAAAAGCTTAAGTCAAATAAAATAATTTAATTGGCCTATACACTAAACCAGCTAAATAAGCATGTAACTGGAGCAACTGGACCCTCTATTTCTGCAGAACATCCATTAAACACCAGGTCTGGATGACTTATTCTAGAACTGATACAACGTCCCAGGCGTGAACTCTTATCCAAATTGCATTTCACCATGACTTGCCTACCGTATGTCGTGCTGTTCAGCTGTACACGACGAAAGACACCAACATCACTGCACAAGATAAGCTCTTTGCTGGTGTAACATCAAGGAAGGCTTTTCTACCCAGATTTGAAAATTGAAAGTACGTTTGAATTGAGAACAACTGATGGATGAAGAGCTTGGCTCTCCCCATTAACCCACCATTTGCTAGTTCCACAACATAACCTCTTTCTGCACTCTTCATACCCTATTTTCTACCAGCCTTCATTCATCAGTAGTGGAAAGAAACAAATCTGAAGATTGGAGACCTCAGGAAATTTGATTGACCATCCTCAGAACTATTTCGCCTAATAAGGATTTAGGCTATATATTTCTAACAAGGCTCTTGGTAGCATAGCAGT
>VXBL01002500.1:1455982-1535266 GCA_013400195.1 Aramus guarauna | reverse complement strand
AAAAAAAAAAAAAAAGGTGTAAGAACTAACACAGAGCCCCAAGGCAAGGGAGAGAGATTCAACTCACCATAAAAATCTCATTGTCAAGAACCCTGAAAGACCACCACATAGTGATTATCATACTTTAATTAAGAAGAGTTAAAATGTTGCTCAGATCACATTCAAGACTGGGAAGGACACTGCACTAAAACCCCTGTTTGTGTTCAAATTTTTAGCATATTTTTGGATTAATTTCCCTTGCTGCCTGATCCAGCAGCTGCAGTGATAAATTCCAGATCATTTAGCAAAATCCTTTCTTGCATCGGAGAGATACCTGAAGTTAACCAAGCTAAATTCTTTTCTCAGGTTAGATGTGCAAGTTATTTATAAATACTTTATTATTGTAAGCTGAGATTGTGTGGAACACAGAAAAACCAGCAAGGCTAGCTACCATACCCAAAGTTGCACAGGTCATTAAAACCATGAAGATAAATATTCTTTGAAATCACAGTTTAGGCTACTGCTTACACAGTAACCTAACCCAACAAATTATTAGGAAAGTGCATTATTCACTCCTGATAGCTTGACTGCAACAGTGAATGTATTTTTTTATTCACACTTTGGGATGCCAAGCAGTCCCTGCAAGGTACTATTTTTAAAAGAATTTTTAAAACAATTACTGTTGAGAGAAGAGTCACGTAAAGCTGCAGGGGCACAGCACAGGCACATTCAAAAGGTTTTGAAGTGGCCAAACTTTATGTACACAGAAAGGCTAAACATTTCTTGTTTCTGGGTCACAGGCGATCAAGACCTTTGACCTTCAAGCTATAGATCTCTTATGCAGGCAAATTACTTGCACTGCAATACTTCATAAACAACAGAAGCCCTAAGTGTCCCACCAGGCATTACAAATAGGGTGGGGTTACACTTGCCTTAGATTTGATTTGGATGGAAATGAACCTCCCTGGGAAGTCTACTTAAGCCTTTTAAATAATGCCTGAGGAACCGCACGATGATTTAGTTTTAGAATAGCAGATAATGATGCTGCTTTGTTGGTTAAGGAACTTAGCTGGTATGAGTCACCATAAACATCCAATTCAGTTTTTTTTTTTTTAATTAGAAATATTACACACTTGATGAAAAGGAAAAATACATCGGCGCTCCATCTCAAGTTTGTTACAGTGATTCTTGTTTTAGCTGAATTAAGTATTTCACTGTTTTCCCCTTATATGGCCATAAATAAATACTTAAAATCTGACATAGAAAATGAAGAAAAATGCAAATTAGAATAGCAGCTTGTCTAGGTATGTCCCATTCATATTGCCACTGAGTTCTGAAGCATCTTTCACAATATTTAGACAGATAATCAGAAAGAAGTCAACGGACAACTGCCTCCACTCAACATAGAAAGAGTTATGGTAAAAAAATCTCCCCTTTCTTCTGCTATTTTAATGCTCAGTATGTGTTTTAGGCTGTTAGAACTCTAAGAATAAACAAACATTAAAGTACACTCCATTCGTATTAAGCACATCAATATACGTAGAGTCATGGTCATTTACCCTATATGCAAAAGTCACAAGATTCATCCTTCCCCTCAGGACAGTAATAAGTCACCAAATTCATTGTATACTTTGAACTGGTTTTCCAAGAGCTGAAAGAGCTCCTGAAACAGTGACTAAAGATTTATTGCACTAAAAAAAAAAAAAAAAACAAGGAAAAAAATAATCTAGTGAATGGGGAACTGCTTTGGGAGATGGCAGATTGACATCACATTTTATCATTTTTCCCAGGGTTTAGGCAAGAGTAACCATGCTTCCTCCTTGGGTAGGTAATACAAAGTTAGACATTTATGATTTGACTCAAATTTTACTCAGAGTTTAGCACTGATATTTTGAAAAGACTATCCTAAATATCTTAATTTATAATAACATTAACAAGATGTTTAGGAAACATATGCATTGAAGATTGAGTTTTTCCCATCCTTAGTTTGAGAAAGAATAAATGTTTTTTTTCCTCTATGTCAGATGCTGAGAGTTGTTTATTTTAAAATTCTGGCCACTGGTAAAAGGAAAAAAAAAAGAAGAGCTTATCCAACAGACAAGGGTAATTGAATTCTAGCAATAGAGTGGTAAATCTCATTAAATTCAGTCTTTCTAAATCTAAATTATCCCAGAAAATCTCTATTATCTCTAACATAACATAAGATACATATAAGATACTAATTTGAAAAAACACATGATCACTACTAAGTAGGACTCTACTCAGTCAGATAACACACTGTTTCAGCAATATTTTGTGGAAAGAACTTTATAAATGTCTTAACATTTTTGAACACTAATTTAACTTTGTGACATTCAAAACAAAACGAGTTCTCATGCTGTTAGATTTCTTAGTGTTAAGTGATATCTGGTTTCTGAGTATGTCTTTTCATTGTATGCACGTTACATTAAGGTCGACAGCATTATGCCAGAAATGGAATTTAAATAGATGTAACAAAATCAGACACTGCAATAAGAAGTGTCCCAGTCCCAAAGATAAATTCCTTTAGATAAATGTAGGTTCTGTAAAGTGTTATTTAGCACAGTTCAACTTTAGAGTCCAAATAGTCTTTTATGCTAAGGAAACATCACTTTAAAATTTGTGTTAAAAAGTTATCTCCAAAATAGACTATTCCAATATAAATATATTTCTGAGCAAAGAAACATCTTGAAGAGTATGTACTTCCTACAACACTGAGCTCTCTCTTTTTTTTGTTTCACTAACGTATATGGAAAAATTGATAAATTTGAACAGTTCAAAAACCAAGAGAGGTAGCAGGAGGAAGACATGGTAGCCTTTGAAAACTGCTGCAAAGATGAAAAGAATAGTCTCTTTGCTCTCAGGAATAAGACAAAAAATAATGGTCCTGTATGGTGGAAAGGAAGATTCAAGCTAGAAATTTTCTAAGAACAACTAAACATCATAACAGATTGCTTGGAAAAGCTGTGAATTCATCTATTCTGGAGGTTTTTAAGAACACTTCTAGACAAATTTCAGGTAAGAATGCTGCAGGTGTAGTTGATCCTGTCTGAGTGCCAAGGACTGTATTAACTGACTTCAACCTTCTCGTAGCTATATTGCCTAAAATAACCAGAAGATTTTTTCTTAACTAAAATGAATGAGGTTTAGCTAGTAATGAAGACCTCTTTAAAATAATTCCTTTTAAATTTCAATGCCAACATAAAAACTCACCACAAGTATTGTAAAGAACAATTTAACAGAATCTAAGTGATTACAAAAGAAAAAAGTTAACGAAGAAATTTATTAAAATCACAAGTGATCTGAATTTCCACAGATTTTGACTATATGCCAGATTTCTTAAAATACATAGTTAAGTTTTGTTTCTTGCTGCTTCCTTTACGGATTGACAAATCCCATTCAGACACCAATGTTTCATACAATATTCTAGAAGAGTCCCATCAAGTTCTAGTGAGAATACTACATTTTTTTCTTGTTGCAGAGTCTATTTATTCCGCAGTATGACACATAGCATTACCTTGTTTACTGAAGTAGCTTGTAGCAATGCTAGAAAAGGCAAGTTTAATTGTCCCTAATTTAGTTTAATCCACACAAAATGCTTAAACATTTTAAGCAATTCCAAGCTCTTAAAAGAGATGTCAGTCTCAAAAATGCATTGCCTAACCTGTTTATTTCAGTTGTCTAATTAGTAGCCACATTATATTTTACATTTGTTATCCAAGTTGTCTGAATTCCTCTTTCTATGTTTTACCTCTTTATTAAATAGTGAAGGGGGATGTGTGGTTATCTGAGAGACTTTACTCTTAAGAATCCGATAGACTTCAGGCATCCCTCCCTGACAAAAGGACTACCTTTTCCTCACTGACTGCCTTGCAACTGCAGACCATATAAAAACTGGGTTTAAACAAAGTGAATGATTCTGGCACATTGATATTCTGCTGCAGCAATCACAAAAATTTAGCATAGTTACAGTCTTTCTGTCCATTTGGAACTGTTAAAGGCTTATGGCACACATGATGCTTTGGTATGAAAACAGGATAGACATCATGGCCTTTTGAGTGGCAGGTAATGAGCTGCTTTTTTTAACCATCTAAAAAAGAAATGTTTAATTTACTTATTATTATTTCAATGCTAAATATAAGCCACAAAATCCCACTGACTGGTACATGTTACACTTGTCTTGCAAGTAAGAACTTTCATAGCTTTAAACTCCATACAATTTAACAGTGTTATTACCTTAGTTATTGACTAAAACTTAACTAGAATTTGATATTTTAATGTGACAAACACAGTTATGATTTATACTATTGACTAGTACATGATGATACAGTAGGCATGGCACACATGAATAACAACAGAGTATCACATAACTGGAATCTGAATCTTAGGTCTTTTGCTCCTAGATTCATGTTCTCTGAAATATTTTTAAATAAATAAAATGAGCATCTGCACGACAACACACAAGGGAACAATTAAAGAGACAAGAATATTATCTCCAGAGGTATTCTTTTATCTGACTCAGGATTAGCGTATTCCAAAATAAACTGAAGCAGGTATGTCTCACCAAAAAGCACTCAGACGATCAATTAAAGATTACGTATGTGCCTTTCTAGTTGTCAAGTTTCCCACGCAATCACCGAACTGTATTGCTCTCTAAGTAACATTTGCATAAATTTTAGTACAAGAGTTAATATTAACTCTTGCCAAAAAAGCCAAATATTTATTTAGCAGAATTGTTTACTGAGATAATAACATTTTGAGATTCAGAAACAAGATTTCTCTTTATTGTATTAACACCAAGTCCCTCTCTCCTTACTGTAAATGCAAATACATTTGGACCAACTGTTTTGGTATCTTTTTTTCCGGTGTTTTTTGGTCACACATAAACATCCCATACTTTAAGGCTGGATAGGATCTAATAATAATCACCACCACTAAGCCTGACAAAATAAGAGCTTACATTTTGCTTTTTTGTGATCTCTTCCACTGAACTTTTCCAGGAATAGGTACTTATCAGAAATGTCTAAGCCTGAGTTGCTCCCCATGAAGGAGAAAAAAAGTCAAATTATAGATTAAAAACTAGTACATTTTACACATCTAAAGTTGTCTTTTCAGACTACACTTTCCATTAATCTGTCTAAATCCACTGAGCAGGTAATAATACAGTAGTCACTTAGACATTCAGGTCCCAAATTTTTAATGAGTACAAAACATAACAACCTAAAAATAGTAATCAACAATACAATCTCAAAGAAGAAAAAACACACCTTTCTAATGACCAGATTTCTACTCTGAGAAGAAAAAAAGGACACTTTTCACAGGAAGATCTCATTTCATTTAATTTTTTCTCTTCACTTACTCTATTAGTTTTCCTCAGTTACAAATTGCCAACTGAGGTATGGTTTCTTTCATTTGCCCACCCAACTTCTGTCACTTTACAAAAACCCCAAACCACAGACTAAAACTAATTGAGGCACTCAAACTGCATTAGAAAACATCTGCTATGCCTATTGAAAATTCTTTTGAAGGAAAATGTATCAAAGTGCATTTTCACCCAATCACCAAATCCCAAAGGATTAACATGGCTTTTCACAGTTCCAGAAGTTACACTGGATCTGATTTTCTCTATCTCCTAATTCCAGAAATATTCTCCCTAATTAAAAAGCTATCAGAAGGAAAAGAAAATTTGTTTTGAAAGTCTCTAGATGGCATCTATTTAAAACTGGTTTTCACCTATAAAATCATGTTTTTGTAAGAACAATCACCATTAGTAAGTTATGCAGTGCTGGACCTCAGAAAATAGAAAGACTCAATTCACTGAGGTGAAGAGGTTTGAGTAACAGCAATCTAGCTAAAGCATTATTATACAGAGCAAGGTAATAAGCTTGATTAAGTGGCTTAGGGAGAGAAAAACGTACACCATACTGTGAAATGGTGCATTTTTCTTATCATTAACTATATACTGACTTCTGCAAGCAAAATCAGTATAGCTTTGTTAATGTTATGTTCACTCCTGTTGATCTAGTTTCATGTTACAGAAGCATTACTCCTTCAGAAATACTAAATTATATTTCTTTTTCACATAAGCATATTTCTTGTTCATGACCTTAAGATTACTTTTTCCTCTATTTTTCCTCTTTCATGCAGTTCCCCCACCTCACAGATCCTAAGTAATAAACAAAGCACTTAAATGAGAAAATAAATATTCATTGAAGTACCATATATCAAAAGACTTACTCCTAATGAAATAAGAACTTTACAAATGAGCATAATAAAATCAGATCCTACATGCACATGTGAGGAAGCATTTCCTCAACCACCTATGGACTAACTCTTTTTAAGCTTTTTCTAAGCTTCTTTCCCACTCATTACAGCAGAAGTTTTGTTATCAGAAGAACTATTATCAACATTAGTTTATCCTATTAAATAATATTACCTTCATGATTGAAACTCAGCTGGTTTAGAACAGCCTAAAACAGATTAAGTACCATTTGATATTCACCCAGTGACTAGATCAAGTTTCTTNATTGTCCAAAGTTGTTTTTTTTTCCCCCAAAGCTGAATCCCTATTTTCTGGCAGTACTTTAATTGAAAAATGATACAGATATAAGCCATTTCTGGCACCATAACTTCTCCTACAGAGCATGCTGACTCTCTGTTGATGTTAACTTTTATTTCACTTTTTCTAGAGTCCTGAAACATTAAACTATTAAAATAACAACAACAAAAAATTCTGCAAACCCCATTTCTCTGCAACTACTATAGAGAAATGGGAGTACCAATACTGAAGCACATTTAAAGTGAAACAACTATAAACATTTACAAGCACTTCTTTACCCCACTCCTACCTGCTCCCTACAGCTTCCATGTTACACAGCCAAAACTTCACAACAATGTAAAAAGAAAATAAATTTTAGCTAAACACACTGACAGAAGGCCCTGCTAAACTAGGCTATTTTTCAGGAAATATAAGTCCCCTTATGACTCCTACATTAGAAGTAAGACAACAGCAGCTTTTATACAGAGAATTAATCCCTTAATCTATCCCTAGATGGACATTACTCAAGTCTTACATAAACATAGACCACAAGAAACAAAAAGAATCCACAACATACCTATCCAAGCTTGTGTAGAAGAGATTGGTGTGTTAGCCAGGCTCCTAACCACCAGATACGTAGAACACCAGTGACTCAAAACCCACACTGATCACACCAGGGCTGAGCAGCAGGAGTTCATCAGCACATGGGAATTAAGAGTAAGTGCCAACACCTGCATCTTCCTCTCCCTGCTGCTCAGGAGAAGCCCTGATTGACCAGAACAGCAGATCACATTAGGGACAGCTGGTTCTTGGAGTCCCACCGGAATGGAATAAAACTAATGACTCTGTGTTGAAATAGGAGTTTGGCTGATAGTGATTGCCAAAGTTACTATTTTCTTTTTATTAATCTAGAGGAGTATAAGGACTTTTTATGCTGTTTGAGGATACTGAGGAATTGCCTAACAGAAATGTAAAAATAGTGAGGGAAAAGAGGATTAAGGTATTACTCTGTAACTATTGCTTTGACTTGTTTTATACTTTTTTTTTTTAATTTTATCATAACAGTGATGCTGACTAGTTTATTTTGTTTATTTCAAGCATATGAAGGATGTTACAGTTCTAATATGGACCCACTAGACAACTGTGGAAAGAAAATTAGGTAGAATACTTACCTATGTATGAAGGCAGCCATTTTTACTAGAGCCACCTCGCAAACTGGTATGGGACTCAAAGCAATGAGCTCTCTTTGTTTACTGAGGCCACACAGAACCCAGACTCCACTGAGATTAAATACCTCATATGGGTGTTTATGTGGTTTATCTGTGTCCCTTACTTCTCAAGCTGTAGAAGTGGCTTTGCAAGGCAGACATCAAATACTAATTATGTTATTTACAGCCTCCATCTCCCCTGAAACTGAGCATAGAATGCTCTTCTCTTTGCTGAGGTGAACTACTTCTTAATTGCCAATTTCATTTGTAATAGCAGTTTCAAAGCATTGCACTTAGTTGAAAAAAAAAATCAATTTGCATAATGTGGTAAAAGTGGTTCTCATGCTGTGTTAGAATCTCTCTCAAATGCCTTTTATTTCATGAAGATGGCAACTATATCCCCCAGCGAGTCACAAGCATTATTGCACTGGGTTTTGCTCCAAAAGACATTTAAGCATATACATAACTTTATCAGTTTTCTAGTTTTATTTGTTTTTCTAAGTATCTTCTTGAGCTTAGAATAGCACTCGTACCTAGGAACTTTGCTCAGCTGGAGCCTGGATGTTGCCGAATATGGTTGTCCAACAATGACTTTAATATTTCCAGCTATCACGTGCTTGACTGTCAGCTTTTCAAGGTTAAATAAAAATAATGTACTTTGCAATTATTCTTTATGGCATTACCCTTCATGTTCCAAAATGGACTTGTTATATTAGCAAAAACAGGAAGCTTTTTGTAAGTGATTAGTACCTTTTAAAGACTAAAGAAATCATTTGGTCATCTAGTTAGATCACTTAGGAAAGGGCTACAGAACTATGTTTTTCAGGCTTGCAATAAAGCCCAGAAGGTCTTATTTAAAGGAAACCTACCTTTCAGAAGGTATTGAGATTTAATTTGAAAACTTCAGAACATAAAGCACCTGTACCTTTTTTATTTGTTTTAAAACAACCCAGGAGCTCTACCGTAAGACTTCAAGGCAGAGTTTCACCAAAAAACCCTGCTTTGATTTGCACCTACATGGTGCAAATCAGAGATATGAGACTGAGTCCTGAAAGGAGCAGATTCATTTTGCTTGCAGTATTCATTACGTCCACTCGTCATATTCATTAGCTTCTCAGTTTTGATTAGCTCCAGATTTTCTGAACAGCTTTTCCTCCTGCAAAGTTAACATGAGACTTAAGATACAGAACAATTAAAAGCTTGCTCAAAACCAGATATGTCTTGTTTTACAGTGATCTTCTGCAAATCAGCCATGTATTTATGTGACAGAACAGCAGAATTTTTATGGAATACGTATTTCTGTTTTTCTTTTGTTTTTCCACCTGTTCCTTTTTTCTTGAAATTACTGTCCTTTTTAAGCACTGTTTTTCATTAGAAGAAAAAAAATATGCAGAGTGCACCACCTTCCTTCTTCCATGGGAAGACCTTCAGCCTTGGTTTCATGCATATGCTCTTGGGATATTTGACGTGTGAGTCCCTGAGCAATTTGTACACAAGATATTGTGCAATCAACAAGAAAACTGGGAACTTATTTAAGAGACAAGACAAAACCCAGCTGACTTAAACCTATTAGAAACATACAAATATTTTGAGATATCTTTCTTAGGATAGTGATCTTGTACTGTTGTATGCCTGTTAGTAATGAATATATCACGTTGGTAGTTTTCTCTTAACCTATCCAAGATATAAACATTGATACTTTTTCTTATCTGTGCAGAGCAATTGTATTGCCACCTAAGAAATCAATTTCTCTATGGAAGTTTACTGTTCAAATATTTTTTTATATCTATTCCTTGTTTTTTGGAGCAGGCATACTAGCTATAGCATAGACCCGACAGTGATTTACCTTCTGTACTGGCACACCTAGGAAATGAGATATCTCAGTTGTACAGGATTGATATTCATCTCCTCCTGTTTTCTCAGCGTTAGTTCAGGTATCATAGCTCTTTCTAAAGCTATTCATAGTCTTCCTTGTTAAACATCACTGTCTTCTGCAAAATCAAAAATCTATGGTATTTTTATGCCTGTGAAGCACCTTACGTGCTGAATGCAATGCAAATGACAGTGTGAGGAAAGAGTGCTTCCAGAGGGGTGCTGAATGTGCGTGAACACTTACTCTATTTTTCTCATAGCACCTGCCCAAATCCTGTTGCTGACACGTCAAGTGGTGAAAAACATTTGACAACGTAACTCTGCGGTAAGTCTTGCTTCTTGATTATTCAGTAATGGAAAAAGTTCTCTTTCTCATCACAAATGCTTCTGGACCCATACAAGGGAAAAGTTTTTTCATGCTTCTCTAAAGTGACCAATAAGTGTACCCATTCTTTAGGTTCTTCTATCCAATCTATAATTCAAAGGGCAATAAAATTATTCAGCCTCTGCCATAGGGTCAAAACCAGCTTTCCTAGGTGCACAGACTCCTTCAGCTTTCTTCAGAACCTCATCGTAAATTTTCCCAGTCTTCTATGCAAGCAGCAAGTGCAACTCCCAACAAAGCCATGAAATGGACATGGTTTTAATGTAAAAATGGGTATGGCTGACAACTTTCCCTGCCCCCCAACATAATGTAATTACATTTTATAAGGATATTTGGTAGTAAGTTTTCCTAGAGAAAAACATACATTCTTCTCCATTTTCATCTTGTTCTTGTAGAGGCTTTTTGAAAATATGATGACTTGCGTATTTTATTTTTAAGTGGACTAATGTACAACACATCTTTCTGTATATAACTCTTGCTGCAGCAGGAGTCTATCAGATATCTTGGAAACATGACTTGCAAGGACAGAATGCAAAAACTTTGATTGTTTAGGCTTAAGAGGAGAAAAGCAATGGCAGGCATGGAAACAGTGTTCAGATATGTAAAAAAGGAAAGGAATAATATGTTCTCTGTATGTACAGAAAACAGGCAAGAAGCTAGAGATTTGCATTTGTCATTAGAAGATTTCAATGGTAGGTTATAATTAAGCACTGAAATAGGTTGAAATATGGAGATATACGATGTATGTCACTGTGGATATTTAAGGCTACACAAGCATCTGTCAGGAATTATGTAGGTTTTGCTGACCTTGCTTACGGACAAGCATTGAGGCTTGTGAGCTTTTAAGGTCCTTTGATTTCATGCTTGCTACATTCCTCTAACAGTTTTCAGTAAGTTGGATAACACCTCAAATTCTTCAGCTTAGTCAGATACTACAAAAAAATAAAGGCAATTTCTGAATGTTCTCATATCCCCTAAAAGTTTCAGCTTTTTGCTCTTTCATTTTTCCATTCAGAGATTTTTTTTTTTAAGATTGGTTTCTTCCTGTACCATATGTTGTTCACATTATATGTGATCTGAAGTACCTTTCACGGAAAGAAGAAAGATGGGCAGAAAGGTAATAATGGAAGATTCAGTGAAAACTTCTATTCAGTGAAAGCCAGCTATCAAAACTAAACTATTAAAATATAACATCCATAGAATTGTATTATCTTGTGTACTCTGGGTTAGACAACTTAGCTTTAGACTGACATAACCACATGACTGAGGGATCATCTGCAAGTATTTCTGAAGTAATACCTATAGCAACATTACTTTTCATTCAGTGAAAAAGATTTGCAAATGAAGTAAGTGTTATTTCCAACATGGCAACCAAAATAAATGGCTTTTCTTATTTGAAACATGTTAGAGAGTATGTATAATTTTCTTGGTGGAGTAAGGGTGTAAAATGAGACTTGCCTGATCTGTTGCTCAGTTGAGATAGAGTGACTTTCTGACATTCAAATTAAAACCAATAAAACAAACAGCACATAATCAGCCACAGCCCAGGAGAATGACTAAGAACATGAAGAAACCTTTGTATTGGAAATTACCAACACAGAGCATGACTATCTGCCAGAAGAAATGACGGAAGGGGACATGGTATTCATATGAATGACAGACTTTTTCTTTCCCAATCTCCATCTGAAATACAATTTTCTCATGCTATGATACTGTAAAATACTGAAATATTCCAGTTAATAATAAGAAGGGATGGCAAGGTTAGGTTAGTGGTTGGACTAGATGATCTTAAAGGTCTTTTCCAACCTAGATGATTCTATGATTCTATGATTCTATGAAGGTAGAAGTCTTTATTTGTCAGTCGTATCTTAGAAAGATAGGGAAACAATAAATACAAATGTAACATAAAACATTGTTGTGCAAGAGAATTTAATCAGAAGATTAAAAGAATTCACTTATAACTGTAGCTTTTGATCAAGAAAAATACATTTGGTAATGCTGATGAGAAAGAGTTTTTCATTATGTATTAATACCACTTTTCTATTAAGAGTCCACCACTAGTTGGTGCAACTCACCTTGTCGTGGTGTGGTGGCTTGCGTGCCTTGTCGGGCCAGACTAAAATGTTGCACCCTGGCCCTCCAGGTTGGGGGGTTTGTTTTGGGCTAACAACCCAATCATGTAAAAAACAAAATCTGTTACAGAAATTGCAACAACACTATCCCACCGGGTTCGGCGGGATAGTGTTGTTGCAGCCCTATGCTCCTCGAGGAGTAACAAGGACCAAACAACAACATTAAGAGTACTTGCTCTTGTTAAAATAGGAGTGAAAAATTACCCCCAAATAACCTGTGATTACTTTAGTGTGCCTTGGGCACTTTTTGAACTTTCATAATGCATTCAAAAGTTTTATAATATTATGCACACCACTAACTAAGCACATTTATAACAATATTATTTAGAATTACAAAATCAGTGGCTAAATATATTTTTTTTAATTCTGCCAAGAATTCTGGCAACATTAATCATCATTCTTTCTTCTATTTTCCCTGTGGAAGGAGAGGAAAAAAACATGCTCAGGACTCACAAGAACCATCTGGGCAAGTTCCCATCTTTTTCTCTTCTCAGGAGGAAATTTTCTCTTATTGTGAAGATGGATATTGACAAGAAGTCCTGTAGAATCTTATGTTATCATAAAATTAACCGTGAGTCAATACTTTCAAAGAATACAGATTTTTTTATTACTCTGAGTCAGTCCTTGTCTAGAAAATTTCATTCAGGTGTTGAGGCGGATATTTTTCTTTGTTCTATCATGAATAATAATTCATTTACTTTCCAAATACAATTCTGTTTATCCCAAACCATTTTTGAATTTGTAATCAGAGTAGCTGAATACCTCATACCTTAAAGAAACATTTTGGCCTGACATGTTATTCCCTGGGCTATCTGATATTTCAGGGACAAGAGAATTCATCAGGGACATAGGAGCCTGTAGGAATGCTCTCTGCCTAGACAGTGTTTTACCTGTCAAAAGTAAAAGGCAAAAATTGCTTTGGGAATTTTTCTCAAACTCTTCTGTTGACATTCCTCCAATCTGAGAAAATAACTAAGCAAGTTGTAATAATATGTCCCATTCTAATGTCTCTAGAGTAGGTTTTAGACCTGTAAATTAGTGATGCAGCTTAGGAAACTGCCACAGCCATTTTGCCTCCAGCACCCTTCTCTCCCTTGTTCTCTTCATTCCCTCCCTCAAGGCACATTGATGCACCTGTTTGGAAAGTCATGCTGTAAACTGGATCTCTAAAAAGTTCTGACTAACAGCAACAACAAAACTTATTAATTATCTAGAGAAATAAAATAATTACTGTATGTATTTTTTCAGTGATTCTACACTAACTTTGAAAAAAAGAAAAAAAGAAAAATCGCTTTAAGCAGACAAATATATTTTCCTATAATGAACAGATACTTCTTAAAAAAGGGCAGCCTAGACATCTGGAATGATAATGACAGTAGGTTTTTCTTCTCCAAGCTTCCGATAGAGCACATAAGAGGAACTATTCAGTTTTTACATCAGGAGGTATTTAGAGTGTATAGTACACAGATGTCTATGGAGATAATTCATTATTTTTTCAGTTAGAAACCAGGTAGAAGCACGATTCAACATTTGCTGTTGGGTGATTTATAAAGCTGGAAAAATCAATGTCAGAGAAAATAATAGGAGCCACATATGCTGAGTTACCATCCTCTTCAGTCTTGTTCTCTGGCTAGCTTTACAGGGATGATGAGCCTCAGAATGGAGCATTGCAACATATGAGAGAAAACACAGATTTATGACTTTTCTTTGACTGTCTCACAGTTCTCAATACTGTTGCAGATTTATTTTAGGTCTTCTGTGGTACAGTGATGTTTCTTCATAATGGCTTGCCTAACTACAGAACTCAACTCTGCTTTCTTTTGGGACTGTGTGGCTCAGAAGGTCATGGGTGTTTTGTGCTTGGCTAAATCTTAAATTGCTAATGTCAGTGAGGATGAAGGGAATAACTGCAGCTGGTATGCCTTCCTTGTACATGTTTTCAGACAGGATCGCTCTATACATTCCATAAATGCTTTCAAAATCGGTTCCCATTAAACAAACCAGCATGTGCTTAGGGATTTCAGTAGCTGGCTAAAAGTAATTTTCTTCCAATCAAGTCAGTTTTAAAAGGGTATGTGTTTCCTCTATTATAAACATGCTGTTATGCTTTGGAAGACAAAGCCCTAGTTCTCCTCTCCCCACTGCTCCCTCCCCTTCTTCAGTATACCCCCTGCTCTGGAATGCAAGACTTTTTATTCATGTCTTCTTTCATTCCAAAGTTTTCAGAGTCATGCCATATTGGTGGGAACAGTGAAACCAGGCAGCGTATCATAACTTCCACTTAACAACCACAGCTCAAAGGAGACAAAGATACAGAGTGCAGGACTGTGTTTCTTGGAACCAAGGAGTGTTAGAAAACAAAACTTTTCTCCCCTCTTCCTACATTAAGCTCATATTGTAAAAACAAACAAACAAAAAACCCCAAACAAAACAAACTATGAGATAATGAGTAGAATAATTAATAGCATAGTGAATAGAATAAAAGCATTTGTTACTATATACCGTCTAAACAGTTAAATTTTATTTTGGTGCAAATAAAATTATTGTGATGTAATAAATTTTATTTTTTATTCAATAAAAATTTACATGGACATGCTGTAGAATTGCTATTTCTAAAAGTCCCAAGTTAAAGAAAAAAAAAAAAAAAAGAAACGAGAACTTAGGAAATGGGATGCCTTTGAGCTATTGTAGCCACAGAGTTTGAAAGCAAACCCAGGAAGATTGAAATTTTTTCTCTTTTTTTTTTTTTTTTCTTTTTTAAGACCTGGTTTTTATTCTTCACAAGCTTGTGATTTGGATGAGAACCATGGCACTCCCTGAACACATATCTAATTTGGACTGTAGCGTATGCCATAATATGTCCCAGCAGGAAGATGTAAACACTGCCATAGAGAGTAAGAGAGGGAGTGCTGAACAGAGGGTATGAAGTAACACTGTTTATTTATGTTCCAGATCACAGTAACTTAAATACTCTTCACATTTAGTAGCACTAATGATACCTCTTACTAATATTAGTGTGGTGCACTGCCAACAGCTGGAGGCCAATGCATTATTTGAGAGTTCAAGGACAAACTACAGAGTGCATTTAGAGACCAAGCTTTATTGCCCATTAAATGGCTGTTAAGCAGCATCAGAAGAGGGAATTTTTTTCATGTATGTGTGCATTGCTTGAGGTTAAATTTCAGTTTAAAAAAGAACTTCCTTTATTTCAGATAGCATGTACATATTATACTTTTAATTGAAACATGTATAGCTCATTCTGATTGGATATACAGTGTGGGAAAGATTTTCATATCTATTTCAGATTTATCATCTTATAGTTCATATTTTTCAAGACAAATATTTTTAGATTTTTTATTTATGGCTTTGCGATTGATAATTTTGAATTTAAGAGATTATTTTTATTTTGTCTAGAACAAAAAGTTACTTAACCAAGAATCAGTCACAAAACCTCAGTAACAAAACACATATTGACAACTACAACTAAAATCCAGATAAAAATCTCCATATACTCTCCACAGAATGCCTCCCTGAATTGTTGAAGTTGGTGTAGTTATGAAATAACTACGACTTACCTGCTCTTTCTACCACACAGTTTTAATTGGTGAAGGATTCTTTGCATCCTGTTCTAAACCACTTTGCTGCTATTAAGTTTAAGAGCCAATGGGTCCCTCCAGGGATAAAAGTAGCTATTCATGTGCGAGGTCATTAGAAAAACCTGGAGTTTCCAAGTCATGTTAGGAAAGGTATCTTTAAAAATCTGTTTCAAGAGCCATGACATCTGATGTGCAGCAGCCCAAGACCACAATTGGCTGTGTTACTACTGAGTTAATGGTGCAATGGAATCTCGATTCCAGCCATAAAAGCAATATGATAAGAGTATAAGGATTGTGAAATTTTAAATTTACATTAATAAATTACAGGTTCATTAATTAATCTGGGAGCTCTGCAACAGGTCAGGATTCCCTTCTTAGCAAATTTGCTTTGGTACGTAAGTGGCAATTATCTCTGTTCTTAATGACAGGGGTAGAAAATGTCTGATTTCATTGAGCAGTTGCTAGCAGATGGTGACATCTCACCTAGCTCTCAAACTGAGACTGGAAGAACAATATTCATGAACCCTCCTTAGTCATCAGGCTGTCCTACTCCTCACCCAGCCAGTTACTAGTTTAAGGCATACTCCCATCTTCCTCTTAGCAACCATCTTCCTCTTTCCAAACCCTATGAGTGAACAATTAAAGGAGCTATTGGTTTTTGGGGTTTTTTTTGTTTTGTTTTGTTTTGTTTTTTTCTTTCTGCAAACTAGACAAAGGTCTTTACCTAACACTTGTCTGAAGAACACAGCAATACAAATGGCTAACATAAACATTCTCCTTGCTAGTAGCTACAAAATTGTGGGGGAAAAAAAACCCCAAAATTACTATAGACAATTATTCCGAAGTACTAGTAGCTTTTTTTTTAGATCTTATGAATTGCTATAGCACCACTCTGGATAAACTGAATATTCTTTGATTTTTGAAATCCAGAGTCAGATCTTATTTTCATCTATTATTGATACCTTTCTTAATCAATGGAACTCCTTGCCAGAATAAGTGCTGTTTCTACAGGGGAAAGGTTTATAAAACTAAGTAATCTAGCAGTTGAGTGAAAATACAGAATCCAACATATACAAACCTTGAGTTATTGTATATGAAGATCTCAATTGTGCACAAAGTGCCTAATTTTATTATTAGTAAATAGTAAATTATTTTAAAGTAACTTAAAATTACTGCCAGTAAATAGCACATTATTACCAGTTACATAAGCATTGAACAACTGGTCAGTAGAAAGCTGTATTATACTGCTAACATAAGAAAAGACCCTAGAAATAGTAACAAAATCTGTTACATTTTATAATGAGATAATAAGATATGACTTTATTATCAGGAATAGATAGACACATAAAAGAACCTATTGCTTAAGCTCAGTGATTCTCTTTGTGTAACATATCATTTAGACCTTCAGTATTGATTCAAACTGAACTGACTCCTTTGGGTTGTATCATTCAGATGTGTTTGATCTAATCATCCTTCACTGTTAGGGAATGAGAGGAATCATGATGGACAGGGAGTATATGTTTTGGTTTTAGTTCTGATAATCAAAATTGGTTCCAACTGGCAGAACGTATTTTTGACATTTTGCATGAAATCTGGTCTATCTTTTGCATGGCTGTGAGGTGGAAGTTATAATGATTTGCTTAACAACACAAAAAGCAGACGTAGTATCTGTCTTGAAGATCTTATCATAGATAGCTGAAAAATACTGATCAATAAAGCAATTCTCCTTTACCAAAGAAACTACTTACTGTAAGTGGCCACCTACAAAACCCTAGTTGAAAGCAATAAAATAATAACCAACTTATAGGAAGAGTAATCCTATTAATAGTAAGGGTTAAACCTATATGGAGGATAACCCTTTTACTGTTAAGTGTAAGTGTAAGACTCAGAAGAGAAAAAGAAAATTTGAGAATTCATATGAAACTCTAAGGATGAGGAAGGTATTCCAAATATAGGAACAGCCTTTAGAAGGACCCTAAGCAAACAGTGGAGTGTGTGAAAAAGGGATGGAAGAAGGAAAATTGGTTGATGGAATGGGGGGAACAAGGAAGCACTATTCTGAACAAGAACAGAGTTACATACGGTTGAAACTTGAACAGACCCTTAGAGATAAGGACTAAGTGCTCGAAGAAGAAAACAAGTCAATGCTGAAAGTTAATCAAGATGTGAGTGCTAAATGTGGATATTAATTCAAGCTGTTGCTGCCTCAGTGACCTGGAGATCAAAAAGGTAGAAATGGGATAGGCTAGGTGATTAGTGACTAACAGTCAATACATGTATAAAATACAACATGGTTTTAGCACCTATTCCTACATTATTATTTTAGGATGCTCCTGACAGTTGTTCCTATTAAAGGATCTCCAGCTAACTTTTCTTTGAAAGTCCATGCTGCATCCCTGTTTACACCTGAGGTGTATCTGTATGAAACTCTGGCTGAGCTGAGCTCAAGGATGTTGGCTATACAGTACTACTAGCAATCACACTATCGATTTTTATCCACTGTGTTGATGTGTATTTAACTCTGGCATTATCCTGTTTCAGAGGACTTGCCTGCCTTGGCTTGTCAGTATTTGCACTGACATTGTACCTAGAGATGTACTAATGAGCTCTTACTAACACCCTAAATTAGACACTGATGAAGAACACGTGCTGAATTGGGCTAAAGTTTATATTTGTTGATGCTCTTGAAAGACAATTTGTTTTTCTGGTGTAAAACTACCAGTCTTCTGGACTGTACTATGAAGTTATACACATTTCCTTTCTTCATTAAGATGCTTTTATATCATAATGGCATGATGTACAGTACATGCTTAGAACTAGATGATCTTTAAGGTCCCTTCCAACACAATCTAAATATTCCACAAATCAAGTGGAAGAAAACTGAACAAATGCAATTATGACAAAGCTAACTTCCCTCTGACTTCCTTTAGGTTATCATGAATATAGTTGTATTTTTAAGAGTCCAGTCAGCTGTGTCCAGCTGTTTTGTCAGGACATATCATTAGCAAATTCATTACATCAATGAAAAAAATATATCTGTTTTCTTTCACTTTTTTAAAGAGTTTTGTACACGAAAATAGGTAAAAAAAGGAATAAATGTTCAAGTACTTTTTTTCATGTGGTACAAAATGTAAACATAAAAGAGTGCTATACTACTTAAAACAAATATAAAACTATTTTAAAAAAACATTTGGTGTGTGTTTAGACTCCTGCAAAAAAACCCCAAGTTTCTTTTTTCGGATTTCTCTTCTGCATTCACAGAGACTTACCAGGCATGTCCCTGAAAGTATTTTTGGCTAGATAAAAGAGTTTTACAGCTCTGGGGAAAAGAACCTTACTATTGCTCTTAACTATCCCCTTGATACTTTCATAAAAATGTTAGACCAAACAGAATCTCTCCAGGAAATTCCTAAACTCTAACCTTTCAGGGTCAGAGAATGCAGCAGACAGTTTGTTGTCTTGAACAGTGACCTCAGTGCAGTCCTACTCCAAACAAACTTTTAGATGCTATCTATGTATTATCTCGGGGGAATTCAGTGCTAGCCCTTAGAGATCAACAGTAGCACTTTTTGTACCACTTTCTTCACTTTCTACAAAGAGTGAGGAAATGACTCTCGAATCCATTAAGTTTCAAGTATGTTGCAGTTATTGATTCTCTTAGAATAGCCCTAGTTATGCAAAAATTCTATATTGAAATAAGCTTTGAGAAGCTAAAATGTGCAATATTTGAGTCTTTATGATGTGAATAATTCTGAAGCCAGAGCAGTTTTTGTGCATATTTAGGATATTATAGGACTGAAAGAGATTTTCGGGGTAACCAAGAACATTTCTGTTGTAATACAGAACATGTTGTATAATTTTTTTTCGTAAACGTAGGAAATTCCTTCTTAAAAGTAGTTTCAAGAGTCCCTTTCTTACTTCATATAAGCCATTATCAGATAGAATTTACCTCTTAGATGAAATACAAATTAGAAAGCCTTGTAGAAATCACTGGATTTGTTCTTTTATGAAAATAAACTTACAGGGAAAATTACCTAGTTTGACATTTTTTGAGATTTCAAATTCTACCCACTAAAAGTTACATATTACTAATTATGCCATTAGCATACAAATCATGTAAAAGAAAGTTTTCCCCATATATTTATCATTCTAAATCATAATAAAAAAAAATAATTTGAAAAAGTTGTATAGAGAGAGGAAATTATTCAGTGAGTTTGTCAAATATACTAAAGCTATCAAACTAATAACTATTGTTTCAGTGAAGTCATACACTAGAATAATCTTAAGGTTCCACAATAATAATGTATTCCTTTTGGTATAATTGAGTATTCAGTCAACAAAAAAGGCAGTTTCAGAGAGACTCCTGTGAATACTTGGGGCTTCTCAGGACAGGACACATTCCAAACTTTGATCAATCTCTTCTAGAAAAATTACTCAGTGACATTTCTTGCTATTTTACCCACTATTTTCTCCCAGAAGGCTGAAACTTAAAGATCCCTGTACTGCTCCAGCTGTAAAAGCACATCTGTCAGTTTAAATTAGATAGACAGCTTCCTATAGCCAAGGGGCAGACTAATGCCATTAACCTTCAAGCTTTACAAGAACTTTTTGGTGTTCCATTTTCAAATGCAATACATAGCAACTGCATGTGAAGATGATAAATGCCATGAAGAGTCAAGAAAGTGCATAATATTATTTATGAAGGCCTTTAGATGAATTTTTTTTTTCAGGTTTTCATAATACTTTTAATGTTCATATAAAATTTTAAAAGTGTGCATTTACCAATGATTTTTAAGAAGAAATATGTTCCTTGTGGTTTACTGTAATCTTATAAACCATAGACTAGATGGGAGTAGTATTCAGCGGGATAAGAGAAACCTCTCTTGAATCTCTAAACCTTGCAGTGTTTGTTTGTAGTACTGTTCTGGTTTCAGCTGGGATAAAGTTAATTTTCTCTCTACTAGCTGGTATAGTGTTGTGGTTTGGATTTAGTGTGAGAATAATGTTGATACCACACTGATGTTTTTAGTTGTTGCTCGGCAGTTGTAGTGCTTACACTAAGTCAAGGACTTTTCACGTTCCCACGCCCTGCCAGGTGCAGAAGAAGCTGGGAGAGCACAGCCAGGACAGCTGGCCCAGCCTGGCCAAAGGGATATTCCATACCACATAACGTCATGTTCTGTATATAACTGGAGAAGCTAGCTAGGAGGTGGGATCGCTGCTCAGAAACAGACTGGGCATTGGGGTTTTTTTCACAGGTAGTGAGCAATTGCATTTGTGCATCTCTTGCTTTATATTTATTATTATTGTTGTTATTATTATTCTCTTCCTTTGTTATCTTATTAAACTGTCTTTATCTCAACCCACAAGGTTTTTTTCCATTCTCCTCCCCATCCCCCTGGGGGTGAAGGGTGAGCGAGTGGCTGCGTGGTGCTTAGTTACTAGCTGGGCCACTCTGTGGCATTCTTAACTTGATAGCCAGACAGAAGGAAGTGAGAATCAAAACGACCTTTCCACCCGTCCCCATTATAAGAGCTGTGCCTGAAACATACTGAACATGATAGGAACAGCCTGAATTATCTGAGTAGCAAGGAAATTTGCAATGTGGTAACTACTGCACAGTACTAGATAAGATTATTATATTTTCTCATGCCTTCAATAGTTTTATAAAGTTGCAGATCCTTTGTATCTGTCATTTATAGATCTGCATATCCTCATTAACAGATCAGATCTTAAACAACAACCACATCACACAAAATGCTTATCGCTGTCACATATAGCATAGCTCTCATGACAAAGTTGGTTTGTGGTTTTTCTTTTAAAAAAAGATACATGTGAGAGTTAATGCTGAGTGGAGATAGAAATCTTCAAATGGACTGCTTGAAAGAAGCAAAGTGCTTGCTTTGGAGGAAAGAAGGAAGTGTATAACCATAAGCATAGGTAAGTTGTGAAGCTGGATTTCATATATGATGTTATCATGTGAAAAAGTATAAAGAAGTAAAAGGGAGAGGTTAAATAAATTAAGTGTTGCAACCACCTCTTCTCTAAAACAATAAGAACATATGGAAGTTGCAAAATAAATTAATTGCTTATATACATTTTCTTTATTGCATTTCAGTTTGCACCTAAATTGGTTGTAATAAATAATGAAAACAATGAGCTTAGTTTTAAAAGGAACTCATGAATCCTTCTGTGAAGTGCAAAAACCACAATCCGCAATCCCACTGACTCCTGTGCTATCTAAGGACATTCAATTATTTGACTGAGACCTAAATGAAAGAAGTGTGGCAGACAGCTTAATGCAGAATGTCAGAAAAATGGTCCTCAGGAAAAAACACCCAGATGTGTCAATGAATATAGTACTGCAATTCTTTGATTTTATGAATCAGACACATAATTCTCTCCTGTGGAGTGTCCTTCATTACTCAAAAATGCCTTTTTTAATCGGATCTCTGATGGAAGAATTCAGATTCAATAAACAGTTGCCAAAGGTTTTTGGAACATACATTTAAGACTATTCCCATGCTGCTAATGAAGTATTATTGATCTCACTGTTTACCTGTCAGATTAGTCCATGATCTACTGGAGATTATTAGTTATCAGCACAAGGTAAGTGAGCATTTGTTGAACAATTTTAGTAGCAAAAGGAGAGGAAAAACACAGCAGTATAAATACTGCTTCATGCTAAAGACAGCATGAAGCAAAATACTGTGATTAAAAAACCCTTTTGCAAGTTTTAAGAAACATGTAGTAAAAGTACCAAATGTTTCCAAGTTAGAAAGATTTTCTTTTAAGAGTCAACATCTGATGAAGTTCTTGCCTTTTTATCTTAAGACTGCTGACTGCAAAATTTTCTTTCTCTCTACCCTTAAGCTTCTCATTGATGAGCGCATCACACATTTTGTGGAATGTACTTATGAGATTCATAACAATTTGATAAAGAATTGTCACTAGAGCCTAAAGAGACAGTTTATATCAAGCAAGAATCATGAATTCTCACTTCTTTTCAAGATGCAATATAAATTCAGTTTCTATCTGTAGCTTCTACCCATATTCTACATGGGTACATATGACTGCAAAACTTAAGTCTGCAATAACCACTGTTATCTTGTACTGTGTACTGCTGTAGCCTCTACACTCCCGTTATCCATCATGGAATTTTTTGTCAAAAATGGTCAGTTTAATGGAAATGGGGAAACAAAACTCTTCCACAGACAACAGAACTAGGTGTCAAGTTTTAGTAGGATGGTTTTTGTTGTCTTGCTGCCTTTAGCTGAAGACCTTTAGCACTAGGCCTCAAGGCCTGTTTGCTTTTGTGACATTCTCTCTGATCTAAGTTGTTGGTTTGGGCTTTTTGTCCATAACAGAATAATATAAATAGGTGGCATGGAAACTGTACTTACCTTTTCATGACCTATATGTTGGTCATTACAACAGAGATTAAAAGGCTGAAAGAACTTAGTTTCAGTTTTCTCAGTCAAAATAATGTATTGAATCTGGGTCCTCCTTATCTGAGGAGAGTGCTTTAACCAGTAAGGTATGTATAAAAGCGAAAGTGAGAGGCCATCACTATCACCTCTTCTAGACAGGTTTTGAAAGAAAGGATACAGGCAACTATCTGAAGAGTAGGATTTGGGCAGTGAAGTTTGAATGGGAGGAGACACCTCTCTGCAACACTGAGAAAAACACCTAAATATAGGATAAGGATTCAAATTAAACCACATTCCTGTTTTCAAGACTACGTTGGGCCAGCAAGAAGTGGCTTTCTGCTTCAAGTGTTGTTGATCATTTCCTAGGCACTGTATAGGAACTGGGGGACAATGACATCAGCTAGGCACAGAGCTGCTCAGCACTGTAGCATCAAGCCTGGGGGTTTTTTTGGTGTTGTTTTTGTTGGGTTGTTTTTTGTTTTTTTTTTCAATGTTTTTGTTGGGTTGTTTTTGGTTTTTTTTTTTCAATCTAGTCTTAAGTTCCTTTCAAAATATTGCACAGGAAAACCAGTAGAACCAGAGACTGAATGTGTATCTGCAAAGTCACGGTTCCCTCCCATAGCCACAAGACAAACGTTCCTAATGAGGAGTTACACCAGACTTGAGTCACTGTGGTTGTGGTTCTGCAGAGTAACATTTTGGCTTCTAATTTAATAATTGTCACATTATATTTATGTTAATTTGTACTTTTGGATAAAAAGTTTGTGTTTGGCTTATGGTTTTTCCTTCCTATTGTTTTTTTCAGAGAGACTGCTAGAAAAGTTCTATTTCAAAAGAAAAATATTTCTTATAAATTGTATATAGTTCATCTAGAAATAAATAAAGCAGTTTCTCACACTACTTACATTAATATTTAAACTTCATTAGTATGATATTTCAAAAATATTACCAATATTACATAAAGCACATACACATGAGTAGCCTTTCAATAGAACAATATTTTTTAAAATGTTTATAAAATGGATGTTGAATATTCTTGGCATGCATGCATTTTGGCTAGATGAAATGACTTCTACAGGCTGCATCTCACAAGGTAGACAAGGAGCTATCAATGACCCAACATTAATACATGTTTTGTTGTTCATTTACTGATGCTGACAGCTATGCTCTTATAGTTTGACATTTTCCTTCCCACTTTAAAGATCACAGGTTTTCCAAATTCTTGTAAGAGAATTTTCCTAGATTCTCATCTATTAGTACCACATAAATACCACTAAAAGTCCCCATTAAAATAAGAGAACAGAGTTGAATATTTGGTCAGTTAAATATTTGGACAGCTCAGTTGAACACTAAAAGTCTACGTTTACCAAGACAGTACACAGTGGTATCTGAAATAATAAAAGGGTAAAAGGCATTATCTTAAACTCCACAGTGTGGTAACTGTTGGGAAACGGACTGTCTTTTTAAGTACAGACAGCTGACCGCTAGGCACTTTTAGTACAATAGAAACATAGCTGGGTTTAGTCCATACTGAAAATATACTCTGAGTTAATTGAGTTTGCCTGTAAGCAAACATCTGTAATTCTCTTGCTAACCAAAGCAGGAATTTTTATGTGTCTCTTACATATTATCAGTAAACTTTAACGGAATGTCTTTACGGCTATGTAATCTACAAGAAGTGCCAGAGAAGCCTGTCCTTTTGCCCTCTTATTTATACCTGATTGCTTTAGAATCATTACTGACTAATGATACTAAAAACTGTGGTAGGTCAAACTGATACAAGGGTATTCTGGTACCTCTTTAAAAACAATTGACAGATTATGCTCAAATCCCTCATAATTTCTTCTAGTAAAGGCCACATTGAATCTCAGAATAAATGAAACACGGCAAACGTGTTTAGTGGAATTTAGAAATTCACCCAAGCATTTGCAACTCAAATGATATTTCAGGCTACAAATACATGTCTGTTTTTCAAGGAGGAAATCCCAGAGTCCTTAAAGAGAACTAGTTTCTATACAGTTGGAACCCACCCCCAGTAAAAACTATTATTTTCATTTCATAAATATTTTGCAGTCCCAGTCTGAACAGGGCTCTGATGTATGATGCAATCTGTAGAAATATAGTGTACTTTCCATACTTAAAATAATTTTACTACCCTGAGTAAAAGAACAGACATTTCAGTAGTGACCTAATACACACAATAGAACCTAAAACGCTTCCAATACTATACCAACAGGTTTCCTGAAACTGTTCTCTATGTTCAGTACCCTTTCCTTTTGTTTACTCTTCTCCAATGTTCATATCATTTGACTATGAAAAAGGTTATTTTTATACTAAACTACAAAGTTTTATTTAGATAGCATTACGCTTCTATATCATACTAAAAATGAAAACAAAGCAGACTCCTGCTAATTGATTCCTAAAATGTCCCAGAATACCACAAAGGTCAGCATTGCACAAAAATGACTAACAATTTTAAACCCCACACATTCCAAGTGCTCTCAGATGCTTTTTTTTTCTCTAGCAGGGGTACAAGCAAGCAATACAGTTTACAGTTCATTACGTTATCTGTTATATTTGGTACATGCAGTAGTTATGCTGAACTGCGGTAACAGAAAACTAAGTAACCAGTAGCGTGCTCCAAGTTGAAATCAAGCTTTGCCAAAAATAATGTGCATACCTCAGCATATTTTGTCTGTACACCAAATTTGTACTGGACTATCATTTGTTGAATTAATTGTTTTATCCAGCTACAGATTTATTTTGTTTAAATGTAAATTTGCGTATTTCCTTTTCATGTAATAAGATGATACGTCATATAGTATAAAAATAGCAGAATATAAGATAGCATCACTTGGTATTATGTAAAGTTCTAAACTTAAGAGTTTCTTTCATAAAGAGTAGGAAAAGATTTATTTGTTGTAGGAGCCTAACTCCATGAAGCTAGACTCTGTTGACAATAGCACTCAATGGAAGCCTTTTCTATACAAGATGATTGGCATGCATTTATGTATTGTTAATACAGAAAACCATTGTTGCATTGACTTATTATGTAAATCATTGACTCTACATATATATAAAAATTAATTATAAATTGGATAAGGTATATGATATATATGATATATATGCTTATAATATATAGTATATACGATATACTATATAGTTTACAATATACAGTATATAGAATATAGTATATATAAAGGTTATATAGGTTGATCCAAACCTGTTGAAGTGAATAGTTCCTAAATGAAGCTTCCTTAAATAAACTTTATTCAAGGTCTTAGATAACAAGGCACAAATGATGCTTAGAGGTTCCCAGGGTCAACAGATGAAAGAAAAGTGGGATTTCATGATTGGAATTCCTTGATATTGGTATGGGCTCCAACCAGTTAATACCAGAATAAATACCAACCATAACTGACATTTTCTGATCTCCATATCTCTTACATTAGTCAAAATCCAAGAAGTATTTAACAGAGGCTGTAGCCCACATATGGTGACCAAGCAAAGAGAGCAAAAATTGTATTAACTACTAGACAACAAGAAAAGGCATGAAACCAAAGACAAGTATCTTTACATTCAACAAAAATTAAATAGATTAAAAAAAAATCAGTAATTGGATGAGAAAAGGAGTTTTCCTCTTTTCCTGGATACATAAGGAGTTCTATCAAACAGAATGAGAAACATAATCATCTGAAACGTCTTCATCCTGCCTTGCCTATTGCTAGGTGACCAGGCTGCTCTGCTGGCGTGTGAATTCCCTCTGGTAAAAGACATAGCGAACACATCTTGCAGCCACAGGTCAGCCTGGTGAACTAAGTCAATCACAATAAAGCTTACTGTTGCATATGTTCAAAATAACATTATGAATCTGCAGAGATGATGCAGCACCTAATGTAAGTAGCAACATTTAGGTGTGACTGGACAAATATGTATAGTATCTACAAATTTAATCTTATAAACAAATAGAAGGCATTTCTGTCCTTATACTCTATCCTTTATTTGATTCTTACGGTTGCTGTCCAAAAAATCCCAAGTGATTCTCCCCTGTTCACCAGTCAGAACTGGTCACAGATGCCTGTTTTTCCTTTTTTTTGTATCAGCTCCCGTTCTCACTTTTCTCTCACAGTTTCTCACAGAGCTCCTGCTAGCTGTCTGCTGGAATTAATGATCTAGCAGGCACCTTTGCCTTGGTCTTGGCTCCTGAGTGCTGCTCTAGAGCTGTGAATAGAAACCTGCAATACCACTACCCCTGCCTTTGCTCCACTGTGAAGCATCTTGCACACTTGTTTCAGTTTTGGTACAGTTCCACACATTCCATCAATCCATCCCTTTCCCCAGTGCATTCTCTGCTATCGCTGTAAAAAGAGTAACATCTAGTAATGCCTATACAGTCCTAGATTTTTTCTTTCTTCTGGTGCTTGAGGAAAACTAGCCAGGCTGTGCAGTCTGGTGAAAAGTTGTACGAGCTGGTGATTTGCATGTTCATTTCTGTTTAGGAGGCAAAGTTCTAGTCCTAGTGTCTCTTGATGTTGTGTGACCCTGGGAAAGCCATTATTGCCATGGTCTTCTGTTCTGTGACCTGTAAAACTGGCACCTACCAGTGAGGTAGTTTGTGCTGTGTGGGTGGACAGTTAAAGAGAAGAGCTTGAAATTAATGATGTAGTAAAGAAAAGCTTAACAAATGGACTTTGCCATAATGATGAGACACTACTGTCAGGGTGCAGATTACTGACCAGCAACCTGCAGATTAGGGAAGGAAGTGCTCCGTTCATGCTAGGAATATTATCACAGCCATGGGCTATTTTTGTTGGAAGCATTATTTTGGTTTTTATTGGAAGCTTTACCTGAAGAGGTCATCAGAAAAGTGGGAATACAAAATCCCACTGACTCAGTATGACCTCTGCTGGCCAGAGTCCTACGTTTGCAGAAGGCAAATGTGCAACTCAAATGTAACCTTCCACAGGCCTGTTAAACTGGTCATATATTAGCTTTGAGTAAGAGTTAATTAATATCCCATATATTTGTAACAACTTTCAGACCTCAGCTGAAAATTTATGGCACTTGTTGGTTTACCGTATGAGAAAAATTTTAGCAAAATAGAAAGCAAAATCTAAACTGAAAAGTTCATTTTTTTAAAATGTATGTTCAGCAAGTAAATGTAGGAGAGTATTTTTACACAACACTCAAAGTCAGCATAAGGATTGTAGCAAGTTACGGTCACTCTCAATTTTAGCAAGTTATGGTCACTCTCAATAAATGATTAAATAGAACTACTATATTTTTAATTATCAAAATAAATATATCTCACTTAGATAATTAACTCTTTCTGCTATACTGAAGTATATATCTTATGCTTTTGGTGTACGTATTTTGTGCACAATAAATCTTTGCCTGTTCCCTTTTCAAATCTGTGTAGTATTAAGATCTTAAACTTTTTGAAGCTGTGAACAACCACGTCAAGTCACTTCATAGGGAAATGAAATGCATTGTTAAAATTTTATTGATAGTTAATAATAACCAAAATAATGATAGTTGTTCCTCCTTCATTGTCACTTAGTATTTAATATTTTAGTTGGTAAGTAGTGATCAGGTCCTGGCAAAAGCTAGAGGAATGTTTCAACTACATATAATAAAAAAAATTGTTTTGACATCTACAATTGCTAATCAAACAGTCCAAATGCATGAAAGCTAATGGATTTTCAGTCCCCTGACTCTTTCCTGCATTTAAGACTAATTGGTGAAAGAAGAATAAGCAAAACAGTAAAAGAAATCACTTGAGTGAGGTCAGTAGCTTCCATCTTATTATAAGAAGTTTTATTAATTACTGAAGGATAAAATGTGATTTATGGGCTAGATTCATAAAAAAGTTAGAGAAAAATCACAAATGACCCAGCTGTGTGTTTAAATTTTTTTTATTGAACTTTACTCCAAAATTTCAGTCTCAGAGTCTGATGCTGAGGGCACCTAAAATCGCTGAATGCGTAAGCTTCTGTGAGTGAAGATAGCTAAACAGTGAGAAATTTGTTTTTTCTCACACCTAGAAGTGTCCAAAATTTAATTGACTAAGCAGTTGCTTAAGAGGTGGGAAAAGAGCTCAGTAAACTTGCAGTTGTACTAATCTCCAGGTAAAATCTTATTTGGCTAACAGGCAAGTGAAAAGGCAGTTTGTGAGCATGTTTTGACTGCAGTGCTAAGTCTCTGATGTGTAATCTCACTGAGGTTTTGAGCATTAGGCACAACTGTGATTTTTAATGAGAAAAGCTCAGGCACACCTAACTGCAGGATTCTGAATTCTTACCTGAACAGGCACCTAAACCATTGACAGGATAAGAGGGAGATGTCTTCTAAGCTTTGCACATCTAAATGTGCGGTGTGCGGTGCCTTGCAGAGTTATTAACTTACATATCAGAAGCAATAGTATTGCATTGGGAATAGCGCAGCACCAGAATTAATTAAGCTGGATTTTCAGGTGAAGTATGGCATTGAAATGAATATCCTCCTTCAGGTATGAATCTGGATCTGGACAGAATCAAAGCTGGGCCTCAACCAGTAATGGAGTGGTCTTTGATGGTCCCTGTTCTACCTTACATAGTCCCCTGTTCAGTGCAATTACAGTATCTGCATGAGCATGGGAAGTTATGATTCTGATATACACCGGCACACCTGAGCCAGTTTCATACGTAACAGAACGCAAAACTCGAGCACTCAAGCTTTAGGAAACAGCAAATTAAGGCTCTTAAAGAGTATACACTGGCTGCTGGCATAAGATAAAGCCTGTGCTGCTCTCTCTTTGTTATTATTGATAGTCACAATAGCTAGATTAAAATGTGATAGACTATCTTCCCACTTTCATTCAACTATCTACCTATAGTTTTTCACCTAATTCTGCATCATTCAGGAAGGTTGGATGTGTAACTCAGATTCTGCAATGGCTGGATATTTTGAGAGTAAGAGATGCAAGCTTAAACTTTTGTGGATCTAGTCCTAGCTCCACAACTGTGTTGCTGATGCACTGAGTGTCTACCATTGAATATTCCAAGCCACATGTAAGTCAAAGCAATCAATGCTTAGTAGTGAGATCCATTTCAGTAATTTCAAAACAAAAAGCAGTCACTTACTAGTGACTGGGTAGAGTCAGTTACCTATTCTAAATACTTCTTGGTTACAGTTCATGCTGCTTTATCAACTTGACCAAAAAATTAATTAATAAAAATATTGAGAAATTAAATTTTTGATAAATTAAGATTATTACATTTTATCAGTAAAAAAATTCAACAATTACTATATGGAAAGGAAGACATGAGCCTACAGCTGACTGATGCTTCTGCAGCAGCTAATGGGGTTAAATTTTTGTAGTGGAACTTTAAAGAATGCGAGGGATAATCTTTTCCTTTAAAGTAATCTTGGAACTTAGAGACATTAATCTCATACTTATGGTATCCAACAGCTTGGTCCTTGGTGTAATTAATAACACTTCTTTTCAGTTGCTGCTAAAATTAGCTTAGTCATGGTTTCCAGCTAATACATCTCAACTACATGCCTGCATAATTATGTTGGTTGATGTAAGGTAAATTATAGCACTCATAAAAATAATTACTTTTTTGTAGCATGATATCAAATAAAATATCTTTCTACCATCTGACAAAAATCCTAATCAATGCAATCATTTTCCCAAGAGGAGGTGATATGCTGGTACTCAGAAAACTGACAATGCAACATATCACTGCATCCACAGGAGAGCAGTCTATGATGTATGTTACAATGTCATAATGTCGGATCAGCAAGAGTTGCTTGGTTCAACTGCTTAGAAAATCTTGTCTTTTGTCTCACCGCTGTTTATGACAGAGAAATTTTTATCAGGCATAATGAAATAGTCACATATGATGAACACCCTAAATCAGCAAAACATTAGAGCAATTGCC
This sequence comes from Aramus guarauna, assembly GCA_013400195.1. Classification (NCBI taxonomy): domain Eukaryota; kingdom Metazoa; phylum Chordata; class Aves; order Gruiformes; family Aramidae; genus Aramus; species Aramus guarauna. The sequence goes on along the minus strand of VXBL01002500.1, from coordinate 1,504,183 downwards.
TGTACTGAGCACACTGCAATATAAATTAATGAAATGAGAGAATTGTATATGTTCAAAATAATTCCCTGGCAAACAGAAAACAAAACATTTAACCTAGTGTTTAAGAGTTCATATAACATTTTAGAATGAGGAATTCAAATACTCTGTGTTGTTCCAAGAATCAGACTGACCTTATGACTTTTACAGTTGTTGGTATCCCTAAGAAGAAAGGCCAACCAAGACATCATTAATGCATTCTATTATTTAAGAATGCACACAAATCAAGTTTGTAATTCAAGCATTGCAGTGATACTGCATGCTGTCTTGTTGCTAGGATTCCACTGGCATAATTTTGTCTGTAATACTTGAGTGTTTTTTAGTATGTGCCCATCCTGTACTGGTAGGTCCTCATCCATTAAAAGTAAGTACACCTCCATTAGCAACCTCTCTCTGTTATACACAGTTCCTTAAAAACAGGCAAAATGAATAGGACTGACTATGAAATCTAGGACTACATTTTCCTTTCACTTTTTAATACATGTTGTGATAAGGCTGCTCTATAAATCACTGCCTTCATTGTCTCTTTGCTGCAAGGCCACCACACTTTTATAAATAACATATAACTGAGTATAGAGAAAGGTGCTTTAAAAATATATTATCGGTACTCCTTTAGTTTCATTTTTGGAACTATCTGTAATACAGATTCTGTCTGAACTACTGACCTTCTCCCATAACAATGAGTGCAATGTTTCATGTCAGTGTTACAAGAAGTTTGAATTCCTTTTAACAACAACAGCTCTGAGTTTTCTTTTCAAACATATTTCAGAATCTGAACTTCATGTTCCTGCCTGAAAACATAAGTAATGTGAACAAATATCTTCCTATTCTGTGGGGAATATTATTTATGATAAAAGAAAAACAGGCACTAGGAGCAATGTGTGCTCCATGCATAAAAAGGGAACAGTCAGCTAAACCAGTGTAGTGATGGAAAACAGAGTGGCCTTTGATAGATGTGTAAGTATATATTTCTTCATCATGAGAAAAGGAAACATTCTGGAGTTGTAGAAAGATCTGTAAGCTCTAGCACTAAAATGTGTTACAGCTCAATACACATCAGGAATGCAGTGTACTAATAAACTGTAAAAAGAGATGGAGGAATGAAGGGAAGAAACAAGGTCTAAGTTTACTTCCAAAGGATATAGACAAATTTTGTTTAAACTCTGACATACTTGTCCGCCTGTTAGTGCACAAAAATGTCATAATATTTTACCAAGACCCCCCAAAGAAGTATAAAGATTATTATTCATTTAATTTAAATGTCATAGAATATTAATCTTTTGATTTAAAGCTTTCTGTAATTTCAGCCTTAGGATTTATTTCCACAGAAGAATATCTAAATCCTCAGAATTACTTAAATCCTATCTAGGCATATCATTCCCTTTTTGACAACGTGCCTAAATATCTTAGCTTTTTATTAGTGGCATAAGCTTTAAATTTTTTCTGTGCATAATTTTTCCATTGTTGACGAGTACTTCCTATATGAATTATTTTTGTGCTATGGGAACGTAAAGGAAGGTTTTTAGCACTTAAAGTTTTTGCTTAAGAGTATTCAGGAAATATTTCATAATGACTGTTTCAGAAAGGTAAACATTTTTTTTCAACATGAGTAAAATGGAAGGGTAAAAAAGTCAAAGCTAACCACTGTTCATCCTTTCCAAATACAGATACTTGAAGGCAATGACACTTAAACCCTTATGACTGCCAAATTAGTTTATAGATGTAAGATCAAAGCATGTTCAAACTGCATGCTGTTGAATTCAAATTGTTCTTCAAAATAATTGCTTATCTCAGTTTTCTGACATCTTGAACATGTCCATTGCATAAGCTTAGTACTTATTACTGTAGTACTGTATTTTTGTCATTTTGAGTGGATATCATGGAAAAACATCTATCCTGACTATGGTTTGTTTGGCACTCAGTAAAAACTGTAAGAACTGTTCAGATGGTAAATTGTGATAGGGCCATTTTCTCTTAGACTATAATTCAAATGAAGGTATTCACACTGGTACCTGATATTTGATTCTGTATCTATGATTTAAAGAATGTCCTGAGATCATCTAATGTGCACTAGGATCAGCTGCACGACTATTTTAGAATTCGAGGGATCAAGTATTTTCTACTCAAAATGTTGCTATGAAGAAAGCATATTCTACTGAATAAGACCTGTTTCCATTTTATATTTAGAGATTGCTTTTCAATAAACTTTGTAAAACTAACACAGAAGTTTAATATCTACAGTAACTTCATGACATAATTTCTTGAACCTCTAGATCTCGTTATAGTGTGTGCTTTTTAGATAATGATTGTACATTATACTTACCATAATTTAAAAATTTAACTTTGTAGGAAGGGAACAATTTATCTGAGTGAGAAAGGATATCTGGACTCACAAAAATTTGAAATGCAGACTGAAGTTGCATGATTTATAAAACTTTCAGTATTCCTATCTACATGAATACTCCCTAGATTTTTCTTGTTGTTTCTGAGATACCAGCCAAAATTTCAGCAACATAGAAAAAGCCCCAGCTATATAGGTCAAACTCTACTCTCAATTATACCAAAGCAATCCAAATTTCACTAGATGAGATCACAGATGAAAAAAAAGAAAGCAGAATCTAAATTATTGCTTCCAGATAAGGAAGTTCCTGAATATTATTCCTTTAAATTTTAGAGCTGGAAGTATGACCTCTTCCTAGTCTAAGAAAGAATCCCTATTTCTTAGAAACATTATCTGGCCTGGTTTAACATCAGCCATGTCAGCTACGTCATTTCAGCTAAAAAACATTCTGCTTTGGGGGTAGTCCAAAATGTTGTGTTACTGCCTCAAATCCAAATGTTGTGTTAAGTGAGTAAGAATCCACAATATTTCAGTGATTCCTTTTCAGTATATCCCTCATTTTCTACTCTCCAACAAGCAGAATTTTCGTGAAGGAAATCAAGCTTCTTCTGTCAGTTTAGGGCATGTGCATCGTGATGAACAAATCCAATACAATATTTCATAGGGTAAAATTCCATTGCAGACTTGATTTTTAATACAATAGATGCAAGCTTTAACTTAGCAACCTGATACACAATCAGTTAAGTCAACTGAGAGATTCTGTTAATATTAATGGACTTTTTATCAGACTCTGGATATGGATAAAATTTATCAAAATTATTACTTTCCTCAAAGTGAAATGGGTATTTTTGAAACTGCGACTATTAGTGTGCCAAATCTGTGAGCTTCACATTAGTTATATGATGAATATCCTGCATAATTAGTTACAGGCCTGTTCAGAAATTTCAGTCTGTTTAAGAAATTGATTTAATCTCTCTCTTTTATATTATTTACAAAGGATTGTCCACTTCATACTTGACATGACATGTATATGCGTGAAAGTTAGGCTCAATAAACAAATTCACTAAATTGATATTATTGAAGACTGATGAGTATTTTAATCACTTACTCTTGAAAATATCAGCCTCAACAGGCAAGATATTCTTGCAGCTATTGAAAGTTATCAGGCATTTTAATTACTTCCTATATCTCCTATTTTTTTCTCTCAAAACATTTTAATGACTGAGTGCATTGCCTTTTGGCTTTTATTCAGAAGCTAGAAATAATCCAGAGGTTTGTTTATAAAATTTGACAGCTTGTCTTCTTATGACCCATGAAAAGACTGGATTTGGCAAAATGATCTGAAGAATTAGCTTTCCCTAGATAAACAACAAGATGCCTGCCACCTAAGAAAATCCTCCTGGGAAGACAGACTTTCTTTAAGCAAAAGTTAGAACAATTCTGTTTTGACTAGCATAATGTAATGACCCAGTTCAAGGTATCTGTTAAAAAATGAGCAAGTACACACTCTTTTTTAGCTGTCTTAGCACAGTATGTGATCTGATATCTAAAGAGAACTTTTTAAACTGGAATAAAACCTTAATTTACATAGATCGACAAATTATCTGTAAACTGTTTCCATGAGCAGTGGAAACTGTACTCATAATTTTTGAAAATTTCCCTAATGGACAAACTTCTGAAAGCAATTTTCTTAAAGAAAAATCCTCAGATCTTTTCTAGAGGTGCATGCTTAAAATTATTGCTTCAGTTTAACAATTAACTGTACTGATAAATCTTGAACATTCTGCTAGCGCTATTTTGTTATTTATGTAAATAGTATGTGTCAACAAAATATGTGAAGACCATGAGAAAAAGCTAAATGGTACTGCAGTAGATTTTATACTGCTCATAACTCTCTTATATCTCTCTCAGCCAAAGTTGTTAATATAAGACAACATCCCAATTTCCCTAAATTGTGAATCTTCTATGACACATCTATCAGAAAATATAGATATAAGGAATAATTTCCCATGTGTTAGGCATTCCAAGATGACAGTGGTGCATTCAATCAGGCAGACTAGTATTTTTTTATATGATAAAAAAGTATATAAGCTTAATTCTTTACTTAATTAATCTGTGAAAATAAACAATAAAATAATACTTCACATACAACTTATTTTTAGACTGAAGGCTGAAGTGATGTTAAAGTGTCTAAGAACTTTCAGATTAAATTTTATATCTTTTAAGAATTTCAGCATAGTGCAGTTAATTTTTAAAGGTGTGAATATCGTTATTGTTTCTACAATAGTCTTTTATTTTAATGAAGCAACATTAATACTTATCATTTCTGGAAATGAAAGACAAAATTGCTTTAATCCACATATCAGTAATTCCTAAATTCAATATTTTTTTATACAAAATAAAGATGACAATCGACCTCTTCTAAGAGTTTCAAGAGTGGTCCATAAAGTCTTGAGAATCTTGAATGTGTCTTTATTCTGACCCATGAAAAGACTGGATTTGGCAAGATGATCTGAAGAATCAGCTTTCTCTAGAAACAAGATGCTGCCACCTAAGAAAATCCTCTGGGAAGATGGATTTTCTCTAAGTAAAATTTAGAATAATTCTAGCATAATATAATGACTGAGATTAAGGTATCTGTTAAAACAGAAGCAAGTACACAGTTCTAGTTCTTTTTCAGATTTTGATCTAATATGAAAACATGGATGTGCATAAACACATACCTTTCAAAACTGATGTCAAAATGGGATTTTTCACCCAATAACCCGATTCAATTCATATTTTAACTGCTACTACTGTCAGATAGAGATTGAGAGTCTAATTCTAGATTTGTAATCCATCATTAAAAATTCTTAACGTTACAGTATTTTGGGGATGTTTTTGAGATATTTTGATAGTTGTACATTTTGAAAGCCCTAGTGACACTGCTACTGGCAGTTCTTGCCAAGCATTCAGTGGGAAGTTGGCATTTACTTTTTTTCCCAAGGCTGTATAAATGTCTGGTTGTTTACATTGCTGTTATCTCAGGAAATAGACTGGAGTGTCTTTCAATACTGTAGGTCATGTGCCCTTAGTGGTAGTAGTAGAAATTGGGTACTCCCAATTAACTACACAAAAATCCTAACCAAAGTATGAATTACAGTGTTAATGAACTACATGTTTCATAACAGATTTTTATTTACAAAAAAGGGCTAGCTTCCAGAGACCTCACTTACTTTTCTTAGACCCCCAAAAAATCTCACCTCTTGGCAGGATATCCCAGAAATTACAGACAGAAAAAAACTTGATAGGACTTCTAGATCAGCTCTATCAGTGTTCTTACAATTCTGTATCTGACCAAGCTTGAACATTCAAAGGATGGGATTTCTGTCACTTTGCTCAAAGTCCACTTTATAATAATGATGAGGTCAAGATCTAGCAATGGCACAAAGCTGGTGCAATTAGTTGTAATTAAAGTTTTTTTAAAACACTGGGGAATTTCTTTTGACATGCAATAACAGTATTTCATACACGTTTAACTTTGGGGTAGAGAAGTTGAATTAGAAAAAGAAACAACTATTGCCTCTTCAGAACAGGTTTTCCTTTAAATTATATCATGTTTTTGGATAGTATGAAAATATTTTGTTTTCTAAGAGGACATTTGTTATTTTGTTTAATAGACAAGCCCAAGGAAAATCTAAATTAAGCATTTATTGTTGGAACATTTCTAGAAATCACAATTACATTTGGAATTTATATCTCTTAAAATTGGGTTTCAAATTTTTTTTTTTCCATTTTCTTCACTTTGCAAGTCCTCATTCATGAGGTTTTGCAGTCCAAATTTCACAAATAAAACTTCTGTTAGCACTTGGCATGCTTCAAAGGGGTTTTATTTCATTTCCTGTTTTTAATTTCAGATAAATTTCTTCAATAAGTAGTCTTTGGCAGCATTTTGCAGTAGCCAGTTTGCTTCTGGAAATACTAATTGAGAGATTTTGTGGATAAAACCCACAGTAAATAGCTGATAATCTCAACCAATGTAAAGTATTTGCTGTAAAATTGTTTGCAGAGTGATTTTGATGTCAACACTTTTCTTCCTGGATATTTTTCTTTACCTAGAATACTGTTTTTCTATGATTCAGAAGGCAAGCCTAAAACTCAGAGAACATCAGAGAACAGCCATGTGTAGGTGTGTTTTTCAGTCATTGTGATAATCAATGAGTATTTTCTATGGAAAATAATCAGTTTAGAGAAAATACAACTCAAATAAAAATGGAAAATAATTCCTTTTCCAAAGGTACCTGAATCTGGAACAGAGCTGCTCAGATTATCCAACGTATGTCCTCATTATTTGTGGATTAGTAATAAAAACTAGGCTGAAAATGATTTTTTTATTTCTCTAGCAAATATTACTGAATCATTGTAATGTGTGACACAATATTAAAACATTATGTCCTCTGTAACAATGTAGTCTATGAAATGTGTTAGAGCAGTGCTTGTATCCTGCACAATAACAAACAATAATTAAGGCTGAAACCATGCCTTGATGTTAATGCAACAGTCAACGGTGCCCTTTAAAAAAAAAAAGACTCAATTTGAACGTTTCTTTAAATTGTAAATGTAGCAACACATGAGACAACACATGCCTTATCTTAAAAAAAAAAAAATATTCAATTTGAATGTTTCTTTAAATTGTAAATGTAGCAACACATAAGACTACACATGCCTTATTTGCTCTTCAAACTGTCCTCCTTTAGGCAATGCAAATGCATGTTTTTCATTTTTCCATTAAAGGATGGCTTTTCCATTCCATTTTTGGAAACACTTGTAGGAGACAGGCATCAGAATTCAGCAAATTAGTTTAAACTAGATAGTGCTGCATTAAACACAGCTCTACTTAACATGTCTAAATATCTGAATATTTAGTGATTTCAAATAAGACAAGAGTCTTTTCCTATAGTCTAGCCTGTTTCCATGCTCCTTCCAAAGCATCAATTGTTTCTAAAATAAGATCTTTTCAAGGACATCTAAATAATTTCCTGTCACATCCATATCTGACTCTTACCAGTACACCAGTATGGAATTCAGTTATCAGCTGGGAAATGCAGACATACTAAACTTCAGTCTGTGCTAGGAGGTATTATGCATGTTGTTAAATGGGACAATACCAGAAATGACATAAACGTTAATGGCAGAAATATGAAGCACTTCAGTTATTTACTCAGCATGACATTTTTAATGAAATTTTTGCTTTCTGTCTGGGTAGTAAATGCAAAGCCAGACTATTTCAGTACTTCAGCCAATGTTACAGGATCTTCCCTTACAGAGTTAGGTAGCCATTCTAGCCATAATTCTTTCCTAAACAGGAAAATCTTTCATACCATAGTTCTCTCCAGATACTTTGTGTCTCCAGTGATTACTGGCAAAGTCCAGAAGAGGTAACTATAAAAGGCATTCTCTGTGAGTCGCTCTGAGAAGCTGTTTGTTTTGGTGGTGTTTTCCCCTCCTGAAGGAAGGAAGGTGAGTTAAAGAAGAAAGTCATTAGATAGAAAGAAGTTCATATACAGATTGAACTTGGCTGGAAGTATAATTTCAGTGGGTTTAAACTCTGCTAGGAGCCAGGCAAATGTTGGTGTTAGATGCTGTTGTCTGCCTCTCTGGAATCCTTGTAATCCGTGTTTAGAACAGCTCCAGAATGTGCTTAATGAAATTAGTCCTCAGTATTAAAGAAAAACTTTATTACAGCAGGAACACTGAGATAATTGAAGGAAAAAGGGGCATGTAATTAATTCAAGTTGACATTATTCACTTTGGAAAACTGTGGTTTATAAAGGATGAAAAGTTTTGATACTGTGACTATGGCTAATTGGTGACTGCCCTTATAGACAAGGGAAAGAATGGTGTCAGTGACAGCAGACACTTCTGTTTAGGCACCCAAATCACTCTCATGGTATTTTAACCAATGTTATTGAAAAAGGAGTAATTTTTGAAAACACAGTCATTATCTTTTCAATATTCATCAGGAGAGACATCCATCAAAACAGACTGCAGCTAATTATAATTTCAGCTCCTGTGCTATAAGAAACTAGCTAATGGCTTTGAGTCTAATACCTTTGTTTATCTTGCTTGTTGGGTCCTCACATTCACTTACTAATTCACCATGTCTATCTTCAGACTTGATCTAAGATATTTGATTTTCAAACCAGACAGATATGAATCTGAATATTTTCATGTGAAGTTGTTCAGAAATACTTACACAGTTGTCCACTAATTTTCATACAGATATCTATCACCTAGTGAAATGAGTAGCTGCTGCATTTCACAGAATTAGATGCATTAAAAAGGATCATCAAAACTGTCTGAATGGGCAATCTCTTAAACTGACCTTGAAGTAGGATGCAGTCCTAAATCTATACTCTCCTTTTCTGGGAGTAGGGTGATAAATTCCTGTTTTCCTTGTTTGTGTGGAGAGGCAGAAGGAGAATCCAAAACAGAGGGAATAAGCAGAAACACACAGCTCTTCTCTAACAAATGGCCTAGTTAAAATACTCAGCACATAGCTTCAAATCTGTGCTTTACCTAATTTGACACAGGAATTTCAGATGAGGTCATTTATCATACACCAAGTGTCTTTACTATAAGACTGTGTAGGTGTTCCGGATTTACAATACAGCTGAAAATATAAATCATTGACTAATACCTGGAGCAATTTTATTCTAATCTGTTTTCAAACTTGTGGTCAGAACATCCCTACAAAATTGATTCTATTGATGAAGAAGGTGCTTAGGCTGGGAGTCCTTTGGGACTGAGTTTCAGGAACAGCAGGCTGGAATCAGAACTGAGGCTGTGAACACAAACTCATGGACAGAAACTGAAATGCAGAGAGAATGTACCTGCCTTTGGAGAAAGGTGGCAGTTAGTGATATCAGTGTTGCTTAAATGGGCAGTTAAGTGCCTAAAGTGGTGTATATTATCACTAAAGTACTTTCGAGGAACCCCGCTGAGTGAAAATCCAGCTATACATCTATCTCCAGGTATCTTCTAACTGGAACATTGTTTCATGGCAGTTTTATTTTGGTCATGTTTTGACTTTATCTGTTCTTTTCTCAGGCACAGTATTTGTTCTAGTACAGTCTGATAAAAAGAGGTCAGCTGTGTTGTTTATGTAACTTCTATTTCTGTGTTATTCATGTTCCAACACTACCATTACACTTTGCAATACTTGAGCACAGGATTATGAATTCTTGGTTTCTGGCATTTCTCTTAAGCTTTTTGACAGCAAGAAAAAAATCCAGTAAAAAGTCTGGAGGAGGTCAACAGTTTACAACTTTTTATTATTTTAACAATAATAGCACTGCAGTTTTGTTCAGATTAACATGTCACTAGGACCGTCAATCTAAAATGCAACCTCTTCCAGGCATCCCTCACCAAGTCAGTCAGGAAATACAAAAAAGATATATATTAATATGTACATATATGCATTTTTGCTATCTTCAGCAAAGTAACTGAAAGACAATAGAGTGAACTTGTGTCTCCTCATTACAGCTACCAAACTCTTTATTCTAAACTGTTCTTTGCACTTACTAATATATTGAATACATCTGGTGCAAATTTGACTATAGCAAATATTTTAAAAACAACCTGTACAGGCCAGGTTTATGTATGGATCCCATGGTGGTAAATATCTGGCCATTTCTTCATCTTTATTGTATTCATTTTTCCAACATACCTTTGAAGTAGGTATCATTCTTAATCCACTTTTATAAAATACAGAATCTACAGATTACATACACAATGACATTGGACTTTTGAGCTGTAGGCACTGCAACATTTGGCTTGTAAAATCCCATGCAAACACTGCAGCCATTAATGAGGCAAGTCAAATGTATTTCCTCAAATATAGCCTATGAAGAATTAAAACAGATTTCAGAACACTTGGGGTGTTGAGCTGAGGTCCTCTGAGCTATGGATAAGCATGCTATACTCTATGAATAGCCCCTGTTCCAGTAGAAGTTGCTTGTTTTTTTTATCGCCAGAACCAAATCTACAATTTCGGACCAGCCTCATGGTGAATGCTTCAGTCACAGTATTTTCTGCCTCTGCTCTGGGACAAGTGTCCTCTTTTTCATTGTGGAAAAGTTTCTCTGTGTAAATCTTACCTATTCTTGTTATAAGTAATTCAGTTTGCTTACTGAAATTCATAGGCACCTCAACTGAATGATTCCACAAAATTAAAAGACAAATATTTAAATATATAATTTATGCTGCAATCTACTGAAAGAGGATGGATTTATACTGGATATAAGGAAGAAATTTTTTTACAATGAGGATGGTAAAACACTGGAACAAGTTTCCCAGAGAGGTTGTAGATGCCCCATCCCTGGAAACAAGGTCAGGTTGGATAGGGCTCTGAGCATCTAGTTGAAGATGTCCCTGCTCATTGCAGGATGGTTGGACTAAGTGACCTTTAAAGGTCCCTTCTAACCCAAACCATTCTATGATTCTATGATTCTGAGAGGATAAATAGTGCCTGATATTTCCTTTTTATGTCAGCAGAATTATTGTCCTCGTTTCGGCAGGGATAGAGTTGATATTCTTCCTAGCAGCTGGTGTAGTGCTGTGTTTCGGATCTAGGATGAGAATAATGTTGACTACACACTGATGTTTTCAGTTGTTGCCAAGGAGTCAAGGACTTTTCAGCTTCTCATATTGGCTTGTCAATGAGAAGGCAGGGGACACCCAAGAAGCTGAGAGGGGACACAGCCAGGGCAGCTAACCCAAGCTGAACAAAGGGATATTCCATACAATATGATGTCATGCTCAGTATATAGCTGGGAAAGTTGGCTGGGAGTTGGAGCACCTTGGAGTGTTGCTGACCATTGACTTTGGGTGGTGAGAATTGTGCTGTTCTTCATTTGTTTATTATTATTATTATTATTATTGTTGTTGTTGTTGTTGTTGTTGTTGTTGTTGTTGTTGTTGTTGTTGTTATCTTCCATTTCTGTCCTATTAAACTGGCTTTATCTCATCAAATGAGTTTTACTTTTTTTTCTTTTTTCATTTTTGATTGTCTCCCCAATCCCACTGGGAAGTTCAACCAACTAGCTTAAACCACACTAATTATGGTGCATTAACTAAAAACAGTAAACAAAACAAACAGAGACATCAAATCTGATCATTTAACTGTGAAACTCTTTGCTGCAGGATATTGTTGAAAATTCATACAATTTCAGAAATCAATCAGACAGACTCATTGGACTATTAAACACAAGTAGACCAGTTCTGCCTCATTCAGTCTCTGAGATGCAGACTGTTACAGGGCACAGAAATATTCCTGGAAGGTACCGCTATCTATCAGATTGTTCTTGTATTGATTCTAGACATGTATTGCTAGCTATTTTCACAGACAACTGAGCTAGGTGGAATTTGGTTTGTTCTGGTCTGGTATACAGCCATATCAAAATATTGTTATTAATGAATGTTAGTAATGAACTTGGTCTAGAAATATGTTCTGTTGTAGGATGATATCATCATTGTCTTTTTTTATAAACTGGGATTTGAAGTGAAGTATTTGCAGCCTCTTCCAATACCAATGTAGGTTAATGGAAGAAAACAAGCTACATTTAATTGCAGGCTCTATGTGACTTGACCAAGGTCTCACAGCAAATCCACAGTAGACATCTCCTCAGTCTATGTGCTTAATCCCAGCCCAGAGCTTCAACAATAGCTTCATTGACTGCCTTTTTTGTATTGGACTTTATGCAGTTAGGTAGAGATGAAGGCCTTTTAAATGCACATAAAGCCAACTTTTCCTCATTTATTTCCAAAAAAGAAGATAAATAAATATCCTCAGCTTCTCTAGTGGGAAAACATTTATTCTCATTTTAATACAAATATTTTTAATTTTGAACATGCTTTAAATTACCATATATTTGCCCAATTTACTAGTTATCAAGTGCGAGAATGCATGGTCTTACTTACTAGCAGGTGCACTGGAATGACATAATAGATTTCCAACTTCTGAGGTTCACATGAAACTTCATTGAAATGAAACTCAGTGAAATTGCAGAGGGAAAACCCCACAGATGTCACAATACCATCAGAAATTCTAACAAGAAGTTAGAAACATCTTTCAATGTCAGAACTGTGCCTTACTTCTGCAACAGATGCTTGGTAACAGTATGACTCAGTATGAACAGAAAAAAAAACAAAAAACACCACCAAACCAAAACCCAACACAAAATGCTGCTTTTCTTTCCAGAGAAGATGAAAGTCATAGAGCAAGACTGAAGGGAAAAGGTTGGCGAGAAGGATGTTGGCTGGAATTTCTAAAACGGAACCTTCCTTCATCTGTACTTCATGTCTAAAGCTTTGTATTCACCCTTGGCTTTGTTTCTGTTTGGATGGGAAACAGTTTTACAAAGCTATTTTCTCTCAAAAACAAATGAGATTTCATTAAGGGACAAAGAGGGAAAGAAAAATTAATCTGGCAATTTGCCTGATTAGCTGTGTGGAATACACTGGTCATGTTATTCTTACATGTCTCTTGTGCCTGCTTTTGACTCTTGTATCTTTTACTGCATATGTTTCTCATCCTCATCTTTCCTCTCTGTGAATGGAAAAAGGTTGCCATGACATCAAATTTATTTTTTTGATATATTTTATATGGAACTTTTCACATATTTATGCATTGCTTTTTCTACTTCCCATTGGAAAATATCCGCAATCCATTCTTTCACACTGCCAAGTGTTATCTATAATTATTTCTAAATTATGATTTGGTAGTTGGAACTAGAGATATTCCAAGGACAAAATTCAACAGAGACCTTGATAAGAATGCCAGTAGAAGCAACATTCACACTGAAGAGATTATTATTTATACTGATCATGTGCTTGGCACACATTGACTTCACAGACTGAATAAAGCTTATAAAATAAGGCCCAACTGCCTAGTCACTAAAAGGCCTATCAGTGGTCTCTTTGATTTTTGTCCCACTTTACACACACTGAAACCAATGGTGATTTTATAGTTTATTGCTGATCTTCTGCACTGCATTTACTTAAGAGTCCATTTCACTGACAAATCTCCTGGCATAAGCAGTGAAGCTAAATAGAAACACTGAAATTAATATTCTGACTGACAGAGAAGATCTGTACAAGTAGGTTCCAAGTTATGTGAAAATAGCTTTCCTTGCCATAGCAGCTGTGTATTTAATTTTAACTGGCATAAATATTTTCAGTATAAATGATAATTTTATTTTCCATAGAAGTATTCAAGTTCAAGAAAGAGAGAAGTACTAAAGGCTGTATTAAGATTTCCCCATTATGATTTTTTTGCATACTATGAGGATATTAGGCAAAATAAAAGAATAAGAAAGCAGGATCAAGGCCAAGCTGAACATTCCTGTTTAGCATAGAAAGTTTGTAATAAGATAATTAAGTGAACTGAAAATTATGATAGAATGTAGGTGCTCTTACTGGGCTAAGTGACCATTAGGATACAGTTTTAAAGATAATTGAAGGTTCACAGTAAACAATTCACCAAGGAAATGACCAAAAAGATTGTAATGTTACAGAAGAGTAGTAGCTGGTACTTTACCAATATACCTTATAGACAGATCTAGAAGAAATAAAGAATATTTCTGTTCAAGCAGTTGGTTGAAATTCATTAACCAGTTGAATCTTGTGATATGAAGCACAGTATTGATTCAAGGATGCTAACTATTTTTCATGTTTTGAAAATGTACTTTTCAAAGGCAAAAGATTACAATAACTATTGGAAAAAAAAATCAATTTCTTCTAGTATTAAAACTTCAGTGTATTCTAGCATTATTTTTAGAAACAGGCTATATTTAATATTTCTCTCAACTTTGTTTTTTGATAGAAAACAGATTTTGACAATACCAAAATTATTTCCTAACAAATCTTTTCTCCTTGGAAACTTAGAGCTGTTGAAAAACAAAATCTTTATTTTATTACAAATAAATATATGCTGGCAAAATTTCAAAGTATTTTTTGTATACTTGCTATTGTACTGACTGATAAAAGATGTAGTTTAATTTCCTCTTTTCCCATTCTCCTTTATGTACCAAGCGCTGTTCTCATACAATTCATCTCAGAGTAAATGACTTTTCAAGAGAAAACCTTAGTAAATCAAAATATAAATAGTCTTACTAGAGAGCCCAACATTTAGAGAAAAAAAAGGTAATTACATTTTCTATCAAATACTAAACAGAAATTACATGAGAAATATTTGATTTAGCTATTTCCTACAGGAAGCTGAAATTTTGTTCTCATTAACATAAACAAGAAAACGTTTTCCAACAAGCTTTAAGTTAGGTCATAATTTTCTGATTCTGTTAATGTATAGCTACATAAAGAAAAGTGATGATTTTATATTTCTAAACTGAAGACCATGTATTACTTGTAGTGCTGTTAATGTTTCTTTCTGGAGATCCACATGGTGGATCACACCTACTGAGAATATAGCTGACACGGATTCTTGGATTGGTGTTAGTCGGGAAAGTTCTAAGAGAATAAAGGCAACTTTCTTTGTCTGGGGAAAATTAACCTAGACATTGGAGTTCAAAATTCTCTGTTGACATTTAGTAGCTTTTTTGCTGTCTAGGTAGCAACAATAGCCAAACATTTTCCTTGGTCTATGCTTGTTTGTTTATTTCTGGAAATGGATGGAACTGAATAATAGAAACGATCTTCATTCATGTATTTATGAGTAAAAAGTTAAATCTGCAGGTATTTTATTACATTCCTAAGTACTTGGATGATTGCTGATAAATATTTTCGACATGCATGGTATGCCCCAATGTTCATGAACTGTAGAATGAGTGCGCAACGACAATTCAGTGGTATGTGCAGATGCTATTTTTTCTGCTTAAAGAGCTTCTGTCAGTAAGTCAGAAAGAAGAAACTACCTTGAGATTCAGGTGATCAGTCACATCTACTAGGAAAAATGAATAGCAAGTAGGTGTATTTCAAAGTTCATCTATTTCCTAATTTTCTGTTAGTAGGAATATTCTGCTATGTTCACAAAGTGTTTGGAAATTTGCTGACCATTTAAATACATGAATGATACATTTAATTTTGTTTCTAAACATGTCTAAGAATCATCCTCAGTGTATTCCAGAAACAGAATAATACAGGAAAATGGCACGAGGGTATCTGAAACTAAATTTCATATAAATTAACTGTCCAATGAACCTCTTAGCCATTGCCTCGTATCACTGCACTACTTTGGGCCAATAAACAGTTAATTATTTATGTAATGTGGCAAATCATGACAAAACAGAGAAGACACTCCCCAATAACGCAAGCCCAGTGTTCGTGATGTTCACTATAATGCAGGAACCCAGCGTTTTACCAAACTCACTGGAGTCTTATGGACCATTAGGAAGTGTAAGCTTGTCTATTTTTTCCACAGATTTGGCTAGAAATTGTTGTCTGGATCTAAGAAACACTTTTCCAATAGAAATATTCTTCCAAAAAGGTTTTATTTTTGCCAAAATGACATTTTCTTAGGGGAAAAATATGAACATGTTCCCAAACAGTTTTAGAGATTATTCATGGCAATAAGCTGCACTTACACTGCAAGACAAAGATGAGCTCTTTAGTTAACTTGAATCACTTAGGCAGCTGCAGTAGGAGACCGAAGGTTGAAGAGTATTATTTCAGAAATATTTAGAGACTGACACAATATTTCTTACCATCGTGAATCAATTTTGAGTGAAAGTCACTAATTAGACACAGGACTATCTTCCTTGTGGATTGTTCTACCATATACAGCTTGTGGCAGTGAACTGTTGGGAGTCTGACAAAGTCTATAAAAATGAAGAAACACAGGACTATACACGTAACTTCTTCAACAACTGAAAAGTGGTATGAGATAAAGAGTTGAAAAGAACTTTAACTTGGCCTCTAACTTTGCCAAGAACTCATTAACTGGAATAAATTGTATAGCAACCTACTTCCTGAGTGAAATAAAACTTTTACAGTATTGTGATAATACATATCTAATCTTAACTTAGCTGTTTGCTACTGTATTTTAGTCTTGTATTTACACTACAAAGTTATACACATCATAAGGTTAAGTATAATAAAGAACTACTGATTGGTCTTCGGCACAGGGTCCCAAGCACATTCCATGACAGATCAGTTCTTGCAGCAGTTTAACTAAACTTCTCCAGTAAAAGACCTCACCATAGAACTGGAACTGGATCTAACCTAATATGTCAGATTTCCTATTCAGTTAATATGTATTCTTTTATTAATGCATCTCTTTGCTTTTTGAACCTCCACAAAATTTTGGCAATCCCAATGTGAAAAAGTGCCCTGTTGCCTGATAATTTAATCGATATTCCTTGATCTTGTATTGAAATATATAGTGAGTGATCTGCTCTCTACTTATTTTCTAACTTTTAATTATGTTTTTGTGATTGTTCCTGAGCTCTGACCTGATGTTATCATACAATTCTCTCTACTGGCTTCAAGATTTTTTTCCTGACAATGGATATATATGTATTTTTTAATGGTTACTGATTCACATTTAACTATATTGAATTTCATCTCCCTTTCTACTGCTTTTCACTACATAATTTCAAAGCTTAGACTTAATTTTTTATTTCCCTTTTATTTCAGCAAATGAATTAATTTACAACAGTAAACCTTTTGCTGACTTCCTACTCTCCATTCCATATCAATTTTAAGTACACTGGCCCAGAAGCTGATGTCTGTGGGATCATAAACCCTCAAGTTTTGATGTCTTTTTCTTCTTTTTCTTTTTTTCTTTTCATTTCCTTCATATAATCAACTTCTGAAATGCTCTTTTGTCCAAAATGTTCAGTTTCCTTTTTCTCTCTTTTCTTTTTTTGTTTAATCTTGAAAACCAGATAAATTCTACATAGTTTGTTTATACTTGAACTTTCTTCACTAGGTGTTTTCATCTGATCTACATGTTCTCTAGCTTCTAGGTCCTTCTTTCATACTCTTTTTCTCCTTCTGTCATTGTCCTTTTTCCTATATTTCTGTAAATATATCCTTGCAGTGATCTAATTCCTTGCTGCCAGCTTAGCACTCTTTTGTCCTTTCTTTCTCTACCTTCTTTTCTTTTCCTCTACCACTTTTTCCCCTCTTCTACTCTATCACTGTGTATTAATTATGTCAGTTCAATTAATTCTATAATTTTTTGTTTGTTTGTTTGTTTTAAATCAATACCTAGTAGTAGAAACTGAGTAGAAAGAGGATACTCTGTAAGAGATCTGAATAAGATGCCAACTGAAAAGATACTATCAACATCAATGAAAGCAATCTAGAACATGACAAAACCCCTTATTGTTTAATAATGTGATGTGGCTGACATCACAGTTTTAGCCAGAGGAAAGGAGTAAAAAAGGTAACAACATGGTAACTAAACTGTGTATTATAGAATCATAAAATTGTTTGCTTTGGAAGGAACTTTAAAGATCATCTAATTCCACCCCCCCTGCTGTGAGGAGGGACAAGGAATGAGAAGGGATATTAGGGAATGAGAAGGTTAATGAAACAATTTGGCCTGGGAACTGATATTTCAAGGCTTCTGAACAATCTTCAGATAGATGCCAATGACCCTCAAATCCCTTTACACTGCATGTATAATTGCTTTATGTATTCTTAATTTGGCTTTCACTAGCCTGAGGGTATGAACAAGATTATCTCATCATACATAAATAAATAATATTTATTTAGCATAGTCACTTAATCATTCTTGAACAAACTCCATGAATCTTTTAAATACAAGAAATCCTCCAAGGCATTTTATTCTGGCACAGAGATGTATTTTCAGTCATTCTGATACGTCTTTGACACTGGAGTGAAATTTTGGCATCGCTCAGGGTAATGGCAGACCTCCCATTGGTTTCTAAATATCCAATTAATAATATATATTGAAAATATAAATATATATACATACACAGTGTTCAGAAACAGATTTTTGTTTTATATAATTTTTAGTAAAAATAGTAATTTCCATTCTGTTATATTGTAATTGATTTTAATGATCAGAAAAGATTTACATATATTTGCAGTGAGGTTATCTTTCCAAGATAGAAAATTTTAAATTTAGCTTATAATTATTTTAATAAAAATTTAAAATAGATTTCCTATTTCTATTATACAGTCTGAAGTTGAATGTGAGAAAAGCAATACCAAGTTATTAACGCTGTTCCCAACACAAACAGACAAATTTTTCGATTATAAACCCTCTCCCAGACCAACATCAAATCCACTCAGACATACCCAGTCTGAGGAGTAGTTCAAAGTTCAATCATATTTACAAAAATGCTGGCCCATATTTTTAATAATGACAATTAAAGAACATTTTTCCCAAAGTTAATAAATTATTCATATAATTCTCACAAAAGGTCCATTTTACTTTCCTCTGATCTTACTCATACAAACATTATCAACAATATTCCTTTATCTATTTTAGCAGTTCAGAGAAACTGTTCGTGATCAGGAATTATGTAGGGCAATTAAAATGCGATGCAAATAATAAAAATTATATTATACAACGTATAAATGACAGGAGTGTTTATGAAACCTACAGATGAAAACGAACTCTAGAGATGAAATATAAAATCTCATAGATCACAAAGCCACTTTAAAGATTTTAATAAATAAAATCTGTATCCATCAAATATTATTATGGCAGAGTACATTAATATAAAATTTTCCATGTAATTTTCCATACTGCAGCAGCATACTATATGAGCACTTGACATAAATAGTCAGGATGGTAATTACTTACTCACACTGCATTCAAGTTTCCTGTTATAGAAATTCATTTCTGAAAATGGGAAGATGTATTCTAATGTAAGTGACCTAATGAGAAGCACCCTTCTCATTAATTAAATTAAAAATTAAAAGTTCTATTTATATTATTCTCAGCTACTACAGTCTATTTCAAAACACCTGTCATGATTTAAAATCTAGTTGAATCCAACTTGTGCAAAACCCAAGGACAATAAGAAGCTAAGCTTATTATTGCTGTCACTCAGCTTTAGTGAGTAAATCATCATTAATTAAATGTATTTACTCAGACATGCATCTAGCTTTATATTACAACGACAAGCTAAAAAGCAAAAGCCTCACTTAAAAGCTTGAGAATTCCAAATTATTAAAAGATTTGAAGTATCTAAAAACATAGGTAGAGTTGGTCTTTCAAAAGCTCAAAGTTAAGGAGCCAGGGAACTGCCAGAGACATTTGGGCAATGCACTTAATACCATGTTTTAACTTGAGGTCGGCCCCGAATTAGTCAGGCAGTTGGACTAGATGATCACTGCAGGACCCTTCTATTCTATTCTATTCTATGTTCTTTAGTCTAGTCTAGTCTAGTCTAGTCTAGTCTAGTCTAGTCTAGTCTAGTCTAGTCTAGTCTAGTCTAGTCTAGTCTAGTCTAGTCTAGTCTAGTCTAGTCTAGTCTAGTCTAGTCTAGTCTAGTCTAGTCTAGTCTAGTCTAGTCTAGTCTATTTCATTAAAGAACCCCAAAAGAACTACGTGTCTCACAAAGTAGCAATGATCACATTATAGAGGAACAAACCTCTTTATGTTTTAGGCACTGTTCCCATAAAATGCAACGCTGTCTTAAAACCCCCAAATACCAGTTGGTAGTGGTTACAGGGTGCCCCTGGAAGGCAATAAATACATGTTTTTGCGGTCAAAGAGGCAGATGTGATATAAAATGTCGCAATTTGCTATGACAAACAGACCGTCAGCAGTTTTTTTCTTTTTTGTTCCACATCAAGTGGCACTATGGCTGTCTCGGTAAGATAAAAAGTGTTACAACTCAAGCCACCAGACCTCAAACCACTTTAGTCCACTTCACAGATCTACTTAAGGAACCACTGGCTTCCACTGCCTAATAAAGGTGATAGAAAGATTACCAAGTAGACTGAAAGGGTCCCTAATATGACTTAATCTCCCCAAAAGATCAGATAAATAAGTGTTGTGGTTTAGCCTCAGCCAGCAGCTAAGCACTACATGGCCGCTCACTCACTCTTCGTCCCCACCCCGGTGGGACAGGGAGGAGAATCAGAAGAAAAAGGTAAAATTCGTGGGTTGGGACAAGGGCAGTTTGCTGGGACAGTAAAAGAACAGGAAAATAATAACAGTACTTATAGCAGAATATACAAAGTGGGTGACACACAATGCAATTTGCTCATTGCCCAGGAGCCTGATGCCCAGTCCATCTGCAAGCAACCCACCCTCAACCCCAACCAGCCCCCTTTATATACTAAGCACGATGTCATATGGTATGGAATATCTCTTTGGCTAGTTTAGATCAGCTGTCCTGATGCCTCCCCTCCCAGCTTCTTGTGAATATTAACTCTATCCCAGCCAAAACCCAGGACAATAAGGCTTATCATTTATAGCAAATAAGTTCAAACATAGTATTTATTTTGATTATTACAGTATGTTCAATATTACAACACTGAACTAAGAAGAGTAGGTAAAAGTCAATGCTGAATTTATACCAGAATGTAAGGATGGTGCTAGTTTCTTTATGAGGTTTAGGAAGTATTTTCTGTAATATCAGTTCAGGACACAATCATTTTTCATAAATTACAGTACTTAACTAACACTTGAACTGGTAAAAAAAATAAAGCACCATTTTAGAAATTCACTTTGTTATTTGTTTGCTCTGTGTTTGTTACATTTGCTTTTCGCCCCAACATATAGAGAGGAAATTTCCTGATTTTTGCTTTATAATGCTATCACAGTCCATAATGACACCAAAGAACTATCTACATTACATTACTGCATTTATGAAATTGTGTTGCAGTCTTTTAGAATGAAAAGGAAGGTTGCAAACTGCTTACACTAGAGTATCAATCACTTACCTTCCGTTATAGAGTGTGCATGGAAGTTGCAAGAAATAAAATTTTAATCTCTTTATCCTATTTATTGTAAAAAGATGTAACTGTATGTACAACAGCATAATATTTTACTAGTTTATGAAGCCAGTTAGATTTATGGCCATGATCCAGGTGGTCCTTATATTCAAATACACAAATTTTCTCAGTGGAATTCTTGAAATTACTAACACAGTTGAAGTTTACCACAGCACAAATACTTTGCTAGGTCAGTGCGTATATGATACTTATGCTGTGAGACACTCCTTTGTCTCACATGGAGATCCTAAATTGTCTAGTCCAGGAGTACAGCTTCACTTCAACAAATGATAAAAAAGATATATAACCTGGCCACTGTAGGAAATTAATTTCATTTAGTGTGTCCAGCGAGAGGTTACAATGTAGGGTGATCATAAAGAAAACAGATATATCTGGTTTTGACCGGTCAAATAGAATAGCCAAAGAAGAAAATAACATAGCTTGTGCCAATGAGAAAAGTAAATACAATGTTGCTTCAGATAACTCACAATGCTGATTTAAAATTGTTATGATTTTAATCAGTTGCCCAGAAACTATCATGCTATATTAAGTTTATCATCTCTACATAAAAAAAGAACACTTATCCTAGACACAGACTCAAATCTCAGTATTTTCATAAAGTATTCTGCAGAGAAAATAAACTGGCTGTGATTTATCCTTCTAAAAGTTGCCAAGATTTCAAAGGAAAGAAAATTTTTATTAATAAAAAAATTAAGATGTTTTGACAAACTAGTCTACTGATAAAAAAAAGGAGGTTTCATCGCTTACATCACTTAAAGATTTAGAAAAGCATTAAAGATACAGTTAAAAGATTTACGACTGCAGCTGATTATCAGGAGAAGCAAGTCTTTCACCATAAATATAGTTTTTATTGTTTCATAGTAAATTTCTATTAACTCAGAGAAATCTGCTTTGAAACAAGCTAAAGTTTGATGTGTCTAGCCATCTACCTGATTTCTGTATCTTAAACCACCAAAACACATAAATTATTAATATAAATAAATACATGTATACAGCTTTTCATGTATCTTTCCTGCCTTGAGTCCCATTCGCTCTACCAGCTGTCTATTACCTATATATATTACATAGCTTTTTCTACTACATACTCTATTTTGCAAGAGGGCTTCTTATTTTAGATTAATTTGGTTACTTTCATTAGAATAAGTCCTGCATCAGGAATGGGTAATTCTGACTTCTACTGGAGCTCAGTGTAACTATGATTCTTTTAGCTGAAAGTTGTATTGTCATATTCATGATAACTCTATTTTTATGCTTGTTTATGTATGTTTACCCTTTACATTAACACCAGGTTCTTTTCACATCTGTCCTGTTTTCCACATTTGTAAAGTAATCTCAAAAAAAACCAAAGAAAATATGGGAGAAAATTATTGATTTATTAGAATCATAGAATCATAGGCTGGTTTGGGTTGGAAGGGACCTCAAAGACCATCTAGTTCCAACCCCCCTGCCATGGGCAGGGACACCCTCCACTAGACCAGGTTACCCAAAGCCCCATCCAACCTGGCCTTGAACACTTCCAGGGAGGGGGCACCCACAACCTCTCTGGGCAACCTGTTCCAGTGCCTCACCACTCTAACAGTGAAAAATTTCTTTCTAACATCTAATCTAAATCTACCCGCCTTCAGTTCAAACCCATTACCCCTTGTCCTGTCACTACAGTCCTTCGTAAACAGTTGCTTTCCATCTGTCCTGTAGGCCCCTTCAGGTACTGGAAGTAAAGTTCTAAATGAGCAGAATTGTGAAATGACTGAGCTACCAATCAAAATGTTACTTCTTAAAGTTAGCACTATTCCAGTACGTCATTTGTTATTACATGCTTCCTTCTGACTTACATATTAATACGCAATTGGATAATTCTCCTGGCATACCATAGACTTATATATGCATTTATATTAATTTCTCAAACTAGTTATTCAGATTATGTGCAGCCAGAAAAAAAATCCTATGTACAAGAATTGCAAAAATTGTAACAATTTATATGAAAATCAGTTTTTACTTTGGATGTCTTATTTCTTTGAAACTTATGAATTATTTTCTTCTTTTAACATAGCTAAACTCTTTAATATATTTTGAACCTGCCTCAAAATGTCACTTATAATATATTTTATAGTATATTTTGTAGGATAGAACATGCAGTGACAATTATCTCTATTTGGAAGGTTCTCCTTAGTGTTGTAATCTTTTTTGCAGCATAGTATGACTGGACCAAAATTTAGGAGAATTATGGAATATTGTTTTCTTCCAATGTTATGTCTTTTTGTTCCTGGCTGCTGCTAAGACTCTCTTTCTGTTTCTGCAATCAGAAGTTGTAGCAAGAACTGTATTCCCTATTTTTTTCATCTGAAGTGACCTTTGGCAGGCTTCCTCCAGTACTGAACTATATGCATATAGGTCATCTTGGATTGGAGGAAACAATTTCCTATAGGAAAGCTGTAAAATTGGGATATTATCTTCCAGAAATATGTGAAAATGTACATATTTTAGCTTGTGTTTGGCTTTCTTTCATTCCTATGAGCTTGTCCAATACTGCACTATATTTTACAAATTCTGATTTAAATTCTTTCCATTCAACAGCAAGCCATAGCTTTCACTTCATCCAGCTGTTGCTTCACTTGGTTACACGTTATCCAGAGAATGCTATTGTGCTCTCATTTTCCAACACAGAAGGAAACTTCTAGTTGTTCTGGTATACTCAAAAATTTAAGAACTTTTCTATAAATTTATAGGAGAGATGTTGAACAAGATGTGATTACTTTAGCAGTAATATATGTCTAAATTTGGGAGGTTATTTCTGAAGAGAAAAAGCACTGAGAAAAGGTTTCCAGTTCATGAAAGGCACTCAGCAGGAAACACATAGTGCTGGGAATATGCAGTGTTTTTATTACATTAAATTAAAGGAATCTGAAATACTGGATTTTTTTTTCTCAAAATCAGTGGATTCTGAGAACTCGAAGAGTTGTGTCCAGACCAGTGACAAGTGGCGTTCCACCAGGGTCAGTATTGGGCTGTTTAACATCTTTGTCGGTGACATGAACAGTGGGACTGAGTGCATCCTCAGCAAGTTTGCTGATGACACCAAGCTGTGTGGTGTGGTCGACACACTGGAGGGAAGGGATGCCATCCAGATGGACCTTGACAGGCTTCAGAGGTGGGCCTGTGCAAGCCGCATGAAGTTCAACAAGGCCAAGTGTAAGGTCCTGCACATGAGTCATGGCAATCCCAAGCACAACTAAAGATTGAGCAGAGAATGGATTGAGAACAGCCCTGAGGAGAAAGACTTGGGGGTGTTGGTGGATGAAAAGTTCAACATGACCCAGCACTGTGAGCTTGCAGCTCAGAAAGACAACCATATCCTGGGCTGCATCAAAAGAATCGTGACTAGCAGGTCGAGGGAGGTGATTCTGCCCCTCTACTCCACCCTCGTGAGATGCCACCTTGAGTACTGCATCCAGCTCTGGGTCCCCCAAAATAAGAAGGACATGGAGCTTTTGGAGCAAGTCCATTGGAGGGCCACAAGATGATCAGAGGGCTGGAGAACCTCTCCTATGAAGACAGGCTGAGAGAGTTGGGGTTGTTGAGCCTGGAGAAGAGAAGACTCTGGGGAGACCTTATAGCAGCCTTCCTGTACCTAAAAGGAGCCTACAGGGAAGCTGGAGAGGGACATTTTACAAGGGCATGGAGTAATAGGACAAGGGGTAACGGCCTTAAGCTGAAAGGAGGTTGTAGCGAAATGGGTGTCGCTTTCTTTTCCCAAGTAACAAGTGATAGGACAAGAGGAAATTACCTCAAGTTGTTCCAGGGGAGGTTTAGATTGAATATTAGGAAAAATTTCTTCACTGAAAGGGTTTTCAAGCACTGGAACAGGCTGCCCAGGGAAATGGTTGAGTCACCATCTCTGGAGGGATTTAAAAGGTGTAGATATGGCACGTAGGGACACGGTTTAGTGATGGACTTGGCAGTGTTAGGCCTGGACTCGATGATTTTAAAGGTCTTTTACAACCTAAATAATACAATGATTTTTTCACTTAAAACATCTAAGAATTTACACAGCAGATTTAATATAGCAAACTTTCATTGTTGAACCATGAAGTTACAAAAGAAACCAGGTATTTATTACTTGAATTTGACATACTAAGACAATATTTAAAAAGTATATTTCCTGAAGAATAGTTCTTCAATTGCTTATAAATAACAGATTTTAAAAATAAAGTTACTGAATCTGGATTATATGATTTTGGACATAAGATATAGTTTTAAACAAATTATCTGTCCAACAATGCAGAAGTCAGAATTCTGACTCCCGGTACTTGAGAAATTACAGAGGATATAAGAAAACTAATAGATGAAAGCTTCAACTGGTATCATAGCAACTCCAGAAGATAATTTTACATTTTCTCTTCAATACTGAGCTAGGTTGAAAAGTCCTAAAGATAGTTGGCAATCTGTTCAGCGTTCTGCAGTAATCAGATGCTTGATAACAAAGTGTGAATGTTTTATGAAAGATGACACTAAATTAGATCTAGATCTGTCATCTGAATGGACAAGTAGTATTTATGGTGGGAGGAAATCCAGCAGAAAAGCTTAAAGCCAGCCTCAATCAGAATGCTTAAGCGACTACAGAAAACGGAGGCGGGGGGTGTGGTGTGCGTGTGTGTGTGTGTGCATTGCCTCTCTTAGCCCCCCTGGGTCATATTACCTCAATTCAGCACAGGAATGTTAAGCACATTGCTCTGGAGTAACCCATTGCACAATGTTTATATTCCACCAAAAGTTGAACAGAGGGACAACAGAATTATTTTGAATTCTTTTACAGTTGGAAATGGAAACAACTGAATTTGCTTTTGTTGTATGGTTGCAGCAGTTACTACTTAACTGATGCAAGCCAACTCATTTTGCACAGTCCGCTTGCACAGCTGACTTTTATGTGAGATACCTGTGCTATCTCTCAGCTGGAGTGCAACCAACCATGTAGCTACTGCAGCTCAACATACAGCTGTGCCTGAGCCAGTTTACTTCTGACCCCGTTGAAGCCTACATGCGATTCAGACTATCACATATTGACTAATTCATCCCGACATTGGCGGAAAGTTAGAGAAAAACTAGCAAGGATCTACTGGAAGACTAAAG
Organism: Aramus guarauna; assembly: GCA_013400195.1. Classification (NCBI taxonomy): domain Eukaryota; kingdom Metazoa; phylum Chordata; class Aves; order Gruiformes; family Aramidae; genus Aramus; species Aramus guarauna. The sequence goes on along the minus strand of VXBL01002500.1, from coordinate 1,477,737 downwards.
TTTATTTTGAAAAGCAGCGTAGGTCATGGTTGCTGGTGCCAGTCCAGCTCTATTAAACTTGGTGCCAGAGCCAATGATTCATAACTGTTTGTTCAACAAATGTTAATCTATGAACATACGGAGATTACTTCAGTGAATTTAAGTTGAAATGTGAAACACAAAATGCAATTTAATCTAATCTATAAGTCTGTATTTTTGTTACCACCTGTAGTTATGTCATTATATCAACTCTTTTAATATACCCACAAGCTCTGAGAAATCGAAAAGAACCTAAGCTTTGCTAGTAAAACTTTGGAGTCTCTTTCAAGCAAGTCTTCTTAAATAGCTAGCAAAGAAAGGACATAAATGTATGACTAGCAGCAATGTGGCAACTGTCAGTTTGCTAGGCATTCTAAGAACAATAAATGAAAACCCCACCTTTCCTTTATAAAGACCAGTGACTAAAAGACTAAATTCACACTTCAAGCTCACTAAAAACCAGTTTGAGTAAGTTCTAGGAAGGCATCCATGAGTAGGAATCCCAAATATAATCAAAGAAAAAATGTTTCTAATACCATTAAAAGAAATGGGAGTAGTAAGTCCAGCTCTCACAGGGAGTAATAAATTCAGTATCTCTCACTAGACTGTAGTGAGAGAGACACCATAAAGGAGCATAAAAAAGTGACAAGATCATGGAGCTTCAGATAATGCCTTTCACTGTAGCCTAGGTGAGGGGTGCTGAGCACTATTGGTAAATTTGGATGCATGGGACCACTTCTCTCTTTCCCAACTTGCAGCCAGGGCCCTGAGGGCACCACTAAGACCTGCTGGGGTGCAGCTTGCCAGGGCCACTCAGGACTATTAGCGCATTCAGGATCCCGTTACTTTCTTTTGATATCAATGTAACAACTGAAATCTCAGCTTGCCACTCTTAAGCTAACATAAATACTTCTAGACTATGCTACAAACTGCAAAGTAGTCAGATGGAAAGATTACTGAAGCTAGCTCAGAAATATCAGATCTTACTGTGATACCCAGTTTAATGTCGTGTGTTTTCCAAAGGGATAAAAATAGGTTAAAAAGTGTTTTGAGGTTATTGGCAACTCCAGCGAATGTCAAAATATATTGCAGGAGTATAGCTTCACTTATTTTCACTTTCTGAATGCTATAGTAAGAATGGGTTATAATTGATATTATACACTGTGTCAATTAAAAAAAGAAAAAAGCAACATAACTCTTCCCCTTGCTAGCTATGACCTTTAAAAGCTTAAGAAGAGACTCCTGTGTCATTAAATATTTTTCTTCTTTTACCTGTATCACTGCTGCTATTGTTTTTCTGTTAACCCACTGTACCGTACCTGGACATTTAAAAATCATTACTAATTTGCCCTTCAAAATTATTATCATTTGGGTGGTATTCCTATACTGGCATATTCTAATCACATAGAAAATTACAGAGAAGAAGCCTGAGTCAAACTTGTACAATATATCAAGAATATCTGACTTATTAAAGATCCTTTCTAAACTCCAATGACTAGAGAGAGAGAGGGACAAAAAGTAAAAACTTTCTAGTCATTTTCATTTTGGTAGTATTTTGTTATACATCTTTCAGTCTCATGGTTCCTGATCAGATGCTCATGTCTACTACAGCCACAATAAGTTTGCAATAGATGCTGAAGATTACTGAATAATTCAGGATTTTTCTGGGATTTGAGGCTGACTGCAAGTATTTTGGTTTCTGGACATTAGCTGAATCATCTCCAACAGGCTGGATTCATGCCCAGTGAAAGTCTCTCAAGTTGGTACCAAAGAAATGCATGCATCTAAAATCATTAAATCTTTTTGAAAAAAATTGCTTATGCCTATGTGCAGAATAAACAAAGCAATAAAAGTAATCAAAAACTTACTGAACAACTTTAATATATATAGTCTAAATTCTCTGGGCAATAAGGCATACATTATTCCACAGCATTGTGAAGGGCATGAACAAATTTAAACAGTGGGGAATGGAAGCATATGTTTCAGAACTATGCAAGACAGTGAAAACCTAACATCTATCGTAGAGTATATATTTAGGTGGCATTTAGGGAAACTATCTACACAACAAGAATTTGGTTAGATGGAAATGGGACTAGTTTGAGGTAAATTGGATTTGCTATAACTCAACAGATGCAAGTGTTATTCATCTCCATGTTTTCCTGTAGAAAATGGTACCTTTATATATACCATACTTGGCTGGATTTTTAGCAGATGCAATAATTAGAAGCACCTTTGTGGTTTTGTTGCACATCTTTTGTAAAGAATCAAGAAATGTGTGGATATTGTAACTGAAGAATATAATTTTTCTTCATGATTCTATACAAGATGCTTTTCGACATTCTTATGAATATTGTGTACATGAGTGTAGTGTTCTACAAACAAATACATCTAGTAAATACAAGGATAAAGACCTACTGAAGAGCTAAAGAAACATTTACTGGCAGCTTTCATTCAGTAATGAACAACTGAAAGCATTTAGCACAAGCGACAGAACCCTTCAGAAGCCTCTGTCCAGAGAAATCTGCAAGAAAGCTTCCTAGTCATTCAGTCTGGTCACTTTAGATTAGGACCACAATTTATTTAGCTATTTCATTGCCAGCTGTGTTTGATTTCAATCACACGTAACAATAGTTCAGGGCTGTATCTGAAAAAGGATTTTGGCATCTAAAATCTATGGCCAAAAATGTAGTCTGCAATACCATACTGACTGAGAATCTAGAGACTTTTATCCCACTTAAGTCCATCTGGGACACAGTGAGAAGGTGGAGTTTCTGGGGATGCCTGATCTGGCTCCAATGAAAATGTAGTCATGAATTATTTATGGTGTAAATTGATCACAGAAGGAAATTTCAGTTAACAAGGTAATGGTCAGAGCACTTGCCTAGGCAACATGAAACTAGCACCAAAACATCTTACCACCTCAGTACCCCTAATAACTGGATTTCAGAATAATTTTTCTTTTGTTACTTTTCTTTACTGGTAGAATGTATCTTTTTTGTTGTTTATGTACAATTCAGTATAAGAGGAAGAGAAATTACAGAACCTCTTTGATTCTAATTTTGAATTACATTTTACTCAAGTTGATCTCAGAATGCATAGAGACACAAATTTAGTCATTCACATCCTTGTGTGTGCATAATCCCTGTAGGAAGAGATTGTTTCTCATAAATACTGGGAATCTTATGGTTGCCTGATAATCACATACAAATACTAGAATTAGTTGTTAACGGAGCATCACTGTTGCATGTACAGGACCTCTGGGGAAGAAGTTGTGGGTCAGAGTAATAGTTTACATGTTTCATTTCTATTAAATGATTTTACTGGAAGGGTGTTATTGAACACCACTACACTTTAATAAATGGCCTGACTATAATCAGCACAGTATTGTTCCCCTCTAGGCTGTCTAGCAGCCTATGGTAATGTTTAATGATTAAGGTTAGCACACTTATGGATCTTACGCTGAATATTTTCTTTTGATGTCACTGTATAAAAAACTATTCCTGGCAGTTGTTCATACACAAATTGTAAAATTGTCTGATTTTAAGTTTTATATGACACCAAGTACATCTTTCCAGTACATAAAATCCATTTCATTATGCTGTGAAATACTAACAGTGTAGCACCTGAGACTTCATACTGTATCACTTTATAAATATTTGCTATGTGAAATTTAGTTCATTTCTGGAAAATTGACTTGAGTTGGGGAGCACTGAAAGCATCAGCTGCGTAAGTTCAATGTTAATGGCATCCTTTGACCTCTAAAACATCTTTCACTGTTGGCAATAATTTTGTGAATTTTACTGTAATCATTTTGCCATATTGTAAATTTCTCCAGTGGCATGGGGCCACTACTATTTAACAGGAAGGGAGGTATACTGTTAGGTCAGGAGGAGAGCAGACTATGTGAATTAGGTTGTCAGGGGAGGATGTCTAGGTTCTCTATTGAAGGCTTTGCCCTGTTCCATGATGTGTGAGCTATCAGCATGACATATGTTACATTTCTTTACTGAAAATTTAAGAGGTTACATTAACTTGTAAAGTTTTTCAGATTACTCTGGCATATTCTACAGGCAAGAACAAAAGCTCTGTACATTTTTTTAGGTAACCAAAACCCCATCCCATTAAAATATCTTCTCTGAAGTTGTTTACAGACTGGGAGAAAAGATCTGAGTTGTATGAAAAATGGTTGCTTAGACATGTGAAGGAAACAGTATAGGGAAAAATATATTTGACAAGGAATCAGTGAGCAGGGTAGGCATTTGAGGCTAGCTAGGCAAATTGACCATAACAAGGAGGCAAGAAAGTGGGCAGTGAGGATAGACAGTATCGACTGTTAAAAGAAATTAGAGGAAGAGCTGGGATAGAAAGATGGCATTCAATGACTGAAGAAACAACCAACCTGGGATATTAAACTGGTAACAGAAAGGGGGGAAAAGATTATAATGGGAAACTGAGGGATTAGAACAGCTATTTCAAAGCGTTAACAGTATGGAAGAAAATGGAAGGAAATTACATGGAAAGAAAGATGATCAAAAGCCCTAAGAACCATCTGACAACTACAAAGTGGGCATACATAGCCAGTGTTCCTGAATCTCATTTGTTCCTCAAATGGCTACCAGTATTTATGAATCTCACAGGCTAGAAAATACAATTTCCTAAATGTGGGAATACATCTAGGAATCTGTCACCACTTTAGCGCGATTTTCTGTTCTCTCTCCGGTGCTGGAACTCTTGTGCTATGAAATTAAAGGTTCCCAACCAACAGTACTAGATGATGGCACTCCTATTCTTGCCTTGTTTCTGAAGAAAACTAAGGTTATACAGTTGCATTGTCTATCCAACATCTTTTTAACTAACTGGTCAATGTCCATCAATTTTTTCAGAGAGGAACTGGTCTCATTTTGCTACATATTTTGTGTAGTGCAATGACTGGTTGAGAATACAGAGCCCATCATTGATCTGCTGGGAAAAAAAGAAAACAGAGGGAGTTTAGCTGGTGGTATTGTGCTTGGCTACATAGCTACTGCTAATGAGTATACATGCAGCTCTGTACTATTGAGTGTGTTTGTTCCTTTCTTAACTGAGCAGGAGGTAGGAAGGAGGTAGAACTACTGGAATTTCATGGGGGTAACTATACAGAATTGGAGGCATCACAAGGAAGTAGTGAAGAGGTTAGAGATACTGGAAGACCTGAAGGCAGAAACAGGAGTGACAGGACACTAAAGGCAACAGGAACTAATGGGAAGAAGATTCCCTGATGGACATCAGCATTCAGTACATTGTTCCCTCCAGCCCATGAATTCCAAAGCCAAGGTTCATTGAATTTGTACATCACTTAAAGCCAAAAAACCCCACTTTTTTTTGTCTTATGTATTTGTACATCCCAACTACCAAAAGACCTTTGAGATGCAGTTTCTCTTTCTGAAAACATTGTTCAGTATAATTTCAAAACTCTGTATTCTTCAGATGAGCAAAGAAATGACAGTAATAAAACTATTAAAGTCATGGTAACAAATTGCATTTCTCATGTTATACGTAAGTGTATTCCTCCCCTGCATAGTGACTAAAATGTTTTAATACTGGAATTTAAATACTCTGTAGGCTTCCATTATAAAGTCTCCTAGTTAGTCTTTCACTAGATATTTGTGGGGAACCAAGTTCTTTCTTGGCAGCAGACTAATAATTTTTTAACTAGTTTCTTTAGAAGACAGCCAGTGAAATAATTTTCTTCTTTTAATGTGGTTTACAAAGGCCTGAAATACAACATAGCAACAAAGGAGAGTGAATAACAAATGTAAGACAGAAGTACCTAAGTCAGAGAAGTCAATGTAGTTAAATCTGATGGCTTTTTTCTCCATTTTTCACAAATTATTGATTTAATACTTAACAAATTGGTTTTCTACTTCTTTATTTCTCGGCTCCTTCTAAAACTAGGATTACAGGGAATGGGCTGCTTGGCAGAAGTTTTCTCCTGTTTTAGTTTATCTCACAATTCTAGTAACACTTGGTTCTTGGCTAACTGAAAATATGTTTCCCTACGGTTGAGACAAGCATTATGCAAGTTATAGAAAAATCAGCTCTGTGGTCTTCTGCTGTCTTGAAGATCTGTATGGTATTATTCCCAGGAGCATAGAGTGATTTGTATCAAATTTATTCATTCCAGACCACCACAGAGTGGAATAAATGTTTTTCAACAAAGTATACACACTTAATGCTATCACTTCATAGTCTCCTATGTAAACAACAACTGATTTGTTCAAGTATTACTTTGCACTGACTCCGCAGTGGTCACATTAAACATCTTTCCTCACAAATTATATAACTCACATCTGGTGCCTCAACCTTGGGATCTCTGCCATGTACTGCTATATCTATCATTGCTTTTTTGGCAGAAACCTTTTCTTCTACCAGCTTTCAAACTTCATTGCATACTTTTTACATGTTGTGATAAATATGCACTTTAATTTCTGCCTTGTGCCAAGGTCAGAGACAAACAGTTAACTGTTGCTCTAGCTTTGACAATTCTTTAAAGACTTAGGAATACAATTCAGCGCCAACAACATTTCTGTTGTTTAAGTATATATTTTAAGTATAGAGTGCTTTAGACCTATATTTACCTGGTCCAATAGCAATGGATCAGATTCTCTCCCACCTCGCATACTTTGCAATCATTTTCCTGTCTGAACTGAATGCAAAGCATTGCTGTTTTGATTATAAATTCTCTGTAAAAATGTAAAAGCTGTGGAAGGCACTGGAGAATATTATCTACTCTTTTATTCTAAATGATCATCATTTAATTGTTTCATACTTGTTTCTCCTAGAAATATGTCAAAATATATATTTTACATATTTTTTATACATGTTCTTTTACAGTTAAGTGTTCAATTACACTCCTATTAAATTTAACAGCTCTCATGAGCCTACATTAAACACTTACTTATTTTTCTGGATCAGAACCTTGATAGTAGTGAACATACCATACAGGTGACATTAGAAATGAATAGAGAGAGTAAAATATATGAGATGACTCTGAGTCAAAACTTTAGGAGATCAATGACATAGTTTTCAAAATATGTGAGGCCTTTTTTTTTGAAGTGTTTTTCTGTGTCTTTGTTTACTAAGGTTTTGCTCTCATAAACTGTAAATAACAGAACTTGTCAGATCTGAATATCCAAATGCTATTATTTTGAACTGTTTCCTTTTTAAGGGTAAAAAATATAATACTAAAATTTTGCCAGTGGAAGTATTAGAGAAATTGCAGAGCTGAATTTTGGAACTGTCGAAATGAATTATTTAAAAATGAAAAGCTTCTTTTTGACCAATTCAGCAAAATATGATGACTCAATTGCATTGTTTTGAACAGCCATAATATCCTGTACCCCCCTTACAACTGCTTTATTTTTGAAAAACAGGAGCAAGTAATCCATCACAGACTAAACTGTTAGCAACAGGTACAGACAGAATGACAATTTCCACAGCTCATTCAGTAGTTTGGGTAAGCAAAAGAGCTGGGTGGAAATAATAAATTTCACTTGAAATTAATAGACTAAAATGTGTAGAAATGTGTTTCTCTGCTCAAAATTAAATACTTCCATTTCTTTTCTGAACAGGAAAAAAAAATATTTGAAGAAACAGGCACTCAACTAAGAAAAAACCAGAAAAAGTCAAGAGAGTGAAGAAAAATAGGAACTACTTTTGTTACATGCAATCTTTCCCTTTATGTATGCTACATAACACTAATGTTTTGAGATTAAAATGCCAATTCTACCACTATTTAGACGAGAAAACATTGTATCTTGATATCTCAATGCAGTAAGAAAACTTTGGCAGTGTTACTGAACACTTACATTACTTTATCATCTAACAATATCCATATACTGCCAAAAGAATCAAAAGAGCTGAAACATACAACCCCCAGCTTTCCTAGAGAAGTATAGAAGCTTCCATAATCTTTATTCAGAGAAAGAAACAGTCTACTCTTAAAAGTCTCGATTCTAAAAATTAATTATATTATTATTTCGATAACTGGTAAAACAGATATTGCAGCAGTATCTATCAATTAAACAAAAAAAGTAGCTTTGTTCTAAAAACATGTTATTTAATACATGCTTGGAGCTTCAAGTTTAAAAAATTAACAGATTTTTTTTTTTATTCATTTCCATTTGGAAAGCATCGATCATCTTTCCCTATGTTTCCTGTCTTGAACTGAGAGAAACTTCTGCTGAAATAAGAAATAGGGTTTGGCAAATGAACCCAGCAGACTGTGGAGGCTCATCCTTATCCTGAGAAGTTTAAGATATTATATTATTTGTAGTGAACTGAGATTAAGGAAAAAATGTGTAAGTCAAGGTGTGGTTTTTTAATTAAAATCTTGGGATCAGGTTAATATTCAGCTAGAGAGAAAAAAGCCCAATTAATTTAACTGTTGGAGAAAATCAGTTTTCTTTCCTTACAGTTAAAAAGTAGGGACAGACACTTTTAAGACAGTAAAATGAACACGGTAGAAAAGCTCAATATTTCTGGAAGGGAAAATCATTCTCTTCCATCTATTAGAATTGCTTTACTGTAAAAACTCAGTAAAGAATGTATATCCAGTTCATTTAAAATCTGGAAAGGAAAATGGTTTCAGAAAAAAACCCCAAACTTGATGTTTGGGGTTTTGTTGATCATAAAACACAAAATAAAATCCTTTGATTTAGTGTCAAAGTAAATAGATTTCATTCATCTAGGGAAAAAGAAGCCTCCGGAGTCAGTCAGACATCTTCCAACCAGTGCCCAACTTAGGTATGATTACTTCTCTGTAGTGAGCTGACATCTGGCAGATACTACACTACTCAAGAGTAGTACAGTTTTGATTTCTAAGACAAGAACCTCTATTAGGTGATTGGATTCTGGCAAATTATCTTTCATTGCTATTCTAAACATTTTGCTTAACAGCTTATTAAGAGAATACAGTTGCTCTGCCAAAACAGAAAAGAAAGTGCTTCTCAGAAGAAAAGAAAAAAACAAAATTGCCTTTCCCAACATAGAATAGTCTATTTGGAAATAAATAAATAAAGTGCATTTATATTTTTAGAATTATTTCCACTGCCTTTTTTGACTAGAACTCTATTCATAGTACTAAAGTGTTAATTTAAAGTATTTAGTGCTTCAAAAATTGCTTTACATAAATTTTTCATTAATGATATTGAGGAAAATAAGCACTCAAAATGAAGGAATGGATTAATGATTTCCATGGGTTTTAGATCAAGATTTTACTTGCCACAATTTAAAAAAAAAGACCAGATCGGTATAGTATAATCACAATAATTCTTAATTTAAGGTTTATGAAATATTGTCCTCTCAGTCTAAATAGCTATCAGCAGTTCTTTGAGCCACAGTGAAAATTAAATATATAATTTTCTATATGTTGGCACTGCAGACAATTATTAACTTAGCCCAGAAATCTGCATGCAAATGACACTTATTTGCCAGTGCAAAGTAGATGTAGGAACCTTTGATATACAAAATGTACCTCTGAGCATATGTAAGTGTAGACTATTGATATAAAGGTCTAGAGTATACATATAATTTAGCAAAACAAACTGAAGAGCTGAGAGGTTCCTGCATGCAAGTTATAATATAAAATTTGCAAACCTGACTTTTTATATTTAAATTTTTATTTAGCTGCCTACATACATTTAGTTAGACTTTTTAATCTGCAGAGTGCTTACAATCTACAGCCATCATACCTTCTCTGAAAACCTATTCACTCTAGTAAAGCATGAATTGCTTTTGTTTTGTTTGAGAGATCGTGCATAATTTCTTATTCACAGATGTCTCCCGATTATCACAAAATCATCTACTTTTTGTAACATCATACTAGTGTGCTAAGTTACCATTTTACACTCCACGGAGCTATTACAGTTGTTATTCAATTGCTAGCCCTTAGCAGGCAGAATGAAAGATAGTGCCAGGCATTTTATGTTTACTACGCAGTATTACCATTTAGTAAAAAAGTAGTGAGCTGTCAATATTTAAAAACCAAACCAAACCAAACATAAAACAAACAAAAAATCCCCCAAACCCTGCCACTGGATTCTTGCTTTTTTAAAAATAATTTCAAAGCATAAATTTGACCAAATGTATTTCACATTCAGCTTTCAAGAAAGGAGAATTGGACCCCCTTTTTACACAAAGTATTTCAGGACTTTTGAGTTCCAATAGGAAAAAATTTTTCAGTACAGATTCAGAGGTACTGGTGTGTTTACTTCAAACTATGCCTCAGGCATTTCTCAAGTAAAACATACAGCTCTTTTGTGAAAATGTCCAAATAAAATAAGAACAAAGAGCAACAATTCCAAATAGTTTCAGCATACTAATGATGGATGTGTACACCTTTCTAGTTACCAGATCTTTCCCTGTTTTCTAGATCACCAAAGTACTCCCTCCACAGGCAGGTTTTTTCAGAGAGAAAGAAAGAAAGAAACAAAACCAACCAACCAAATAAAATGCCTCGCAAATTTAAAATGTAGTGATGAGTCTCACCATGTTACATTCAGGGTTGAAACCCTGCCTTCCCTGGAAGAAATAGCAAAACTTTCAGTAATTATCCTGACTCAGTTTTTTATGTTAGGTTTTCTTTGCATGAGGGAATGTGGAAATATAATTCATACTTGCATAACTGCTCCAGTAAGTCACTTTTCATAGCAAATTTATGTTTCTGTTAAACTAAATATACCATTTTTCCCTTTAAATAATATAAGCAAACTCTTAAGATGCTAAGTTTATTTTCCACTTGTAGTAGGAGAACTAAAGCTTCCATAACAATAATGTATATATTAAGTGGATTTTAGTACCATGTGGGAAATAATTGTAAAAAGTGGTGTACTTCAATCAAACTCAGAAAATGACTTCTATAGTCTTTGAAGCCAATTACTCCTATTTCATAAATGGGTGCTAATCATAATGTAAAAGCATCAAGTGTATTGTAGCAATCTAATCTCAGATGTAAAGTGATGTTTATGACACTAATTGATTTGTTATACAAACAACAGTGATTCTTTGGCTTTTCAATATAAATAAGTCATAGTAATCCTTGTATTTAGTACTACAAAGCTCTGGACAAACGCTGCATGTGTACTGTGTAATTTGAAAATGGAATTCGTGGGGAAAAGGATTGTTACCATCTAATAGATATCTCACATATGTATGTGGCAGATTCAGTGGGCAGTAAGATGATTATTCCTCTCAAACTGCTTCACAGAGATGCTCCACATCTCTTCACAGCACTGCATTTTGCCATAAACATACACCTTGATAGCTTTGCTCATACTTGTACTTAAGAATTCAGTCTGATTTTATTTTAATAGGGAAAATGCAGTTTCTAAGAAAGTATGTCAGTACAAACTTCCTTACAAACTTTTTAACTGTTTCTTACACTACAGACTTTAGAGTGAAAAAAACATTCTATGATGCTTTGTGAGAAGGCAGCCTTTTCTTAAATAGATGTGATAATAGTAATAAGACTTTTAGGAATAACTCTTTATTGCAATCGTTGTCTTTGCTACTCTTTTTAAAAAAAGAAAATGTGGTGCTTTATTCAACAGTCTCAACGTGAAGCAGCGCAAAATTTGGGCACTTAGTGTTAGTATGATAATATCTATTTTCAATTTAAAGACAGTGATGCAGTTTCTACTTAGCTTAATTTTGTCTCAGCCCAAAGGTGAAAGTTTGAAGTTTAGTACTCATGAAGTCACTTATGGAAAATTATTACAAAAATGTACAATGAATATTACAATTGATATTGGCAGACCAAGGAGCAGTTCCTTCAGGAAGAAGCAAGTGGTAAACATGAGTTATTACCATGTAGACTGGGATGCCCATCAAGCAAAGACACAAAGTCATTTTTTGGAAAAAGCTCAGGACCCTGAGGCAACTACCAGACTCTCCCTGCCTGACCACTCCTAGGGCATCCCCCCACCCTGCCCGCAGCCCACACAAATACGATTTTGGGGACAGTAAATGGTTTACATGTGTTTAGGAAACCTCATAAAAATCAGTCCTGTAATTGAATCTCTTGTTGTGACTACAGGTGATAATTTCACCAACAAGTTGCAAACGTAGTGGTGGAAGGATCTAAGCAAGTTTAGTTCAGATCCTCATCTGCTGTGGTGTAAGAGTCCTAGTCGGCTGTAGATAACATGCAAGAAAATCATCAACACGTATAAGAACTTTCAAACCATAAACATATTACCTTTAAAAGTATTGTTTTCTTGATAAGATATTTGACAAGCAAAGACCACTTGGCTGCTGTATTTTGTGTACTGAAAAAAGCAGTAAGTTGTTATAGTTACATATGTTAGCTTAGGCATATGTATCCTTTTTAAATATCCAAAACAAAGAGGTGGTGTGGGTGATTTTTCTTCCCATATTCTGAAAGTATCTATTGTTATATTCTGGTATCTCATCCACTTTTTTCCCCACAATTAACCTATAATTAAATTAATACAATGGATTTTAATTATTTGTACATGATACAGTCCAAGAACCTGCATTGCCATGAGGATCTTTCAACAATCCAAAGTGAACTCATCACTCATACAGAAGAAAAACTGGATTTCTACCAGATTAAAAATTACAATCTTACCAAACATACAATTCAGTCATATAAAATATTACTAGAAAAGAGGAAAATAACCAGTCTGGGAATTCTGAATCATTCTTAAGGTACTTACACCACCTGCAGGGTCCAAAAATGTATAAAAGAAGAGACACACTGTCTTTTCCTCTATTTTGAACATTATTTTCTATTATATTTTCCCTTATACTTGTAATTTCCTTCCTTTAACTAAGCTTATAATTGTTATATATTTAATCTTTACATATTCTTTTCCTTTTTAATTCCCTATATTGTAAAAAAAGTTGACTTTAAGATAAAATAAGGCAGTAGGTACTGTAGAATATTCTGATATTTCTGTATTCTAACTTTCTACATTTTGTTATTTTAACTTTTTATATAACCTCTTTAAGATACAATTATTTCAATGTTCATGCTGGGAAAAGCAAAAAGAGCATTTCAACAATTTATTTTACTGAGATTTATTTCTTATTTTACCTTGATTTCTATTAAAATACTGATGGATTTTGTTGAAAACCTGTGTAACTTCTGGGTAATTCTTTTGGCTTTGGTTCTCTGTATGGCCAAAAATATATCCCTAAATTAACTACTTGTTATATAGAAGTCATTGAACTCCTGTCACTGAAAATGGAGTTTATTTATTTTCCTTTTCTATGAGTTTTCTGAGATCACTATTTGATAAAGGCAAATGTCTTTTTCCAAACTGATCATTTTATGTGTGTATAAACAATTGAAGAGAACATCCACATATCATATGCAGTTCGAATATAAATTACATCCACTGAGAATGCCCTGTCCTTACTTTCCAAAAGTCTCATTTTTCAGTAGACACAATATCCTCATTAATTCCAGCTGCTGGAGAAATAGAGATAGTCTCTGAAACAGCCAGACTCCAAGCCAGATTTATGTAAAAGNGGGTGGAGTGGGTGTATGTATATGTAGGGATACAAAAAAAGAAACTTATGGAAAGAAAATGACAAGAAGAATCTAAGACAATAGGCCTTAGTATCATACTGCAAACTGAACAAGCTGAAACTTCCACATTATTGCAAGAAAAGCATGTTGTAGAAGCATGAAAACAATGCGATAAACTGTTCTACTATGACAGTTACACAAAAGGTAGTAGTAGATGGCGAAAATGTAGTGGCAGTACACAGTTATTTAAAATTACCAGTGCTTGCAGTATCAACGATAGCTGAGGAGTTGGTCTGCTCCTGACATCAAATTACAAATCTGAAGATGCTCTATGTCTTTTGTGTAACCCCTAGGTTGCTTCTGCCACTCCTGGTAAAGAGATGTGATGAAACAGCATTTTAAACAAGTGAAAGTGGTCATCGTGGTGGCAAAGAAGTGTAGAACAACTATCAGTGTGTTTTTCATGAGTTATTTGTCAAAACCAGGGCAATTTCTTAGGGTATTTTGAAACCATAATTATTTACTTTTGAAATATTTATGTCCAATGCATCTCACTGGGAAATAACCATTTAAAGCATTCATATGAAATAGTGGCCAACAGATTGGTAAATAAAGATTTCCTGTCACACTATTTCAGGACATCTAAAGTTGCATGCATCAAACAAAGCAATATTTCATGAACTGTCTATCTGGGTATGTCTAGGGAGTACAAAAAGTTGACTTTTCCCACATCTATTTGCAGGGCTAATATTCTTTGAGTTTGGACTTCTTCCAGAGTTTGCTTTTTATTTTGCCAAAAGTAACTATGGCACTGTCCTCTTCAGCCCCATTTCTGTCACCCTGGTTTGGGCAACATGTGGCTGGGAAAGTGATTCAAATGGTGCTGTATAATTCCAGAAGTTAGAAGTCCATAAGAGTAGATAATAAATGTTATGTTTTCTGAGTTAAATATTCCTTTATTTAACTAATCCATTATTTAATTTTGGATTATTTGACGCATCCTGTAAGTAGGCTTACCACAGGCTAGAGATGAGTATTTATCCCTGTGTTCAGCAAATTGCTGTTCAAAACACATAAATTACTTCTGCTGCAAATTCACAGAAATTCAGTCCCCTTTAGAGGCAAATGAAAGCAGTCTGATTTTTTTTATATGCCTGATAAACAGGTATATAAAACCAGGTATTTGGTCATTGGGCTACACATGAACCCAAACTGTCTCCATCTGCTTTACGCATAGATTACATTGCTTATACTACTTGAAGTCAGCTACAGCAATGCAGTAAATGGATAAGATTCCTATTAGCATGCAAATTAGCCCACATCCATAATATTCTCTCTTCTCATATGACTTACTGTTGAAATAGAATCAGTTAATTCAGAAGCCAGTTTAATTCCATTTATAATTCCATCTATATTTCCCCGAACCATGTTAAATTAGAGCATTTTCCTCCACTACTATTTTCAGAAGTATGTGAGCATGATTTTAGATGATGGCCGCAAGCTAATGGATATTACCTTCCATGTGCCAAGTGCTCCATGACTTTGGAATAACAAAAAAAAAAAAAAAAAAGTATTTCATTTCTGCCTTAAAATGTAAGTGACTAAATATAACCATTAGCCCCTTCAAAATGGCCTGAAAATAGCCTAAAATACCCCAACCCTGTTGGATTTGGAATCCACTTTTTTAAGTCGAGTATGGTATCCTGAATGTCATTATTTCATAAGTAAAAGTTAAAGCAGTAGCCACTTTAAAAATGCAAGGTGCAGTTTTAATATTTTGGATGAAGCCAGATGGGAAATGTTTCTTCTGCTTCATACAATTAAGGATGTGTGACAGTTCTAAATAAATCTTTGCATCAATTTGATGAAAAAAACTGAGGATTATTCTTTGTATCATTATAAATACCACTGCATAGATCCAATACATGACAATTGTAGGTCACGGAGCAGGGATGGATAGTAAGCTTTTTTACCAGTTCTGGGGCATGTCCTTCCTACTTGAACCTACTTGAATCATCTTTCCCTACTGAAACACTAACTAAACATTTTTTTTAAATTTATTTTCTTTTCCCTGAAGAGTCAGAGATATCACTACTAGATTTTGGCAAAACGTCAGTACAGTGTATTCCAACTTTGCCTTTATTTTGTGAGGTAGCTCTGTTGTAATGCAGAGATCTAAACCAATTGGAACCTTTCCTTTGGGCTCTGGAAAGCACTTCATACAGTAAAACTATCCCCCCATTAAGGGCTTCCACTTCATAACAATTGCTCCATTAGTCCAGTCTGGAGGTCAGTTGAGAGTGTTAAAACTGTATTGCGTAACCTGAGTAGCCTGTAGGGTATGATTTATGTCTCTCATTCACACAGTTCAGAAAGCAGTGTCTACTTATCAGTAGCCAGGTCTGCCTCAATGATGAATTCTAATCAGCAGTCAAGGAGATGGTAAATAGTTCTGATACTCATGAAATTCCCTCTTCAGAGAGGACTGCTATTATTGTGGAGTCGTACATAACTGAAGGCTAAAGCTAACACATCTTTCTAAACTCAGTATTTGCTTACACACTAAAAACAACTTGGAAGAGTTTGTGTAACATTGCCCCCTGGTGAACTTCTTTGTAATGTTTCTATTTCAAAACTTAAAATGCATTTTTACCTCTATTATAGTTGTATTGTATTCTTCTTGACAACTAAACATCATTCCTTTAATAATAATAATAAACCTGTATGCATTTAAAGGCAAAATACTCAGAGTCCATTAAATAGGAAAAGCTAGAATATTCTGAAGTTAGTTCTTATTAATCCCATCAGTGAGATTTCCAGGGCAGATTGGCAATAGCCCAGTGTTCTAAACATTCATATTTAAGGTCATATCAGTTTAAAAAAATAAATTGTCCCATATTTTTATATAATACTATTGGACATGGCACAAAACTTAGTACCTCATTTACCAGACCACGATAAAATAAAAGAATAAATAATTCAATTGAAGAAAACATAATTAAATAGAATACTCCGGGTAAACTATAAGCTGAATTTTGGCAGGACATGAAGCACTGTAGCTGTATTTCTGCATACAACCATTAAGGTCTTTTTAACAGCTTGGAGGAGAACTAAGCATTGCAGTAGGATTACTCTGACTTCTATTCACTGTCTATAAAAGATTTCTGCTAGGCTTTTGGTGACATTGACTCCATCAGAAACATTAGGTAAGGGACGGACATTTCAGAAGTCTGGGAAACCCACTACCTCTTATTTGGTTATCTGTGTTTTTCAAAGAAATTCCTGGGGTAGAAAGAACCAGTCTCCTCAGGTACTTAAATGTGATCTCTTTTCTGCAACTAATTTTGTCCTAGGTGTAACTGCTAAGTATTCTGAACTATCCCTTCCCTTATACTTATGTGAAATCTATAGATCACTTGCCTGGTTAATGACAAATTCTCAGTCTTCATGAAAACAAGTAACTGTAGTCACCTGTCACAACAGGAAATAACAAGGTGATTTTACATATAAATGTATATGTGTGTGTATATATATGTACATAGCCATTACACCAAATTAGCTTGAAAATAAAACAAGTTTTTCATTGGATTACTCTCATTTTATTCCTCCATTTTAAAATGTTATTATTTTGCCTTTTACCTACAAATAGAAGCTATTGTGAAAAGTCATTTGGCACCCAGGTGGCAGTACTGTCACAGAGGAGGCAGAGCCTACATCACCAGACCTTGCTTTAGACTCAGCTTCTGAGTGGGCACCATGCCAATCGAACAGATGGGCATCGGTAATGGCAGCAATGTGCCCTTGCATGTGTCTGTGCATCTACTGCATTTGCCTAGGGAAAGGCTTTCAGCCAAGATTGTCCAAACAGCTGTTCATTCTGAGTTTCTATCCATATTGTTAAGAAGAGATGTCAACACTAATCCATTTTTAAGATAGATTAATTATTTTAAAAAAGAAAAGTAAAGCAGCTTTTTGGCTGGTAGAGTGTAAGCAGAGAAAAGTAAAGATCTTTACACAAGCACATCAACTTCCCAAGGCTCTCAACTCCAGCTTTCAAGTGAAAGAAAAACTGAAAAGCCATGGTTTACTCAGGATAAAACAAGGGAGTAAAGCTATGTCATCACAAACAAACCCAAACACAGATGAGACCTGGTTTATCATGATACTCCAGCTGGATGCCAGTACATTTTTGTTTCTGTAATCAAGTGGTGGCTACTTGGACAAACCACTATTCCATGTAACACTTCTGAGAGGGATCATGCTCCCCTTCCAGTCTCACTGTCTGGTGGTTTCTGTATTACATCCTTTTCCTAAATATGCCACAGTGTAACGAGGGAGGGGTGAAGAGAGGAGGCAATAATCAGATGGTGACAAACCGGCATGTGCCTCACAGTGCTGTCCAACCCTAATCCCACCTCCACTGCGGTGATGGGAAGAAAATGAATAAATTGACACAAAGTTTTCCCGTACTCCAGAATCTGCTTTCCATGTCCTTTCTCTGTGGCACTAAAACAGGACGTGCTGTCCCACCGTGGAAACCTAAAAGGCCAGAGCTTTCCCCATTGACTGTTTATTTAACTGAAATCCCATATGACCAACATCATACAGATGAGATGCTCGTCTGTCAGCTTTCTAAATCTTGGGGCTTTCAGACTGTCAGTTCTTGCAGTTAGATAGTTGACAAATTACAGCCCTGAAGTTACTGACATTGTACCACCGCTTTATTGGCAACAAAAGCTATAAGGCCTGCTGGTTCAGCAGCTCTAAAAGGCTTGGCTGAATACACGGCTATATGTAGTATCCAGCAATTGCTACACTATCTTTCCTAAGTCTTTGGGGTGACAACAAAATGTAGGCTCCTGTGGCTGATTCTGCACACTTACCCTGCAGGACTGATATGAAAATGTTGATTTCTGAAAATTTCTGGGGTTCCCCTTCAGTATGCAGACTCTGTATAAAACCCCTATGCAGTTATGTGGACCTCATTTACGATTATGTATATTTATTCCTTCTGAAAAAGATTTATTAGATGCCAGAAAAGGTGACATCATCACTGAATTAAGGACTAGAAATCCAGTGCAGATGTTTCTCTGTACCTCAATAATAATTTTCCTCCTTATTTGTATATATTGCCTTCCCAGCCATTTTTATCCCCCATGTTGAACCTGTGTTCTTTACGTTTGCAAATAAAATCTGGTATGTACAAAAAAGGCCTTATTTAGTTATTTTTCAAAGATGGATTGAAAAAATCATCATGGTATGTTTCAGCCAGAAGACATCCTTCTAGGCCAGGCTCCATTTTAATACTTTCCTTTCAATGGTAATCTTTTAAGGGAGTAGTATACAACCTACACTAAGAAGCAAAAAGAAAAGAAGCAGAAAAGTGATAGTATTTTCATGTTTAAAACACCAAGTCTTTGAGGAAATGAAGGTTTTATTCTTATCTTTTATAGCAGCTGAATTTCCTTTGCATGCTGCAGACAGTATGTCATCCACCAGCTGGAAGACACGGGTTCCATTCTGACTGAGTGCAATGGAAATGTTATTTTAGTAAAATAGCCCACCAACAGCTCTTACAAGGAGTATTTAATCAAACAAATAAACAAACAAACAAACAAACAAAAAGTGCTCTTCCAGAATGGCTTTACCAAATAAGCTCATGCTGCTAGGCAGGAACTTTTTAGGTAAAGGGAAGAGGGGAATATTTCCAAGTTCCCTTTATATCAATGTTAAATTGTTTGTTTTGTTACACACTTGAATCCTGATGTATGATACAATCTCATCATAAAATTTGATGTCATTAAACAGTGACCTCTGGGAAACTAATGGACCTCTGGAAAATATCCATCAATAAGTACACAGAAGATATGCTCCTTTCCCATTCAACTAATTCACATAGCCTTCACTGAATTTCCATATGATCACATCACATCTCAGTTTTGATAAAAAAAAAAAAAAAGTTTCTTCATATGACATTATTGCTTTAAAAATCTTTAATGTGTGTAGAAACAACACAGGCTGTTAGCTGGAACATGTTTCAGAAAATGCCTGTACTCCTTTCTGCATGATGTCAAAACTGTCTTTGCCACCTATCCTTTTTAATGTTCCTTGAAAACTCATTAAAGCATTTATAAATAAACTTTCCACATCAAAACCTAGGGTATCCATGCAGTGTTTTGTTCTATTGTGAAAGCCACAGCAATTACAGATTAGTCTGGTAGATCTTTGGCTCCTATCTCCCTAATTTTCTAAAGGCAACATTTTCTATTGTAACTCATTATTATTTGTTTCCTTGACAATCTTTCTCATCTAGCCTTCAAGGCACAAATGACTATGGACTTGGCAGCCCTAAAACATTTCTCATCAAAAAAGTCCATAGAACATTTTGTTATTTCTCTCCATATTGGTGTCAACATAGCAAGTGGGGAAAAAAAGGCAGCAGGAAGAACTTTTAACTCTTCTCCTGTTGCTTGAGGAAAGGCAGTATATGCATGTATCTATATATACACCTGTAAATATTCCTGTACATGTACATACCACAAAATATTCTGTGCTGTTATTTGGGCAGCATATTGCTGGGACATTGCTCCCCAAATCTATGCTCCTTCTTTCCCCCCAGCACATCAGTGAGATTTTTCACTATGCTGAAATTGCTTCCTGCATTTAAATGGTGCTACTTCTGTTAAAGCAGACTAATGCTTGGTCCTCTAAATTACACTCAGCTTAACTAAAAACAACTGAATAAAGTCATTCTGACTACCTCAACAAGTCTTTGAAGTGATTTTTATGCCAAGTGAAACTTGTGACTGTATGTACAGCATTATATCTCATATTTTTGTTCAGCACAAGCACACACACATAGAATCATAGAATGGTTTGAGTTGGAAGCGACCTCAAAGATCATCTAGTTCCAACTCCCCTGCCATGGGCAGGGACACCCTCCACTAGACCAGGTTGCCCAAAGCCCCATCCAGCCTGGCCTTGAACACTTCCAGGGATGGAGCCTCCACAACCTCTCTGGGCAACCTGTTCCAGTGCCTCACCACTCTAACAGTGAAGAATTTCTTTCTAACATCTAATCTAAATCTACCTGCCTTCAGTTCAAACCCATTACCCCTTGTCCTGTCACTACAGTCCTTGATAAACAGTTGCTTTCCATCTATCCTGTAGGCCCCCTTCAGGTACTGGAAGGCCACAATTAGATCTCCCCAGAGTCTCCTCCAGCATGAACAACCCCAACTCTCTCAACCTGTCCTCATACAGGAGGTTCTCCNAGTGCCAGTCCCAGTACCGACCCCTGAGGAACCCTGAGGTGACCACTCATCACCGTTCTCCACTCAGACCTTGAGCCATTGACTACTGCTCTTTGACTCTGACCATCCAGCCAGTTCCTTATCCACCAAGTGGTCCATCCATTGAATCCATGTCTCTCCAATTTAGAGACCAGGATGTCATGTGGGACAGTATCAAATGCCTTGCAGAAGTCCAGGTAGATGATATCCACCGCTCTTCCCTTGTCAACCAGCACTGTAACTCCATCATAGAAGGTCACCAAACTCATCAGGCACGATTTGCCCTTGGTGAAGCCATGTTGGCTGTCTCCAACCACCTCCTTATTTTCCATGTGCCTGAGCATAGTCTCCAGGAGGATCTGCTCCATCATCTTGCCAGGCACAGAGGTGAGACTGACCAGCCTATAGTTCCCTGGGTCTTCCTTTATCCCCTTCATGAAAATGGGGATTATATTTCCCCTTTTCCAGTCAGTGGGAACTTCACCAGACTGCCATGATTTCTCCAAAATGATGGAGAGCAGCTTGGCCACTTCATCCGCCAGTTCCCTCAGGTCCTGCAGATGAATCTCATCAAGTCTCATGGACTTGTGCACCTTCAGGTTCCTCAGATATCCTCGAACCTGGTCTTCTGCTACAGTGGGCGGTACTTCATTCTCCCTTGCCTTCTGTGACCTGGGCAGTGTGGCTCAAACACTTGTCAGTGAAGACTGAAGCAAAGAAGTGGTTGAGTACCTCAGCCTTCTCCACATCTTGGGTAACCAGGTCACTTGTTTCATTCTGGAGAGGGCCCACATTTTCCCTCGTCCTCCTTTTATTACTAATATACCTATAGAAACTTTTCTTGTTGTCCTTAATTTCCCTGACTAAATTTAAATCTACCAGGGCTTTGGCTTCCCTAACCTGGTCCCTGG
>VXBL01002500.1:1445184-1455657 GCA_013400195.1 Aramus guarauna | reverse complement strand
CAGCTGGTCACTGATATAGAGGGTGACACCCCCTCCCTGTCTACCCTGCCTGTCCTTCCTAAAGAGCTTGTACCCTTCCATGCCAACACTCCAGTCACAGAAGCTATTCCACCATGTCTCTGTAATGCCAATAAGGTCATAGCCTTGCAGGCGCACACACGTCTCCAACTCCTCTTGTTTATTCCCCATGCTACGTACATTGGTGTAGATGCACTTGAGCTGGGCCATAGATTTCACTCCCAACATTGGCTTGTTACACTTAGGCTCCTCTCCAGCTAGCGTGGTTATATCCCTTTCCTCCTTTGAATCTAGTTTAAAGCCCTCTCAATGAGCCCTGCCAATTCGTGACCATACATTTATCCAGTCTTCTGTATGGAATATTCTACATTTCTGCCACACAATTTTATTTTAGTTCCAAAAATGAAACCACTATGATCAAGAACTCTTGGAAAAAAAAGGTGGTATATAGGTATAAGAAATTCAAAATTTACTGAAAGGCCAAAGAACTGTCATACATAAATTGTTTTTCTTTTAATATTATCATTGTTGGTCATTACTTTCACATATAATAAATAGAAAAACTTCCTGCTTTTCATGAGTAGCCTATTGTCAGTGTCAAACTCTTGGCTTGTAGTTAATATTAAGGGACCAAATGCACTAAATGGCCATTGTTGAGAAGGCTAATTTCTGGTAATAGTAAACCTTGGTACCATTTTCAGGGGCAACAGGAAGCCTAATTCAGTGTGCTCCATTCCTCAGTCTTCTGCCTTTGCTCCATCTTTTTTTATTCCTCATGAGAGAAGCAGCAGTCCCTCATTGACTGAGCCTACTTACCTTCAGGACACACTCCTAAGATGCTTTAAGTCACCTCTGCTAGAAACTACAGCCAATGCAAGCTTTGATTCTGGGCACTATGAAAGCACACACAAAGTGATGGGTTTATTTCTAGAATTTACAATGACAGGTTAGACAAAAGCATAAGAGAAAAGAATCAACATATACATCTTCCAAGGGAAGAACTGAAGTGCACTGTGATTGACTTGCTACAGGAGAAAACAAATAATCAGAGCTGAGATTTCCTGAATCACTTTTGCCACAAGCCCATCCTCTCTGAACTCTGATTGCTACCATGCATTAAAAAGACTTACAGACCCCCAGAGGAGAGTCTGTAACTCAGTATCACTCTGACACTACAGAGTAAGAACAGGACCTGAAGAAAGTGGGGAAAAAGAAAGCGGAAGGGAAGAGAAGTGGTAGAGAGGTTACATGCTTCTTTTAATTAGAGAGGTGTTTGTAACATGCGCCAGCCTAGGCTTCATGTTTTGTGGAGGCAAATAATACCAGGCTTATGATTTCCACCTGAAAAGCACATAAAAACCCAACATGCTACCCCTTCACTTGGTGCTGTGAAGATAAACTCACTGCATTGCTAGGCACTCAGAATACAGAAATGGGGAGCAGAGATGCACAAGGCAAGTTTTATAATTTATAGAATCCAGCACTTTTTTAACTTCACTTTTCTACTTTTCCTAAACAGGTATTAGGGAAGCATATAATATAAAGTATTTTCTCAATTGAATAATGTCAATATTATGCATTCACAATAAGCACTTGTAATTGGACCTTTGTTTAAAAGTTAGCCCTGTGTTACATTAGAGGTGTAGGCAAAAAGACAATTTTTAGGCTCCATCTGGATTATGGTGGGATAGTAGAAGATATTACTTTTAGTGTCAAATTTCAAACTGTTGTTTATTAATATGAATTTAAAAACAAACAAACAAACAATACCCCAGTGAATTTATTTCCAGTATTCCTTTGGCTTTCATAGCAAGAAAGAATGTTAACAATTGATTTGAACTGCTAAAGTTTACTCTGAGACACTGACATTAAGTGCTCTAAACATTCAATTTACAGCATTCATTTTCCTTGGGTTCCCTTTCCAGTTGTGTTTACTACTAAATATTATATTCTGGATGACAGAGGAAACAGGTGTAAAACAGCATGAATTTAAAACTTTCATGAAATAGAAACTCTGAAAGCTTACCAAATTGACATTTTAATCGCCATAGTCAGATGGTAACTGAAGTTCATTTCACTCATTGCTTTCAAAAATGTTTTGCTTAGGGGCTAGTGAAGATATATGTTCATTATGGACTGCAAAGGATAACAAGATGGTGCATTCCGAAATGTTATTCAAAATTCTGTAACAGTGTTTTAGCTTGCTGGTCCGATAGTCAACTGGAATTTAGAAAACCTGAAACTTAAGTTTTTGTTTTAAATCAGTTTAGTAGAGCTCATGTGAATTCTTGTACCCATCTTGCTAGGGGATCTCTCTTTCTTTTTGACCAGAAATCCCATATACTGATCTTTTCAATTACACAGAAACCACTGTTGAAACAATTGTTGCTGTTTTTTTACAAGTTAGCATTTTCCAAATTAAGAATCTTCCACACAGTTCTAGTTTCTAGTTCTCTCTTATTTCCCTGCTCTTTTACTGCTTTGTTAGCTGCTTACAGATAAATACCACTAGGGGAGTTTTGTATAATGTCTAAAAAACTTTTATTGATGTTGCTCAGACCTTGAAGTAGTTTTCTTTTATTTTCATACTACTTAAAATATCTACCTACAATTTGTTAAGCAATGAAAGCTCTACAAAATATCATCCATGGAAGTTTATAAAGCACATTATTTCCCCTGTGAAATAATGTAAAATTATTCTTAAAAATCACCAGCAATTTCTAAGTGAACAAGACAATGGTGTATAGTGGTGCAATAGGCATGCATTTATCTTCTCTTAAATCCCTTGTCCAAAATAAAATAAAATAAAAAATAAATAAATAAATAAATAAATAAATAAATCCTATCTGTATCAGGGAGGGATTTGATTTTGGATCAGTTTAGAATTCTTACTTGAGACCAATCTCTGTTATGCCAAACCTGTATATAAAAAAAAATAAAATCTAACTGTTCCTAAAATCATGACCAAAGGAACTCTTCACTAAGCATATGACAAATCAAATTTCTACTTAATCAATGTAGACAAATATTTTCACTAGTATTGAAGCCTGGATATGCCCCTCATCCAGATATCTAGCTAAACCCAAACATCTATGTAAGGTGTAAATGTCTCATCTTTTACAACAATGATCAAATCTAGCTATTTTTGTCTGTATGGATGACCAAGGCCCTTCCCCAGACCTTACTTTGATAGCTAAAAAATTCTTCCTATGCTTTTATGACAGTATGTTGCACCCAGAAATTTATCCTGGAACAGTGTTTCCTAACAAAAGCATGTTTGTGCTCCATGGACTAAAAATGCAGAAAAAGACAAACGCTGGGCCTTCCTTATGTTCCTTGATTTTTAAAGACATTCCTTATTCCTTTATTTTAGTTTAATTTTCAGCATTTTTTTCTGCCACATTTAGCATTGATGTGCGTGTGTGTGCATGCGTATGATTGCTTATGTATATAAGGTACAATATATATAAGTTACAATGTTATCTTGCTTAGCAGAACTAATAGAGAAATTTAGAATTAAGTTACATAAATTACGAGTGGAACATCTGACAGAAGTATTACGACCCCACCCAAGTTTATGTTATTCATGTAAAAGAGACTTCTGGACATGATAAAGTCTTGAGTCCGTAGCATTCAGGGCTTGGGTTTCTTAGCATCATCCTGATGACACTAAACAACTGTCCTGATGAGAGTCAGAGTGAAGTGTGTACAGGAAAGGAACAAATTACTCTGAATGGGGACCAGATCTGCAAGATTTGGATACTGGTCCACATTACAGTTTTCAAAGATCTTGGATTTAACATAGGATGAGTATATAGCAGTACAGGTAGGTAGGAAATTGATGGATAAATTTGGGTTCCTTGCTGCAGTCCACATTTCCTCACCATTTATACTTTGTGTAGCATTTTGCTTCATTTTCACATAAATTCAAACGCAACAAACTAAATATTGTACTGAATGTATCCTTTGCCTAAAACAAGTGCAGCTGTTATTCAAAAGGAAAATTTTAGATATCTTACTCCTTTTTAAATTATAAAGGACCTCCCTATAATAGTCCCCTTCTGTCTTTTGCTATACGGAAAAATATTTTCTGCTACAAGCTGTTTAATGCTGATGCCTGGCAGGACACACCCATATCTCAAGATATACGCTGAATGCTGGCATACAAATTGCTCTTCAGCTGTTATGAATTTCTCTTTCTTGTAGCATTGATTTCCCAGGGGAGGAAAAAAAAAAAAAAAAAAAAAAAAGAAAAAANAAAAAAAAAAAAAGGACAAATAACTTTTAGACATGCTGGGTATTATACAGCAGGGAGGTAGTGTATTTCCTTTATTTTTGTTGTCACTGTATCAGTTTCATTTAACAAATTGCTCCAATAGATTCGTTCACTTAATGTTCCGTATATGAGACCCAGATGTCTTTCAACCCCAAGAGCTGACTCTGAGGACTATGAGGTAATAACAATAATAGCTAACACCTTTTATCTTTATGAAGATTACAATCATATTCTCTACTTGTTTTGAATAATTAGCTTTTCACAAGAGAAAAAAGAACTCTGGAACACAAAAGCACTTGTCAACTTCTGGAAGAAGACCTCTGTATGCTTTTTTGTCTGATGTGCCTCAAGACACACATATATTCCGGCTTCCCTCAAAAATTAGAGCATGTGGATTCTAAAGAGGTAGGGTGATCCAGTCAGGTACCTGCTACGGCAATCAAGGGAAGGGACTCCTGCCCGCAGTGCAAAGTGGGCTGGTACACGAGGCACAGTCAGAACTCCCCCCAGAACAGCGCAGAATGCCTGGATGCACGTGTTCACATTGTCAACAACCTGAAGCAAAATCATGTGCTTTATAGCAGTTCTTTTCAGTTAGATTATTTCTAACTTTACATTTACTGACAACTGTTTGGATAATCTGGATTTTAATCAGAACTGCTTTGTCTGCACTACCTGGGTGTTTTATTTGGCTCCATGGATTTGCCTTACTGCAAAGAGTACTTAAAGTTGTAAAAGTAAATTTTGCAAGAAAGCAAGCAGGCAAATCCTTTTGTGTGTCCTTTTCCTTCTTTTTCAGAAAAGTAGGCTCTTTCTGTCTCACATAATCTTTGTATAGCTTCTAAGATGATGCACACTATCATTTCTAATAAGGACTGTAAATTATATCTAAAGAACTACTATACTACCCCTTTGTATCTGAGTTTAAATGAGGGTTTCACCCCACTGGTACGCTCAGTTACTCTCCGGCTGAACAGATTATTTTGTTTGTCCTCAATTAGTTTTCACACTGTGGAATTAAAACCTTAAAAGTTTCCATCTCTCTCTTTTGGTTGTGAATACTGAGGATGTAGCACATATTTCGCTTTTCTATTTTCAAGAAAGTATTTCTAATGCTAAATTTTACATCTGTAGCCTATAGCTTATTGCACATTACGCCCAACCAGATCGTCAGTGATTTTCTAACAATAGTAACAATTTCATACCTAGCTGAGATGCCTTGTGTTTCATTAGGCCCAGCCAACTGTATTATTTCTGCCAAGAAATTTCAAAGAGGTCTCCAAAGCTTTTCAGCTCCAGTGGTTCATAAAACCAATGTGAAAAATTAGTTTTGAGGACTTATCAGTACTTTGCCATAAGATCAATCCTTCCCTTCTATTTCTTGTTATATGCATGCAATTATATTTATATTGCATTATGAGTGCTAGAAATTGGAGAGCAATTGAAATTTATACATTTCAGGAAATGTATGAGAGCTAACATAATTACATAATTCTGGATTTCCCTGGGATAAATCTCTTTCTGGTAGTCTTGCCTGAGAAAAACATGGTAGCATGGACATTCACCCAGGATGTCCAACAGTTCAGGTGGTATAGCATTTGCAGCATATCAAGAACTGCAAGAGTAGTTTTCTATGCATCTACAGACATGCCGACTGGCCCATATCATGGGCCTGTTGCATCTTGGATTTTTTCAACCTCACATATGCAGTGGCAACAGCCTGTGTACATGCAGTAAGTCCTGTGGGTTTGGTATGAGGTACTGAAAACAGATCGCTTGGACAGGACATGTACTGGACATTCAAACCATGACTGTTTTGTAGATTCTCTGCTGAGTTTCTCTCTCAGAGTCTCTCTGAGATTCTATTTGTGTTCTATGACCAGTTCACTAGAGCTTTGACCTTCCTCTCAGTTCTTTTTATCAGTAATCTACAATTTCTAATGGATTTTTTGCACTAACACCATTTCATCTTAATGCTCTTTCAGATAATGCTTGTATCATCAGTCAGAGTCAGTAAACAGCCTAGAAATTATACCGCATGAGTTAAAGCCATACAAAATGGGCTTTCTCCTCTTGAACCAATTTTCATTTTCATTAAGCAGAAATCACACCACTTTCCAAGTTGCTGAAAGGAAAGGATATACAGAAATTGATCTGGCATCAGTTACATCTGTTTTGGATTTGGAATATTTACATAACATTAGAAGAAAATAATACTTTGAAAATGTATTTTTTGTTATGAATTCTTTTTTTTCCACTAAGAATATTCTATTTCAGCCACTTCTATCGGGCTCTATAGGGCTTTGAATATTCAGACTTCTGACTTCTTTTGTTGATTATAAATCACTTTTTCTTCTTCTCAACAAATAGCTATTTTATTAGTGATTTTTTAAAAGTCTGCTGGAATAATAGATCCTAAAACTTAGCATTTAGTAAAAATGTTGGAAATATAAANTGTTTTGTAGATTCTCTGCTGAGTCAATGTTTTGCACATAATTTCTGATTCACTCACATAACTCAGATTCACTGCAGAGGATTTGTCTCCCTGAAGCGTAGGCGTGTACAGCACAGAAAACATCTGTACTGGTCAATCTCAGTTTGCCCTGTGTTCCATGGAGAGAAACAGGTACTTTTGGGGTGTGATTCACCTAAACAACTTAACGTAAAATGAAGTGGACTCCAGATTCTGTTGACTAAGTTGACCAGCCGTCATTGACTATGAAAAGACAGGCTAAGTAGTGGGACATATAGATGTTAGGGGAGATTAACTTCATCTTCATTGTGTGACACAGAACATGGTCTAATCAATAAAGATAATAGTTAAGTAAAACTTGAAAGTTAGAATTATCTGATATTTAGTATATAATATATATGTTGCAAATGTGAACTATACTGGTATTTATCTTGCCAAGATTGAAAATCTAGAATAATTTTGGAATTATCAGTATTTGTTAATTTACACTTATTTATCTGGGGATAATTGCATGCTATTTCACATAATGTAGCTTATTTACCTGATTTCATGTGATGAAAAACATTCATATGCTCAACTTAAAAGATCTTATGCAGTATAAATACTCCTTTATAGATGCAGCTTTTTCCAATTCAATCTCCACATTTACATTTGGTTCTGATATTTTTACTCCAAAAGCACTCTAAATAGTTTCTTTGTGGGAAACTGTACACTCAAAATTCACAAATTATCAACATGCATGTAGGTATTCTGTTTAGTTAATTCTAGTTTTTTTAGACTTACCTATTGCTTCTGTCTACAAATAAGATTTTTACAACTCAAAAGGCAGCATTTTTAATCCCAGTATATCGATCAAATTGACCAAAATAAATAAAAAAGAAATGTAAACCTGAACAAAGTTACCATGATTTAGAAGTTCATCTGGAATACTAATTAATTATCTCCTTTCATTGTGCTTGCTTGAACTGGTAGTTTTTGCAATGGAATATTTGTAATTATCAGGCTATTTTACATAGATATTTATTTAAATATATACAAAATCACATTGTTTCATACACAAAAGCTTTAAATATGTAGATTTTGTCTATAAGAAGAGTTTAGCAGAACTGTTTAGTTTGTTTGGTTATGGAAGTGGAGCATGTGAGATATGTATAAAAAGTTCTTTTTTTTTTTTTTCTTAGTCAGCCTCCATTGTTGGTTTCATTAGCCAGGATAGATTTTAACAAATTTTTCTAGTATTAAAGTCTGCACTTCCCCTATGTTACTCTGTTGAGAATTCAACAGTGAAAAACCCCACACTGAACTAAATGAAACAATCAAAAGAATAATGCCCATAGTAGATCAGTATGGCTATGTCAATTTGTCATGATTGTATAATTTTGAAAGCATACCAATTTATTTACTAAAAAGTGTATTAGGATGAGATTCTATTTGTGTTCTATGACCAGTTCACTAGAGCTTTGACCTTCCTCTCAGTTCTTTTTATCAGTAATCTACAATTTCTAATGGATTTTTTGCACTAACACCATTTCATCTTAATGCTCTTTCAGATAATGCTTGTATCATCAGTCAGAGTCAGTAAACAGCCTAGAAATTATACCGCATGAGTTAAAGCCATACAAAATGGGCTTTCTCCTCTTGAACCAATTTTCATTTTCATTAAGCAGAAATCACACCACTTTCCAAGTTGCTGAAAGGAAAGGATATACAGAAATTGATCTGGCATCACTTACATCTGTTTTGGATTTGGAATATTTACATAACATTAGAAGAAAATAATACTTTGAAAATGTATTTTTTGTTATGAATTCTTTTTTTTTCCACTAAGAATATTCTATTTCAGCCACTTCTATCGGGCTCTATAGGGCTTTGAATATTCAGACTTCTGACTTCTTTTGTTGATTATAAATCACTTTTTCTTCTTCTCAACAAATAGCTATTTTATTAGTGATTTTTTTAAAGTCTGCTGGAATAATAGATCCTAAAACTTAGCATTTAGTAAAAATGTTGGAAATATAAAAGCAAGAGAAGAGAGGTTGTTCCCATTATCTGTCATCATATAATATATATATATATGTTCATCCTACAGAAAATACAGTATACTGAAAAGTGATCTAAGCTCAGAAACGCACACATTAACTTGTGCCATCATCTCTAAGACACCGCATTAAACTCTTTACTTGTTTATTCAGTATTAATTTTGTTGCACAATACCATATTTTGTTGCACAACACAGCTTCTAAAAATAAGAAAAGGCACAAAGATGTGATTAACTGTTGGACACCATGAATAAATAACAAAGTAGTGAATACTGCATAAACAATCCTGGCACTTTTGCATTTCTGGTATGTTTTTGTCATCCAGACTCATTATCTCAGTATGAAATACCAGCTGTGACATTGTAAAGGGTGTTTTAGAACGTTAGATTTTTTTAATCACATTCTGGAAATATTTGACTTGTCTGTTTTTGCCTGCTTACACTTCTACTTTTGCAGATTTTGGACAGATGAACATAGAAAAGCAGTGTCGGGACTCATGGCAAAAGATAGCTCTGAGAGCTACCTTCAGTGGATGCTTGTTAGAGCAAACTCTAAGCTGTTCTAACCTGGAACAAGAAATCAGAGCCCAAACTAGACCCTGGCTAACTTCTCACAACCTGTAAAAAAAATCTGGTCTATTGACCCACACAGAGCAAAATGGTTTGTATTCTAAAGACCAGCTAGACAATGTTGTGCCTGATGCATGATAAACTGTAAAAGAGACATAAAACTGTTATTGAAGTGCCTTTGCAAGGAATTAAATAATCATATGTTGTATTGCCAATACAGCCAAGAAACAAAACTGGCTAAAATACAAGGAATAGATCCATATAATAATAAATGTGGACCAAAAAAACCCCAACCACCAAGCCCCTCAAACTCCCCACAACTCCAAAAAACCAAAACAGTAAAACAGTTTAGGGAGCGGTAATTCACAGAGATTTTCCTGACTGAATTAAGCTGCTTGAAATAAAATGCCAGCAATCTTGCAGTAAACAGGATNAAAGTTCTTTTTTTTTTTTTTCTTAGTCAGCCTCCATTGTTGGTTTCATTAGCCAGGATAGATTTTAACAAATTTTTCTAGTATTAAAGTCTGCACTTCCCCTATGTTACTCTGTTGAGAATTCAACAGTGAAAAACCCCACACTGAACTAAATGAAACAATCAAAAGAATAATGCCCATAGTAGATCAGTATGGCTATGTCAATTTGTCATGATTGTATAATTTTGAAAGCATACCAATTTATTTACTAAAAAGTGTATTAGGATGAGATTCTATTTGTGTTCTATGACCAGTTCACTAGAGGTTTGACCTTCCTCTCAGTTCTTTTTATCAGTAATCTACAATTTCTAATGGATTTTTTGCACTAACACCATTTCATCTTAATGCTCTTTCAGATAATGCTTGTATCATCAGTCAGAGTCAGTAAACAGCCTAGAAATTATACCACATGAGTTAAAGCCATACAAAATGGGCTTTCTCCTCTTGAACCAATTTTCATTTTCATTAAGCAGAAATCACACCACTTTCCAAGTTGCTGAAAGGAAAGGATATACAGAAATTGATCTGGCATCAGTTACATCTGTTTTGGATTTGGAATATTTACATAACATTAGAAGAAAATAATACTTTGAAAATGTATTTTTTGTTATGAATTCTTTTTTTT
>VXBL01002500.1:1432594-1444456 GCA_013400195.1 Aramus guarauna | reverse complement strand
CTTGCAGTAAACAGGATAAGTGGTTTTTTTTGTTTTTTTTTTTTTTTTCATTTGGTTTTGATGTATCAGCTAGCCAACCCAACTTGCTGTCATTTCAAAACAAATTAAAGTGGGCAGCCAAATCTATCACCCACACTTGCTCTAACTCTGAAAGAAATGCCAGATTTCATTAGGCTATTTTTCTGGAAAGAAAATTTTAATCAAAATGTTGGAATATTTTTACTGAATAAATATAAATAACTGGAGATTGCTTGCAAAAGTTGAAACTTATGGGTTATGTCACAAAAATTCAAAGTATTAAGGTACAGTGTTCATGTAGCAAGAAGGGATTTGCTTGTCATTTCTGTGCACTTGCTATTCTGCAACACTCACTACTTCTGTCTGCCCACTGCCATACCCCACCCACAGTGATGATATTGCCAGTTGTCACATCCCTATGTTAATTAATCTTTAATGAAAGTCAATATGCGTGAGGACTGTGCTCAAGAATCAGTCCTCATACCATCACTACCATGACTCAGAACCAAATAACTGATTATTAAAAGTAAGTAAAATCTTCTAACACCAAGTTTTGTATTTCCAGCTGCTTTGAAAAACTTTGTGGAGGTCCAGTATTTCATGGCTTGGACTGGAATAACAAACATGTAAAGTTTGTTCAAGATATGCTACAGGAAATTTTTCAGACTGTACCTCTGTCTGTTCCTACGCAGATTAAAACAAGTAGACAAGTAGATTTTGCAAAGCTACTTCTAATCATCATGTGTTTTACGTTCTGCCAAATGCCTGCCATACACATGAAAGAGTGAAAAAGCTTCCTTCTTCAGCAAGAGAATGGAAAAATGTCCCTATCCAGTAAGCTATCAATGACATTTTCTGTAACATGTCATTTTAAGGTAAGAAGAAGGTTAATTTTACATTCAGACAGCTGAAATTTTTGCAGCCTTTCTTAGTGTTTCATCCTTACTAAACTACCAAGAAATACTGAGTACAGAACCCTCACTAACTACAGTTTTATTTTGCATCCAGAAGCAACAGTAAAAATTTCATTGAGAGAAATTTGATGGGCAAATTTAGGATATTATTGTATATCACACTGAATGACTTGTTTATGGATACTTCTAATCTCCAAATAAAGGTATTTGGTATTCAGTACTGGTGATCTAAGATTCTCAGAAAAATCATGCCCATGCATCTAGACAGAAACTTGCCCGATTTTTAAAGACATCCATATTCAAATCTGAATCTGAAATATGGATCTATTTCTAATTTTTAAATATATTCTACTTTATTTACATTTTCCTGAATAAATAAGCTTACTTTTCACTGAATCTTACCCTTTTTGGAGAGAAGCAGATTACTAGACTTATATACTATCTTGATACCATATCACCAGTAATTCTTATGAACCATATGCTCTGGCTTGCACTTTATGGATGTTTTATATGCTGAAATGCATCTGGTGGTTCATTCTGAATGGATACAACATTACATTCTGGAGAGTAAAGTTCTAATTAAATTACAAAGAAAGATCCATTATTTTATGTACA
This sequence comes from Aramus guarauna, assembly GCA_013400195.1. Classification (NCBI taxonomy): domain Eukaryota; kingdom Metazoa; phylum Chordata; class Aves; order Gruiformes; family Aramidae; genus Aramus; species Aramus guarauna. The sequence goes on along the minus strand of VXBL01002500.1, from coordinate 1,442,909 downwards.
TAGGAGCCATTATACACATTTTATAGAGAGCTTGACTGGAAATATATCTTAGCTTATCATAAAATGGGAAAAGCACTATCAACCTTTCCCTTTTTACTTAGATATCCTCCTGAAATATTCTACTGATGAAGCAATTGCAGCAGTGTCGTCATGGGCAGAAGTTGGCATTTTGGTCAAAGTGAGCCTTCAATACCTCAGTAAGCACAAGGAAAGTAAGTTCTGAATAACATTATTTTATACCATTTTATAACCCCTATCCGGTGCATTCAGCTGAGCTTTAGTTCTAGAGCTCTGATATTCTTAAACAGACCAAAAGAATTCCTCTAAGTCAACTCTGGACAGATCTGCTGTAATGATAAAGCACTTCCAAATGTTGTAGCAACATTGGTGGTCAATTCCTATGTTCCCCACGAAATCCCAATTAGGAACAAAAGCAGTATAGCTTAAGGTATGATTAAGAAAAAAGAAGGGCCATATATCTACCTCTTCAGATCTAAAAATTAGTCAATTTGTAATAAAAATTAACATTAAAAATTTTTGCCTTAATAGAATCTTATGCTTCCATTAAGAACAAGTTGCTTACAAACAGAAGAGTCCAAGATATATATAATGCTAAAAGAAATGGACTTTTCTTTGCTCTTTTGGTGTTTACTAATAGGAAGTTTATTTCAAAACTACTTCATGTTTTTTTCCAAGGTTTTTAAAGCTCCAAACATTTTTAAAGCTCCACTCCTTCAGTGTCAAATTATGCCTTAATATTTTAATATAATTTTATTATGTTTCAGTGGATATGATTTCTGCACATGAATGACAGAAGTTGGGACTGAACTCACCAAAGCATTTAAAACTATGCTAACTTTTAAGCATTAGCTGTTCTGACTTCAAAGTTCTAATCAGTATCTAAAATGCTAAACTACTTTAAATCAGACTGGTACACTTAGTGACTGGAAAAACCTATTCAAAATTAACACAAAAAATATTTAGTTGTATCTGGGTCTTTTTTAGAGCACACATCAAAAACATGACATATTCCTTGCTTCCAAATGTAATGTGTACACACACATGCATACATAATCCTCTAGCACAGGGCAAAGACACAACAGGGATGAAACTCTGCAGTTTCTAGACATGACAGCAACTTGCTGACATTCAGTTGAATACCTCTATGAAATATCAGAGAACTTACTGCTAAGTCAGTGCACACCTCTCTATATTAAATACTGTATGGTACTATGATACTCTATTAGCATATCATTGCCTTTCTGTTTAAATGACTAAATTCATGCTGACATTCATTACAATTTTGAATGAAAACTACAATTTCATTTTAAGCAAAATGTAAAGGTAGAACTACTTAGGAGAAACTAGCACACAGTGAGGCAAACCTGATGTAAACCATATTGTAGGTCAAAAGGTGCCTCTCTGGGCTTTGGTTTCAGCTCTATCTTCTGAATGTGACTGGCACAAAGCCAAATATATCATTGGGTTAGAAACTAGTACAGCACTTCCTTCCTCCTTTTAAAATGACAGATGCTTTTGGTAAAGAAAAATACATGGAACGTGATTCTGTTGCCCACACAGATGTATTTTGTGCCACCTGAAATGCTTAGGATACCTGAGACATCGCTGCTGCACTGTTACATTATGCTTATGGGTTTATGGGATACCTCTGCAATCTGCAGTGGCAGCTGAAGGCCAGACAGGATACCCTAGGACATCTAGGGGTACTAAATACTTTTTCAAGGGTAATTGAATCATACCTTTAAAAGCAATCATGACATGATTTTTCAGATGAAATGAATTCCTTGGAAGGTGTTTTTATTAACAGAGGTCATTTTATTAACAGAGACTTGCTTTTTTGCTCTTGGGTTATGTCTGGTGGGTTAATGAAGCTGGTTGTAACCCAGTCTGCTAATTCCAGACTCTTACTATCAATGGTACCCTGAGACACAGTTGAGAAATGCTTTGAATCCTGCTTCGGGGATTGCTTGAAGAAAATGTTTTAAGGTATTGTAGCAGAAAATTCATGGTTCTTCAATGCAAAGGAATTTCTAAGTAAGTAACTTCAGAAAATGTAGCTCTGTTGAGCTATGTACTGTTAGAATTTGTAATATAAAAATTCTGCCCCAAATACTTACCTGATTTTCAGCAATCAAGCCATAATGTCAATAAATAAATACATAAATAAATATTTCACAGCTCAATGGTTATGTTTTCGTAACCTAGTGATACTTGTATCAATTCATTCTAGAAAAAATGTGGAAAGCTCCAAAAATTAAAAGTTAAATGATTTGTAGCACATAAGTCACCAAAATACCATGGCTATTTAGGTCCCTATGCTCTACCTACTAACTATCATAAGGACACAGACAGCCTGCACCCACAGTTACTTATGAGGCCAAAAACAAAAGCAGGGAGCTCAACTGCATGCCACAGAAGCTCTAATACACTAGTGAAAAAAATGAGTTGGAATTAGTAACTATACATCCAGCTTTCCCTCACAGGCGAACCTGTAGCAAAGAAAAGTGTAATTTACTGTCAGCAAACAGCAGTGATTTGTGCAATTTCCACTCTGTATTGTGAAATCTTCCTGGAGTTCCATGACCTACACTCTGCCAGGGTCTCCAGGGATCTCTGGGAGGCTGCTGCCCATGGAACACATTTCCTTTGCTGCCAGCACACTCTGCCCTCCAGTCTGCACTCTTGCTTTAGCAGTGAACTTTTTCCCCCATCTTAGATGAAAATAAGCAGAAAGGTTGTGCTATTTCTACTGTCCTGTAAATGTCACTGCTAGTCAGGGGAGATTTTGCCATTAGCTTGAATGCAGAAGAGTGCGAGGTAGAGTATAAAATAACAAACAGTAGGTTACATGCAATTTGAATAACAGTTACCTAGCTTTTACAACCACTTCCCTTCTGTAGACCATGTGACATTTTACAATAAGGATTGGTGAGGCTGAACCTCAAATACTGTGTTCAGTTTTGGGCCCCTCACTACAGGAAAGTCATTGAGGTGCTGGAGCATATCCAGCAAAGAGCAACAAAGCTGGTGAAGTGTCTAGAGTACAAGTCTTATGAAGAGCAACTGAAGGAGTTTAGCCTGGATAAAAGGAGGCTGAGGGGAGACGTTATCACTCTCTACAGCTACCTGAAAGGAGGTTGTAGAGACGTGGGTGTTGGTCTCTTCTACCAAGTACCAAGTGATAGGACAAGAGAAAAATGGCCTCAAGTTGTGCCAGGGGAAGTTTAGATTGGATGTTAGGAAAAATTTCTTCACCAAAAGGGTTGTCAAGCACTGGAACAGGCTGCCCAGGGAAGTGGTTGAGTCACCATCCCTGGAGGTATTTAAAAGATGTGTAGATGTGATGCTTAGGGATTTGGTTTAGTGGTGGACTTGGCAGTGCTAGGTTAACGGTAGGACTTGATGATCTTAAAGGTCTTTTCCAACCTAAACAATTCTATGATTCTATTCTATGTTTATACTCACTTTATAGATGGAAAAAAAAGAAAAAAAGACGAAAATTTTCCCAGGATCACGACACGGTTTAAACAAGAGACAGAAGTTACCAAGTTAGTTAAGTTACCAAGTTACCCCTTGACTGCCAAATCTATGCTCTGGAGACCAAATAGCTACTCCTGCAATTTCTGGGCAAGCCATTTGTTATGAGATGTGGAGTTAAGAGTTATTTTATTTGTTCTTCAGGTTAATTAAACATTTTTTTCAAAAAAAAATGGCATTTTAAAATTGCCCTACACTGACTGTAAAAATAAAAATCAATAATTTTTGCCAAAACAAGTTATAATAGCATAATGAAATCCTCCATGTTTCTTCAAACTGACAGTTGCCCAGATACTGCAGTAAGTAACACACACTCAGAAAAGTCTTAGCAGTTACAAAGTATAGTGTTAATTTTATATGGTCAAGATGAAAAATGTTGAAAACACGAATGGATGAATTTTTATAAGTTTGATAATGCATCCATTGTCAGAGACTGGACACAAAGTTGAATCAAATTACAAGGAATGTTCTTTTGACTTACAGAAAAGTGATGATGGGGATAGTATTTTAGCATTAAGGTGAGAAATACAGATTTCTGTTCAACAGCCGGCAAGCTATGTATATTCAATTACAGCTGTCATAAAGAGGTTGCCAAAAATCAGTAAGCTTCAGGAAATAAGTGCATGGTTGCAAATACTTTGTGTAGTTTGGAGATCAAGTAGCATGGCAATGAATGAAATAGAGAATACACTGCAGTGGGAATTCAACCAATTACTAACCAGTGCTCTTTACAGCAGGAATGGACTGAACTTTCTGTTTTACAAAGAAAGTAACATGACTTTATAAAGGAAGTAACATTCCTTTGTGAATGCAAAAAAGGGTAGAAATTCAAGCATAATACAAAGATGACAGCTTCAGAAGAGGAGAGTATAAGAGTTATTTTTCCTAAGAGATCTCAAGAGAAAACTAAGCAGTTTGCGTTCTGTCATAGTACATTGATGGTAATGGTACAGCATGCCTAAGGAGCTGGACACAAGAGATGGATATAGATTCAAGTCCAAAAAAGAGTAGGTTTGGCTCATATTTCAGAACTGGTGACAGCAACTGTATTTGAAACAAAAATACAAAGCAGAAAATTAAAATATTAAAAAGAAAGCTGTATGAAATGACTGTACACTAAAGCAACTCTTGAAGGACCTTATGTGATTTATTACCTGGAAATAGTACAGAAAGTATGAGATGGATGCTGAAGTGCTCTTGATCAATTCAGTAGGGTTCACTTCATGACTGAGATTTCAAACAAACATGTGGATGATCAAAACTGGCATTGAAAAAATGTCAAATAGGGTATTGATCTTCCTTACATCACAAGCTGTACCTGATTTATAAACCAGATTCCAGAGGCTGACATGTGACATACGCCTGATCCCTCTTTTATGTTTGACATATCAACTTTTAATTTGTGTTTCATAAGTCAAGTTCTTCCCTTAGGTATGCAGTGGAATTCATATTGTACTAGACAGAGAATTAGGATACCTTAAGATAGAAAGTAAAAGTCAAACATAACAAAGTGCTATACAGTTTGAAAGTTATTGACTTGGGATAATGAAATGAAAGAAAAATATCCCTAAATTCATATGGCAATCTTTCTCATTAGGCTGACTGATTTTAGTTCAGTTCTCATTCAGTTCCAGACACATTCAAAATTAGATGCATGACTGTGCTTTATATTGTTCAAGTAAATATTCCTTGCCAGAAAGAAGTTACAGGATTTTACAAGAGAATTAATTCTGATGGATGCATGAAATTGTGAGCAGATTTAATTTTATATACTATGTCTGATGCATATTTTGTACTCTTGATCCTTTAAATCCTTTCTGTCAATATCCTAATGAAAGTAAGATCTGTACTTTGCTAAATGTAGGCACAAGTTTAACAGCATTTTTGAATGGCACCTTTAGCTGTGCCCGTCACATAAGTGATTAAATGTTAATTTTACTGATACCATGGGTCTAAGTACATTCTTCTTATTGAGCACTTTAAGACTTCATATTCATTAAGGAAGAATTGCTATACAACACTGCTTCTGTTATAAAATAATTCATGAGCAACGCAACTTTAAGAAAATGCCTTTGAACTTCTGAAAATTTTAATACAGAAGGCAGGAACCTAAAACTGTAGTTCCTGCTACAAGCTTCTATTACATTGAACTTGGCTGATATTCTCCAGTTAGTATCTTGAGGAAACAATGCATTTAGGAACTATGTTTCAAAATGCTACTTGTACTTTGAAAGATAGTTACCTTTTCTATCAAGTTCAGATCCCCCCCCAGTTACCTGTTAATTCATTGAGTTTGCAAAAAGGGTTTTATAAAGCAACAAACTATAGATAATTTAGAACAAACAACAAATATATTTTGATTACCACTATCCAACAAGTTCTTAATTTGAAATATTGCAAATAGAGGAAATATTAACATTAAGCAGACATTAAAAAGAAGCTTTATGTACTTCACCAAACCTAGCATTTGAAATATTTATAAACATATGGACATTTTTAAGTGCTTTTAAGGAGAAAGAACAAAACCCATGAAATATCAATAAATATGATGCTTTGAGACTATAAAAATGCTGTATTTACAAACACATGAGATTTAATTAGGTTTTCAAGTAGTTCTGCTGCCTTTTTCTTTCCTCCTTTTCTATGGTACAGGCTCAAGAACTAACCATCTTCTCCGATGGCATTCATTCTTTAAACATATTTGTCACAAGACTGTTAAAGAAAAGGTGGTCACTTGGAAGGCACCCTAAGAACTGTTCGCTTTCATTAAATAACATAAATTCTTAGAAGGCATTAACAGAAGCTTACATCATGATTTACAGCTGAATCATCTCTTAGAACTAATCAAGTATGGGTAAATGGCATTATGTTCCATAAAGGGCAGTAAACCAAATTTAATTCTTTATTCAGGAAAATATTTTCAAGTGAATTTATATTGCTAAGCATAAGAATTTTGAAGTTTATGTTAATTTGATATTTTTGGTTTTATAAAAGCTTCCAAAAATAGTAGATTATAGAACATAATACTATGATCCAATTCCATGATTTTATGCATAGACCATTCTTTTCCTTCCCTGCAAATTCAATTTTTATTTTTTTTTATTTTTTTTTTTAAATCTGGGATACATTAACATAAGGTATCTTTGCAAGATAAGCAGTGGTGTGAATTTTTCAGTCAAAATGCTCAGAAAAAAACATCTCACATTCTATACTTTATTGCCAGATAATAATTAGGAAGACTAATTTAATTTAGTACATCTTACATGCCCAATTACATTAAGAGCATGTCAAAACAACATGAAACTTAAACATTCAGATGTTAGGAAATTTGAGTACTGAATTTTCCCCCTTTGTGTATTATGTATGATAGTCTTTAATTTACCTGCTACTTTTTCCAACGAGACTTCTATCAATAACTAATTCTAAAAGAATGGTTCATAATTATTCTCTTTTATTGTCTATACTCAATGCATCCCCCTCAAGGCTTGTTTATTGCCTACTGTTCAAATCTGGTTTAAATGCAGGATTAAGCCTCTCTATTTTTATTTTTTTTTTAGAATACATCATTATGTAATGCTTATTTCAAACATGTTATGGGCTAGAGGAAAACAGGGAACATTTTGTATCACTTGTCACTTCCCCAGCAGTTGCCTATATTGCCTGTTGTATAGACTTTCATCCCTGTATTAAGCTGCCACCATTTGAAGAACTTGGTTTATACCTTGTTCCAGGACAGAGTAGGATCCAAGAACCACTATGTTGCACCATCTCTAGCCTCTAGTACTGTATATGTGTTCTGAATTTCCTTAACAAAAGCCAACATGACTGGATCTCCCAGAAACGCTTCCAGACGTCTTTTTTTCAAATAGTGATACCTTTCACTTCTAGTCCTATCATCAGCACACTACACAGATTGCACAGTGCCATCATCACCTGCTTACAGAGATACATATGTACACTTGAAAATCTGACCTCCCAGAAAAGAACGCTCTACTCATCAGGCTAATGTTGCAGTATTCCCTTCAGCTCAGCGGGATTAATGGTGCCAGAAATTAAGTTTTGCAAGAGAGAGCATGACTTTGTCTTAACAGTTAGCAAATGATCCTGTTTCTGCATGGAAAGAAGATGCAACTGTGCCCTTTAATTACAGGGCTGGAGTTATGGAAGAAACAGGACTTATGAATCTTCCAGGTGAAGCCTGCTGAAAAGTCCATGAGTCTACCTAGATGTCCACCAAGAATGACATGATAATGGAACAGTAAGTAACTTTTGTGGCTTATATAGTGATGAATATGTTAGGCCATGCACAGTTAGGTCATTTGGAACATCATCTACGCCATTTGGGAATCCTTGGAAAGAAAAAGTCCATATGACCATACTGGTTTCATCCTCTCAAACTATTTAAAGGAGGAGAATTTAGAAGGTGGTCTTGGAAACCTTGATCCTCTGTTTTCAAGAAAGTGGCTTTGCCTGTTTCACATTGGTTAGTCATCGATCGGTAGGAGGCGCAGGTTGTAAAGCTCTGCAGGAAGATGTTACTCTCTTGGACACAGATTCTTGGATCAGGAATCAGGATATAATTAGTTTGAAACTAGACTGCAGAATCCTACTCATTTTCATTCTATTTTGGTTTGCTGAATTTTTAAGTCTTTACAACAGCACAGTTTTAACAGTAGAGTTACACATGTATATTGATCCATGTAATAAGGGCACTCTTGAGAAAAGTAGAAATCTAAGGAATCTAAATTAGCCTTTACTACTACAGCTACTACTACTACTACTCCTTTATTACTCCACTCATGGAGGGTAAATAATTGAATATAGGTGAATTAGATATCACCAGGAAAAAAGGAGAAAATATCACCTATGCAAAAATGAGCCTGCCTGTATCACCACTGCCTGTTTATAACTAAATTATTTATTCTGGGAGAAAACAAGGGCATGAACACTTTTTAACAGGAGAAAATTGCATCCTGTGGAGTCATCTTAGTGCTTAACTCATATCTTTCAGATAGGATATCTGCTCACATAGAGCAGTCTGGCCTGGACTTATTGATGTTAAATGTTCAATAACTTGGCTGTCTGAGATAGACTGATTCCTCTTTGAGATATCTAATTTTTTCGATGCACCAAATAAGAAGGCTTGAGTGTCTAACTCATTTTGGACTGGGTTGTAGAGCAGGTGCCTAGAACAGAAGCAGTACAACCCACAGCAATGCAGCACTGAAATCCTGTTTTGGATAAATTCCAGAGTCATACTCTTATTCTGATGAGTCAAATGAATTCAAGCATTGCTCATGTACAGCGGTATTTGCTGGACAGAGCTCTGAATAGATGTTGTATTATTATTATTGTTGTTGTTGTTATCCAGCTTGTTAATAATGCCAAAAAATACACTTCAAATTTTGAAGTTTGTTATTCTTGAGTAAGGAAGTATTGGGCTTTAATCTGACTACAAGCAATTAAATTTTGGGATGATCTTTACAGAGTAATTACACAATAATTATTTCTCTTTTTCACTTGCACTCATGTAAGCAGTACTGACAAAATTATCTACATTTCTTCTGAAAGATTTCAAGTTATAATTTCAGTAAGACTGATCTCTATCAATGACTAATTTATCACAATCATTCAAAAATTGGAAGGTGAGAATACAGAGGTGAAGGTTATTTGACCTCACTTAACCAAAACAGAAATGTGACCTGAGTACCTCATTTGATCTTTTAAGTCAATAGATAAGGAGCATATTTTTCTATAAGCAGATACTTCTCATGAATAGTAAATAATTTCTGTTTGCTTTCCCTTGTCTCTTCACACCACAAAATTTTAATCACAAAACTTGATTATTTTGGGAAGTGAAAATTTAGAGTAATTTTTTAAAGTGGTAATGAACCATAAGAATCAAAGCAACAATGTACTATGACTGTAAACCTTAAAAATTGTATAAATAAAGCAAAATTAAGTTGTTTCCAACTGGTCTTTTTTTCAGGCCTGGAAATAGCAATGTTTTCTTTCCATGTCTCTCAAACCTCAAATTATATCTCTGCATATGCAAGACAAGTATATAAGAATTGCTCAATTAACATTCTTAGTGAGATGAATGAGAATTTCACCCAGGCAATAACCGAGTAAATGGTCAGTATCTGGTTCAAGCTGGTTTAACAGTACCTTTCATGTAAACTTTGCCTTTAATCCATATCGGTTTACGAAAAAATAAAGCTAAATATGCATTTTAAACTGTTTAGTTGAAACAGCTTAGACAATCCATGATTAATCATACTAACGATCTGCTCACACAGCAAAGAGATTTCTAGTTCTCTCAACAATAATTTACTGTGTCTCTTGTCAGAATTTGCTTTACATCCGTATTACAACTAGCTCCTTCTAGAAAAAAATTATAAGAGAGTGGTTTGCATTGTTTATGATCATAAACTGCCACTGTCTCAGTCTGAGATGTTGTAAGAACACAAGAATGCCCTGGAAGTCCAATTAGCTCTTTATCTTTTCACAGGTAGTAACCAAAACCAGATACCCAGAGGATGTAAGAATAGAGCAAACATTGTTCTCCAACTGCGCTTCTAGCCTCCAAAAACTTCTAACCTCTGTAATAGCACCCTGCAGTTGTCTGGTTTCCAAGTGGAAAAGCCTTCTCTTCCTCAGTTTTCCCATAACTTTGTGGATGTGTTTTATTCTTTCAATCTTCCTTATCGCTTTTCTCCTTTTTTTTTTTTTTTTTTTTTTTTTTTTTTTATTTTTC
>VXBL01002500.1:1397837-1431739 GCA_013400195.1 Aramus guarauna | reverse complement strand
TCTTCTCCAGGCTCAACAACCCCAACTCTCTCAGCCTGTCCTCATAGGAGAGGTGCTCCAGCCCTCTGATCATCTTGTGGCCCTCCAATGGACTTGCTCCAAAAGCTCCGTGTCCTTCTTATGGTTGGGCCCCCAGAGGTGGACGCAGGTGGCGTTTCACAGGAGCTGAGTAGAGGGGCAGAATCACCTCCCTTGACCTGCTAGTCATGCTTCTTTTGATGCAGCCCAGGATATGGTTTTCTTTCTGGGCTGCAAGCTCACATTGCCAGTCATGTTGAGCTTTTCATCAGCTAACACCCCCAAGTCTCTCAATCCATTCGCCTCCCAGCCTGTATTTATGCTTGGGATTGCCCCGACCCACGTGCAGGACCTTACACTTGGCCTTGTTGAACTTCATGCGGTTTGCACAGGCCCACCTCTGAAGCCTGTCAAGGTCCCTCTGGATGGCATCCTTTCCACAAAAAAAGGTGCGTCTCTGCTCTGCAGTAACCTCTAATTCAGAACTTACTTGTCTTTTTTTTAAGAGTCAGTACAAGAAGTCTGCGCTCTCTGCAGAAACTATATGAGCTGTCTTTTCTCTGAGTTGGTCTTGACTTTCACACACAACATCAGTAGCAAAACAGGATTAATAGAGATGACAGCAGCTTCTTAAACCTTTGATGTTCAGTGATATATTTACATGCACATTGCAATTTCCCACATGAAAATAGGTCAGTCTTAACTGAAACTAATTGCTAAGGTTTGGAACTAATTGGAATTCTTCTGGTTTGCTAAAGAAAAACTGAAACGGAAGAGACACTGAGATTAACAACACTGACATACTTAGAGGCAATCCCTTTAGGTTAAGGGATTCAAGAAAAGCTTATGTCTCTTTACATGTACTGTGCCTCTCCAATTGATAAATTAATTTCATGTTTATATATATGTTATATTTCTGATATTCTTTGCACTTACCAACTAAGTCCTTTGATGTATTTCAAAGAAAAAACAAACTCCAATGCCAGCATCTTTCAATACAGCAGTAGGAAAATTTTTACATTCCCAAAATAGTAATGCGAGAGAACATAGATAAAACACTTGTTTTCTTTCAGATTTGATGTCTACTTGGGTGTTACCAACACTAAAAGCAGTATCTAGAGCAGTCATTTAATAATCTGTGATTTACAGTTAGTGCTTAATAGTGGTTGAACCAGTCTGGATTTCTTCCATATAATTCCATGAGCCCTAAGCTTTCACAGATTGCTTTAATTATACACTTGAGGCCTGATTTTCTAAGGAATGCTCCACAATTGACTGTACATTATGAATGTTTGCCTGGTTATTCACTTTCCTATGTCCTTAACAGGGAATCAAGTTGTTCCCTTCATAAATGAAGTTCTCAGCAACAGAGGTCATAATTTCAAAAGAAAAAGCATTCCCAGAAGTTAATCATCTTCAATCAGAATCAGAAACAGACAAGTGGACCATTTGTTCCTACTTTTAGACTCCTAATTTGCTATGGGAATTCTGTCATCTACAAATTCTTCTAGGCAGAGAGGTTTCTCTTTTTTTTTTTTTTCCAGGCACATAATTTTATTTATAACTTTATCAGAAGCCTGTTTTGTAAATTATTTTATTTTTACTAGTTTATTTTCTATGTCATAGCTCTCACTGGTGTCCTTTTGGATTGTGCTATTCAGCCAGCAGGTTACAGATAATGGCAGTTCAAATTGGATAAGACAATACTACAAGAATATTTGTAGATACAGATGACAAAGACGGAGACATCTAGGACAACAGAGCATACTGGATGAACTTTTTATTTCTGTCCCTGGCATTATGCTTGTTTCTAAGTTTGCTCAGGTGGGCAAACAACATGCTCCTACTTTGTGCTTAAGAGAATTCTCTCTCCTAGACTGTAAGGTTTTGTAGTGTAATAATGTTTTATTTGTGTTCAAGCTATAAGAGTCTCTAGACACCTCTAGATTGCCCACGGCACACATCTGCATTGATATAACTGATATTTGCCTAATCTCACTAGAAAATATCTAAAACATGATTTACGTTTTGCCACAGCTGTCTGCAGAAAAAAAAAAAAAGAGACAAATGTTTTCTGCCTGCAGAAACAACTCAGAAAGGATGAAAGATAAAAGAAGAGTGTGGTCATGAACAAGACTGAAAACATCTATGTTGGACTTGGTTATGTGATAAAAGCTCATCTGCACACCCACAAAGGAGCCCGGGGAGACAATGGCCCGTCAACCCATGAACAAGCCCATCTCAACAAGCCCAGTGGAGCACAGGGGCACAGTGGCAGTTGGGAACCCAGATTAAGGACTCCCAAGGAACAAGCAACTTCTCTGGGCCCTTCCCAGGGCTGCTCATCCACAGCCCAATTATCCAGGCATGAAATCCATCAAGTTAAGTCATCGGGAGCAGCCGGTCTTTTGGAACACCTTTCAGTCTAAAGGGATTTTCTACCTAGTGATGTGGGATACACTATGGGATGCAGGGGAAGAGCATTTTGGGATTGCACAGGTTTTTTGCAGGATGTTTAGGGAAGGAATAGAAGATGAGGAAAAGGGCGGGGTTTAGGTGATTTAGGGAGGAACAAGTGTGGGAAAAGAAAGGTAAGAGGATAAAAAGGGCTGGTCGTGTGTGAACAAATCAGTGCAGTCTCTCCTGTCTTCTTATTAAATTCCTTTCTAAGTCTTTCCTGGGTGGGGAGGTCTCTGTTCTGTCTGCACTGGGAACTGGGAAATCTCGGCCAGCTCTGTGTGTGCAACAGTCTGTACCTGCAACTGGAGCAGGGCTGCAGCCTCAGGGGCTTGTAAGTCCAGGTGTCTGCAGCTGGGGAGACTGGGATCTAGGGGCAGCTACTGGGCAGACTGGGTGTCTGAGCCCAGCTGCTGGAGGGATCCACATATGTATATGTATAAATGTATATGTGTGTGTGTGTGTGTGTGTGTGTATTCTCAATAGTAGACCTCCATCCTCCTCAGCCAGAGAGGAGAGCAAGATAAGGCTGTTGGTGCTGTCTGTGTTCGTGTGACTGCTCTGCATGTCTGTGATGTGTGCAGCTGCCCATGCTTATATGTGATGTAAGTGCTCTGTGTGCGTATGCCTTCTGGGAACACCCTCACTGCTGGTTGAACTTGGGGACATGGAGCTGCAGCAGCCTTGCCTCTCTCGGGCTGATGGATCCAGCATGATACATTTTCCTCTAACAGAGTTAAAGGCATTTTAACGTAATCTAATAACTGTATTGATTTGGGAAGAGATGTAATGACCAAAATATATATATATATTTAGAAGCCATTAATGACTCCTGTATCAACTCAGGAAAAAGAAAAAGGACAATTTTTATGGGCAAGTAGTCTTCCTTGTCATGTACTCAGTAGTACAGAAGTATCTTTTTTTTTTCTTTCCATTTTGAGACCAAGACAATCTTTGCAGTCTTTTAGCCTTCACTCTGTCCTTTCATTTCTAGAAAGCCAGTTATCATTCTGATAATATCTTTTCACAGAGGAATATAAAGTACCTAGAAAAATTATACAATACATTAAAGAAGTGAGAAATAAGGTAAATGCTATCTGCTCTTTACGATAAGAAAATAGAAAGGAGGTCACTAGCTTACTTACAAAAACTTCTGCGTAGAAATAATCATATAAGACTAGAGGAAAGGTGGAGGATGAATCTGGCATGATGTGTCACTCAGTACTCTCTTGTGCCTGGCATTTTGGAAGGGCAAAGTAGCTTCAGACAAAGTACCTTTGATTAAAACTAAGTTTAAGAAGTAATTTAGGCTTATGGAAACAGAAACAATATTAAAATATATTGCTAAATACACTGCTTATTTGGGTTTCTGATGTTTCTAATTCAGCAACAAATGTTAGTTGGGACTTTCTGTTGTGATTCTATAACCTGACTCTGCAACTTGATTCCCATAAAATGAAAACAGCAGTATCATCTCATGTCACGTAACCTACATTTAAAATAAATGCCCGAGTGCTTGTGAAACATTCAATTATTATAAGGAAATAAGTAATCTGAAAGTCCACAGAGAAACATAGGATGCTTTACTGAAATGGAATTTGAACAAATTTAGAAAATAAAGCTCTGGACCACTTTTAACAATGGAGTTTAAACAAATACTATTTGTATACTGAATGATGTTTGGATTTAATTTTTTTTTAAGGAAAACTATCATATGTATTTGTAATTAAAATCTGTTTCATAATGTATGTGCAGCTCCACTGAAGTTGCACAAGAACCTTAAATGTTAATCTTCAAATTCTTGGCTTTGAAATATTAATATTTCTACCACAATGTTTTTCAAACCAGCAAATTAACTGCTGCCCTCCTCCCTCCCCAGCATTCATCTCATAATATTGTCCCCTACACGGACTCCACATCAGGACTTTTTACTCTAACATTTTCCCTTTTTTCCCTGTAGGGACCAGGTACACAAAGAATGTAAGGATTATGCCAGTTGGAAAAGATTTCATGAAACCTGCCACTTTACAAGCACTGTTCATATACTTAAAGTAGGGTCTCAGAGCAGAATTTTTTTCTTAAAAGAATATGCAAACCTACCTTAAGAATAAAAGATATCTGAGATTTCATCTAATCAATTCACCCTTCTTACAGTCTTTCTTCTTCAAGAATTTAGGTTTTAACCTAGTATCAGAGAGCAAATCCTTTCATGTCAACTAATTCTTATGTGCCTATGAGATACACTGCAATAGTGGGTATTTGTTTTTTGCAACCATAGTGATGAAATGTGTTTATTGGCTAAGGTCATAAGAATTCAAAGCAAGTATCTGTGTTCATTTAATTTCACAAAATCTGAACAGTCCTCTAACAGCAAATAATAGGGATTTGGGGAATAGAACTACAATACAAGTTTTGCAACACTTTTGAGATACCAGTCTACCAATTTGACTATTTGATTAATTGAAAATAATAATAATTTATGACATAGAGAAAGACAATGCAAATCTGATTATTTTACAGGTTCTTTATTTAATGCTGTATTAGGTATGAGTTTTCTTTGAAATGCCTCAATAACTTACTCTCGAAGATTTATTTTATTTCTGCTAGCAGCTTAACTTCCTACATCTATAATTTTCAGATCATTCTTATCAAAAGTTAACAGAAATTACCAGATGAAGTTTTCTTGCTATTAATGTTGTGATCCAGAAATTTTAAGATAGAAATGCTTAAGGGAATTTAGGTATTGGAGTGTTTGTTTCTATTTGACAATCCAATGCTCACGATCCATCAAAGTCAAGAAGACTCTATCAGGCAATTGGTCAGGCTCGTAATCAATGGCAGATGCGGTATATAAGATCAACATTGAAAAGATGATATCACTCATGAAAGACTGCCAAAGATTCTCAGCATCTTTGCATAGAATTAAATAGAAGAAAATGTAAGTATTGTGAATTGTAAGGATGCTAAAATATGTAACATGCAACAAATCTGTACTGAAAAATAATAAAAACAGAACAAACCATGCCTGGTGCCAAAGTTACTAAAGCATAGACTTAATTCACTGGTAAAAATCTTTTCACTTTAGTGCAAATGGAAAACACACAACAGAATCATCCTATTCTAGAATAAATTAAAATGATTGGGGGTACAGAAACTGCAATCATGGTATCAACTAGAACCTTCAGGGTAGTTACAGTTTCCTTTAATAACATAATTTCATTCTGGTGATTTGCATGATTTCCATTCCTCAAAAATGTTAAGAGTTACCTCTTCTTGCAAAGTTATGGAAACAAACATTTTTTATAGTACACAGCATAATCTGCTTTCAAGACAATATGCAACAAAGCAGAACTCTAAAGGGATACATTTATTTTCTAGTTTATTCCTTCCATACTTGTTTTACAAAATGTCTGACAGACACAAAACCACACAAAATAACACTCTATGGTTCAGAAGGAATTAAAAATACACTTAATATTGTCTTCTCACTGGATTAAATCCAGTTGACTAAAACAATGGAGTAGCTCTTGACTCACCAAAATGTGACTGAAAATAGAACATACTTCTTGCATTATTAAAAGAATAATGCCCTCCAAAAAAAACCCCAAACAAACACCTCCCCAAAAAAAACCCAAAAACCAACCAACCAAACAAACAAAAAAAAAAAAAACACCAAAAAAACCCAAAAAAACAAATGAAAGAACAATCCCTCCCTTTCCCCAACTGCTACACAGAATACAGTAAAATCCTTATGGCAACACTTTTCAACTGAGCTGATGATAGATAAAATTGTTTAAATGTATTGGTTATCCTAATTTTTACATGGTTTTAGTGGCTGAGTTAGAGGTAAAGATCCTGTGGAGGAGCTTCAGGCGACAGAAACTTTAGAGGTAGACTTGAAATATAAAGGACTACACTATTCTATGAATTCCAGAAATTGTAGTTCCTGAGGGGTCAAAACTAAAACATGAATGACAGGAATTATACTGTCCTGCTGATATTTCTCACATTTTTAAGCAATGCAAAATCTTAAACAAGGAAAGAGCAGGCAGTATGATCAACTAACATTTCAGACAGGTGATAAACTATGTAGCATACAAAGTATATGGCATACAAAACATTTCTAGGACATCTACAACCATAATATTTTGAAGTGTAAAAGAAACACTAACCATTGTCAGTGGATAAAAATTACTTTTCACAGCCACCAGATCCTATTCCCAAGTACTTTGAGCATTCTGCCTCACATTCTAATTTCACACTCTTTTTTGGGCAAGAGTCCTCTGTCTGTTGGGAAACAAAAGGCGTATTGCCACGTGGCTGTGTAAATAGTCTCCTCTTCCAAGCCTACTTTCTGCTTCAATGAGAAGGCCAAGCATATTCATAGCTAGACTATTGCTAATGGCTTGTTCCTGTCAGGATAAAATAATACTCACTTGTCTGTCTGTCTGAAATAATTACACTTTTATGTGCTTTAAATAGACGAGTGTCTTCTGGTTAGATAAACTAAACTGTCATCGCAGAAGGCCAATGACATCAGATGACAGCAAATATTATTTTTGAATGTTATAATAATTTCCTTTTGTCTAACTTCTGAGTACAGAAAGAGTGTCACAAATCACTCATCAACAAAATGAAAGAAAACCAAATTTTCAGAGAAAATTAATCAACTGACTTTGATGGCTACGTGATAGCTTCATATGAAATTATCCTTATCAGTTACTCTTTTCAATAGTGTCCCTTTAGGACATCAGTAAAAATATATATGCAATCTGATCTAATACTCCATCTTTCACCTTTCTAAAACCAATTTTTGTCTGCTGTGTAACTCTGGTACAGTCACAGAAGTGCACCATGACTCAGCAACTGAATTTGGCCTGTCTACCAGTTTTCTGTTCAATATTCAATTTACCTTGTACTCTCAAACAAATGTGTGACCTGTTAGATTTGGCACTGGACTGCAAAAGGTAAACACAAGCTCCTGTTCTCATTATATTTAAGCAGAATATGTCACAGATTTTCAAAAGGACTCCTGAAAAAGCAGTAGGGACAAAAGGTTTTATCTATTTGGAAGCAATTTCTTATTATACTGGAATAATTCCGTTTTCTATTATTGAAATGAAGCCTTAACAGAATTTTGTACTCTATCGCTGGTCGCTTAGGCTAAGGATAAAATGGGAAGCACTGAATTGTGTACCTTGTTGATATGTTTAATGTATCCTCTGAAAATAACAACTTTCATTCTTAAGTATTTTTCATCATGCTGATTTTATTCAGTTTAATTTTCACTATTTTGAGACTAGATATTTGACTTTTTCTTTGTCAATACAGAGATTTGTTTTATTACAAATCTCTCTATAACCAGTAATAAGCAAAATGAGAAAATCCCTCTTTTAAAAACTAGATTGTGGGTTTAATCCTCATAGTTATTAATATATTGCTAAACCATGATTTTCAAAAGTTAAAAATCATTATTAATAAATAGCTTATCAAAAGACATTTTTAAGATTAATTCATAATTTTGAAAGTTTCGACTTTTTTTTTAACATTCTCAAAGATGGCAATTATGAGTCAAGAGTGTGCAATGTTAACTCATCAATTACAAATCCAAAAGCTAGATGTTCAGCTTTTGACTGTTTATTCTTTAAAAAATCCTATTTCAATTTAAGGTAATTCTTAGCTGAAAAATATTTAAATGTTAATTTTAAAGACTTGAAAATTTTGTTCATGGAAATTGGAATACTATGAAGAAAAATCTTCATGACTATAGTCTTAATTTATCTTGTCTTCTAAAAACTTACTCTGTATTTATTGCCTTGCCATATAATTATGAAAGCAGTGTATCAGAAAGCATAAATTTTAGTGAAGGTTCTGATTTGAGTAAGTTCACAGCTACTACACTCCTTTTATGTGTTTGAAACACTTTTTGTTATACCTAGATTAATTAATGCAATTTCCTGCATGTGATACCCAGCCTGATTTCTTATCAGTTTTAAAAAAACCTAAAGGGCCCAAATAACAGCTTAGGCAACTCCAAGCTGATTAGTAGTCACGTTTAAAACAGCTGTTCCAAAATAGCCCTATAAAACTATGAAGTGTTTCAGTAAGACTAATTTATCCAATCTGGTGAAGATACACAAGAGCCTGTAGTTAGCTTGTCTTTAGCTTTACGGATCTCAAACTTCAAAGTGATTTTCTTCCGGCTAATAAGTGTCCAGAATATGCATGTAATCCCTCCAAGGGTTTACCTAATTGAGTCAGTCTCTGTGACTTTAAGTTGACCCTGCATAGAGCTGTAATGCAAGTTAAGCATCAAGTTTTCCTGACATTAGCCAAGTTTATAAGGCAACCATGTTAAGTAAGTAGGGTGAACTACATCAAAAGCAACAGTCTATATTTGCATAAGCTTCCCAGCACCAGTTAAATGACATTTTAAATGATAAATAGCTTATATTTCAGGAAGAAAGAAAACTTGTAATAGACAATTACTGTGAAGCACTTTCCAATCATGAAGTTATAATAAAGCAATATATTAGGTCCAGTTAGTTAACCGTAGAGTAAACTCAAGTCACCTGAACATTCAGTGAGTGCTCAGAGGTATTTGGGCAAAACATTTGCAATGCTATTAGAATTTCCCAGAGCTCATAGGGCAGATGAGTGAGATGCACACTGTATTAGTGCATACTTAATCATAATTGCAGAAATCAACTGCAGATATTTGTCATAGGGTCTTTGTTTTTCTGACTGACAGCTGATAAGTGGTACAGGAAGAAACTATTTACTTCCCAGTAATAACTCCTGAGCTTGAGGGATGTTATCTCAAGAATTGGTAAACTAGCATTATCCAGAGAGAACACAGAAACTGGTTTCTTGGAAATGAAGCCAGAAGTATTATGACAATCTTCTCTGAGAGAGCACTAAGAAATTATCCAAAGCTGGACACAGAGACAGCAGTAAGAGTAAAATTTCTCTTTAAGGTGCATAGTTCCCAAGCCACATTGTTTCATTAGGCAATTCTGCTACCAACACTCTTTTACATAAAAATTTATCATGGATAATATATCAGCAAAATGTATTTTTGTTACCCTGAAAAAAAATCAGATAACTACTGTAAAAAGTATTAAAGATGTCAAATAAACACATTATGTTTTTAAAAGGTTGTGTACGAACCATATCCTGTATGCACAAATCACTGTTGCCAATGGAATTAGAAAAAGCAGAAAAAGCAGTATATTACTCCCAAACAGCTGAATGCAGATGAGAAGAATATCTGATTTGAGCGTACCTTTGAGCAAACATCCTGATTTGATACAGATGGCTTGAACAAACAAATTGTATGTATCTTTCAATATCCCATTACAGGTCACAAAATGTCTGGATCTTAACTGATTGCTTTACCAGATAAAGATTAGGTTCTTACAAACAGTGCATGTTCCATGTGTCTAAAACATTAGTACGTTAGACAGTTGGATGTAAAGTGATCTCTTAAATAATGAAAATAGTTATAATTGCAGTAATAATACAATGCATGTATTATACTTTTCTTTACCAAACAAGCTTATAAAAATAAAAATAAAAACCAGATGGTGAAATTTTATATTAAATCATAAATCTACATAAATCCCTGTATCTCTCACTTCTAAATATACTCTGCAAAAGAAAATAAAAAGGTTTCTTCCATGATAAAATCTCAAACTGAATGTCACATATTTGTCTAGAATCAGTCTATATCTCTTCAAGTAGTGCCTGCACCAGAAATAAGTTTATATACAGACAGGTATACAGACAGATTTAAACAGGAGAGCTTGTAAAGGACCTTGCGATAATATGCTCTCTTTCCCTTGCACTTTTGTAAGTGTTAGAGTTTACAGGTAGTGTATTGTAGTGCATTAGAAAGAGTATTTTTTAATGCTGGTGTGTTAGTCAAAACATAACTCAGTAGTAAGGAATTTGATTTAAATTTGGAGGGGAACTTAAAATACTCTTTAGAGCTCTCAGAATCATTACCAATCACACATTAAATCCTTAGAGCGTTTGTATCTAAGACTTCCTTCAGAATTAATGTTTCATGGTCTACATAGTAATTTGTCACCAGACTTGAACAATGTAATGCTAACATACTGGTTAAGTTCACGTTCTCATGTCTCCCTCTAGTGCCTGTATCTGTTCTGTGTATTTTAAACTGGATTTTGGAGGTTCCAGTCAGTGCAGAAACTGAAGTTTGATAAGGAAGGTCAAAGAATTCAAACAAGGAGAAATAGATTTGAAGTGAGCTATTTGCTATGTGCCTATAAATAGTTACTAGTCTTGGTTTATTGTTTTTGGTTTGGTTTGTTGTTGTTGTTGTTGTTTTGGGTTTTATGGTTTTTGGGGGGGGTTTTGAGGATGTGTGTAAGGTAAGAGACAAATAAAGCAAATACAAACCTAATTCTCAAAGGAGTCTTACCGATTCTTTTGATGTCTCCTCAGTCTTTATCTTAAATTTACTAACATCCTTCTTCAATGGGAAAACATGTTATTAAGCTCTTTTATCTAAATCTTTTTAGTGTGCAAAAATATTATGTCATCATAAAATGTAGAAATTACTTGAAAAGTTCATATTCGGATTTAACCAATTCACAAAAACTTGGTTTTGGTAGACTTTCCAAACAAGTGGCCTTTTACAAAGAGACACACGCAAAGATGTGAAGAACTTTACAAGGAAACAACTTTTACCCTATTCCCTTTTATTACTATTTGAGATAGGAAAATAGGTAACCATGTTTGCAGTAGATCATATCAGTCATTTCTAATGTCTACTGTTATCAGATACTAGAGGTTCTAGTTATTGCTGTTTAATGTTGTATTACAAGATGATGGGAATTGGACAAATAAATTCCTTTGAATTAGACTTCACCTTCCCCCAGTAAAATGCATTTGCAAATGTAACTGGATGCAGTTTCACAACTTCTTTGTATTCACAGACAGAAACATAAAGGGTTCATGACTCATAGAACCAGCATGGAATCACTGTTGTACTCTGACATCTTTTGTATTGAAAATGTTATTATGCAGCTTATAATACTAAATTATTTTATGTCTGTGTCAGAGTAAATAAAAGTATATTATAGTGTGTATATAAATATTTATTTTTATATATTTATATATTATATATATTATATATATTTATATATATAATATATTATAAAATATATAACTTGTAAGTGTAGGAATGTTAATTTTTTAATTTGCTTATCTCACCTAATAAAAGCTATGAATTTGCCACATAAACAAAGGGACAATCTAGCTATTCAAAGTCCTATCAAGTTTCCCACCTAGTGAGATGGGTGAAGCTATTCTATTTGGAAAATATTTCTACTGTGACCTTCTGACTAGTTGTTTTCCCATCAGTGTTTTGTGTTTTGGATGAATTTTGGTTAGTTACGATAATTTACTTGTTTGTGTTCACTTTCTGATAAGATTTGCATAAACAATCTCTTAGGTAGAAAGCAATTTCATGGAGCTGTCACCACTATTTCTATCAGAAGACATTAAATGAATATGCACAGTATCAATGGTGAGAATATCTAAGCATTTATCAAGTAAGGAAACCAAGCTAGTTCCAGTAGTGCACAAATAATATTCAATATTTGTAGATCTTCATGATTTTGAGCTAAATGGAATAAATCAACAGGAAAATACCATAACTTGCTTTTAAATACAATATGAGAAATAAGAGTTTACATTTCCATACATTTCATTACAGTTAAATCTACATATAAAGTTACTGTCTCGGTTTTAAAAACCAGCTTCCCTATTTTTTAAAGAAAGGTGTGTTTGAGATTGAAATACAGATATATGTAAATACAAGAAACAGAAGTAACCTTATTTGGGACATTACTCAAAGCCTCTGTGTGCTAGGAAATGGGCAAGAGAACCTGAAGATTTATTACTCTATAGTCTAAGTGAAGGTGCCTGTGCACTATTAACAATCTCTGTGCCATTCAGTCTCCAAACAGATTGAGGACGTACGCTTTCGTGCCAAAAGTACGAGAACTTAGTACAAAATGTGCTATGTTAAATATGTGAATGTACAAAGCTATTTCTGGCTAAAAGTAGTCTATCACGATAAGAAAGTAACAATCCTACAAAAAATATTTTTCTTCTGATGTTTCAGAATACCATACTTCATTGCTGAGAAAACATATGCAATAGCAAAATATTTTTTTGTTTTATCATACTTTTTAAAATGGAAAGATGAATATGTTTATATTACTACCATCTTCTTATCTCTAGTCATTCTTTCACCTTTCTCTACCCTTTTGGTTCAATGTATGTTTTTCTTTCAGACTACATATCCAGTCAGTATATGTGTATACAGATGAGTCTTAGACATGAAAGCTAGGGAGAGGGGTGTTACATTACTCATTTAATTTCTCAATCACAAAGACGATGCTTTGAAGAAAACTCCATGGATGCTGAGTGTGCAAACTACTATGCGCAGTAACATGCCCTCATGAGTCCAATAAAACATTATTAGGCAAGTTAAAGTGGACTGTTAGTTTAAGTGCTTTTTACATTGTAAAATCTATTTTCACAATATAAAGAAATGCTTCTTAGAAGCTTCCAGGACCAAGGGAATTTTTATATCAAAATGTTTCTTCCATCAGGAATATGCATACTGTCAAAGAGAAACTGAGATATAGGCCTCCATGCAGGGAGCCTTGTGTATCTGTGGGCTCTCTGAAGAGCTGGAACAGAATCTGTTGTCTCTTCTGAGAGCCTCTCCTACCCAGAAGAATGTGAAAAAAAAAATCAAAACTAGTATCCCCACTGTGGGAGTAGCTGCTCAGATGTCCAGTTATTCTCTTCATCACCTACAACAATCAAGCTCACAGGAACATTGGCAATCACACACTTCTCTGTATTTAATATTGGCCTCCCTTTATTCAGTTAATTCAGTTCTCTTCTTCCATCTGAGCCTCAAACAAAGGTTTGGGAAACAAGAGCGAAAGCCAAGCCAAACTGAGTCCAAAGAGATAATAAGCTCTCTTTCTTCATGTTAGCTCTGATAGATGTGACAAAGTTCCTTTCTCAGCCCTCGCAAAGTCAATAAAAGATTCCACTGACTAGAACTAATCGAGCTTTACTAAAAATCGGCAGTTAATTAGACCCTGAGTTTGTCTTCTAGTTCAGACTGGTTTTGCATTTTATTACAAAGGAGTCAGAAGATACAAGGCCAATTGCGCTTAATCACTGAAAGAAGGAAGAGGCTGACGTATTACTTTATGTCAATATGTTTCTTTGTTATTGGGTGGTTAAAACCCCTGACATGTGCTATTATGGCACTTACTGCTCAGTTTATTGGCTCTTACACAGGCAATGGGTAATCAGCTCTGAATTAGTATTTCCTTGGCATTCTCAAACATTTACCTGGACGTGGTTATGCAGACTGCATATTTGAACGCATGCATACTGCATAAAAAGATCTTGACCTCACTAACTCCGATATTGATTTGGGGTAATACTATTCATATAAAGCAGAATTTGCTTACATATTTGTTCTGTAAAAGGAAAAAAATGGTATTTTCCTCCAATGGAAATCAGTTTGCTTTCTGTTGCAAAGTAGTATATGTAGGCCAGGATTTGAATAAAGATAAACCAACCTTTGTAAATCTATGCCTAGACTTCTATAGTATGCACATTATTTCTTATAAGAATGATTATATTTATCTAGACAAGCAAATCTCACTATTGACCTTCTATTTTATATTGTATTGTGTTTAGAAACACCCAACTGTGCCTATAAAATCATGTAATTCATGCAGACCTCAGCTGTAGTTGCAGCACATTTTTTGGGAGAACAGAAAGTTTTCTACCTGTTTCAGTGTATATTTTGCTAAATCTTTAGAGGTCGCCTTTAGGGTAAGCTTTTAATAAAGTCCAGCAGCTGAAAGTCAGCTGTTCTCTTTTAAGTTGTTTATTTTTCTGGATCAAGCATAATTTCCACGTCCAGTACAACGTGACACGCACCAAGGCAGGTATGTTTCTGCAGGTATTCATATTGGCTTAATGCTTTCCAACATGTAACAAAGCAAACAAAGGTACTATCTAATTTCACTTTGTTTTGAAAGATGGCCTTTGAATACAGAGAGTAATCTGGGATTTTTTAAAATCTGTTGCCCAGCTTGTGTTGGCAGCAAGTAATTGTCAAAAAACAAAGGTTGTCTTCTATAGAAGGTACTTTTTTGCTACTTTAGTTCTGGAATGTTTTTTCCTTGTACTATTGGATAAACACATACATTGCTATGACTTTTTATTGACTGTGCTTACAGAGATAAGGATAATCTTAAGATGAAGAGATACGCTTATGGAGATAAGGAGAATGCTTAAGGGGGCATCTGAAAGTGTTAGTTCTCATATTTAATTTAATTACAAAGACAGCGATGTATTGCTAAGAACCAGAAATGACATAACATGTTAAATAGTAAGATATTATCCAACACATTTAGCTCCTAGGCATGAAGAAATAATTTCAAGAGAAATGTTTTTCATGTTTGTGCTGCAGTCTTTGCAAAATAAAGTATACCTTGATTGGAATATTGGATCACTGGAATGACAGTATGGAATATCAGATCAGAGACAGATTCTCTTACTATTAGTAAGGAATCATACTTTACAGATAATCTTATTGCGTCCAGAAGCAGAATATTACTTTGCATGAATAAGCTTATCAGCAATATGATCTTTCATCAGGTTGAATATTCATTCTTCTTCTTCTCTCGCTCCCCATATACATGCTTGAGGGTGAGGTTTTGATACTTCTTAGCCAAAGCACTTGGCCATTTAAGCAACAGCTAGGAATCTGCTCCATGCAAACCAGTGGGGTAGTCCCACAGTCCCGCACAACAGGAAGGGAAAAGCACAAGAGAAATAGTCAGTCGTAATTAATTTCCTGGTGTGCTCATGGACCGCACAGCTTCTCATTACCCCCTTGCACAGAGTAGATCAGAGAAATACAATTTAGACAACAAATATTAGATCTTAAAATGTGATCAAATGAGTACAGTGGGAGTCAGCTCTAACTGAAACAAATGCAGCCTTCTGCATACAAGTTTGAAGTCCACTCTTTGAACTCGGCAGAAGAAAATCCTACAAATAATTGCTTTAAATTTAAAACACCTGGTGGAAGCACTTGACAAACTTCTGACAGAACCATACTTGTTCAGAAATTTCTGGTTTCTAATCAAAGTTATACAAATTGTTCTCCATTAGCCCTCAGCACAAAAATCCCTAGGCTTCCTAAATCCATGGATTCAGAGAAGCCCATTTGTGGACTACATAGGAGGACAAAAGTGAAGTCTTCCAAGGTCCTGAAGAATTTGCAGGAGCACACAACTTGAATTAAAGCGGAGAGCATTCAGGCTTTTGGGCCCTGTATTTCTTAAGTATGACTCTAGGAACTCTACAANCTCTTTGAACTCGGCAGAAGAAAATCCTACAAATAATTGCTTTAAATTTAAAACACCTTTAGGTGTCAGAGGAGAGGTCTGGGGTTTTTTACTTATGATTTACATATTTTCATTTAGGACTAGAAGGATATCAAATTTTGATATCTGAAGCAAATGGAATTACTTTTCTCTAAACAAAACAAAATTCCTATTTTAAAAAGATTTTTTCTATTAGTTGGCAGTAAGTAGTTATGAAAATGCACACCCTGCTAATATGTTTCTAATAAGGAATTATGTCCTTCAGTTCAAAAGTAGCTAATTGCTACATTGAAAGTGGTTTACATGAATGAGACATACTAGCTGGTATTAAAATTGTTCCAAATTATTATTTATTTTTTTAAAAAGGAAGAGGTTTAGTAATTAGTCTTAAAGGTTTCAACTTCAGCGTTTTCTAAGAAAGAAAACATGTTAAAAGCATCTTTTTAGGGGAAACAGATACAACTTTGGTTGAACAACCAAAGCATAAAGACAAAGTTATTGCAAAATATTGTTCCAAATTAAAACTATCTAATAGTATAATAAATATAGTATAAATAAATTATACTATCAAGTGTCTTTCATTTTACCCAGTATTCTGTCACAGATGATTGTATCTGGAAGGTATCATGATCTATTAAGTTGTGAATGAGACTTTACTACAAAGTTTTGAGCAAGGATGAAATACAGGTGTTAATTAAAGAGAACCAGCATGTGGGTTTTTTGCAATTATTAAGTGAAGGTCAAATTAAAATAGCTTGGTTGGTAAGTACCTAAGATATCATAATCGAAGCAGAGTTCAATTAAAAATTCAGCATTATCAGGATATAATAAAAATTAACTTATATGGGTTTTTAATGTCCTCATTGTATCCTAGTGTAGAAAGGATCCCAGAAGACAGTTGTGCACTATCAGAGTAAAAGAGTACATATGAAAAGACAGGATCAGGCCAGACAAGAAAATTCATCAGGAAAACAAAGGTATAAAGCTGTGTTGGACAAGGTGCATTTTTAACCCTACGAGTTCCAGGAAACTGTGATGGAATTCCAGATTGTAGAGGCCAGGTTGCAAATCTTCCCAAAGAACAGAGGATATCTTATTTCTGTACTGAGTGAGATACAAAACAACTTGCATCGTTTAATGCAAGCTATCATATTCTAATGCAGGATCAGGTGAAAAAGAGACAACTTATGCAGCATATTTTTACACAGGATTATCATCAGGTATGTAAAGGAGCAAAGGCACTTCAGCTCCATCTCCAGAGTTCTCCCGTTTGTTGCACCAGACCTGCATGTCAGTTGATGCTGTAATTCCTTGCCAGATACTGTCATGTGAAGTAGATGACAAACTAAACCAGCTTGGTTGGAAAATTTTACTCGTCATACAAAAGTGACATGCTTGCAATCTTGTGGCAGATTTTCCTGTATTCAACTCATGTCTATAGATGTTTAGGTTTGAGAATGCTTTAAAGGCTAGAATACTTTTTGACTAGTACCTTGACCTAATTAATGCTCTTGCTGAGTAAAATCCAGTTCTTTGTAAACTGCTCTAGCAGTTCCATTTCGGTACCGGATATCTGTACAATACACATAGTCTTTATATTCTAAAAAGAGAAGTCTCAAAACAAAGGAATGCTGGCAGATAGAAGATTAATGACATTTCATTTTCCTGGCAATAGAATTCTTTGTTTTGCTAAAAATATTTTAAATGATTAATGTATTTTTTGGTCATATTCATATAATTTTTTATGCAGAAGAGAAAACAGAAATGTCAATGAACAGGAATTAGGCATACTGAATGAATATATCATTAAAAAAGAGGTCAGAAATCAAATTAATATATATACATGTGACTCAGATCAGTCCACAAAGTGTTTTCAAAGACATTAGTCCTAAACCTTGTGTAATAAGTCAGTTGAAATGTGCTTTTGAAATAAGAACTTAACAAAAAACCCCAGTATTTTTCATTTTTAGAGATCTACAAAATTTGTAGGAAGCATTTGAAAGAGAAGAAAAAAAATTAATTTCAAACAAAACAATGTAAGTCTAAAGAAAAAAAATTCTGACATGACAAAATAATAGGTTCTGCTTTCAGTCAGTCACTAGAGCAATATTGAATTTACTGAGCTATGAATAATATGGCATTCAGGAACAAAGTTGTTATGCTCCGTAACAAGCCAGTTTCTGCCTTACATACGCTTTTTGGAGAAAACATTTACATTTTCTCATTATCTCTGAACACTCATGAGAAAGCAGAGAGCAAGCAGACTGTCCCCACAGTTTACATGAGGAAAAGGTTTCTGTTTATCATAATGATCTCATGAATCTTTTTAATCCTCTGTTAAAAAGAGCAAGACAGCTGCATTTGAAGCCCCTTTTCCAGCTGTGTATTGCTCAGTTGTTGCTTTTTCATGGAATTTAGGGATTGGTGTAATTAGACTGAAGGGACATTGGGTCATGCTTAACAATTAACTCTGCTAATATAGCTGATGTGTCCAAATGTTCCTTTTGGGTATCTGTGTAAACGGTTTCTCTTGATAATTCTCTACTCTCCACTTCTTACAATAATGAATTGGCAGCTCGTTCCACTATCTACAGTCCATGCTTATCAACTTTTAAGTTAAATATCTGAGAATGCAATTTCTTTATTGATAAACAGATCAAATAATGATATTACAAGAGATGGATAAGGTGACCTCAGAAAGCAGATTATGGACTTACATTAGTGCAGATTGGACATCAAAATTTATAATAATTCATCTAGAAAGATTAGAAATTCTACACTGCTGAATACTTCTACAATTGCAACTGGATTGACTTGTCAGTGAAATATAATTCAACTGTTGTATTACAGTCTTTAATTCAGATCATTTATATTGCAGTTAGATGAGGTTTGATCCTGGAAGGAGTTAAGGCTTGAGTTGGTAGAGTTAAAGGAACTCAGTACTTTACAGAATGAGGCCAGAGACAGCAAAATTTGTAGTTGCCAAAGAGGTAAGTACAAGAAGGGCCAGAAATAGTTAGAAGAATGAAGTATATTTGAAAATAAGTAAGTTATCTTGCAAAAAAAAAGTAGCAAACAATACACACAGAAGTTATACAATTAAATGATGCATCATGATCCCATCACACAGCAGCAGTGAAGGGAATAAACAATTCTATTAGGAAGCACAGCAACATGGAGTCAAGTGTCATCAGACTAACAAAACAAACATTCTTTTCCTTGTTCCACTACTGAAACAAGATAAGGTATTTCACCTCTTCTCTTTTTCTTCTGCCTTTCTGATATTATATTCTTCAGACCTCTGTTCCTAATTATATTTTGTACAGTACTTAACAGGACAGCTCCTTAACCATTATTATAAACACTAGGAACAGTTCTAATACAAAGCCACCAAATAGATGTGTTAGTTATGAATTCTATTCTTGACAAAGAGATATAAACACATGGAAATAACCAAAATGTCTAAACTAAAAATCACAATAAAAACCAGTTGCTGTCAAACACTGGAGCCTGACTCACTGAGTATTGCCCTGCTTGAGCTATGCACGTAGCATTTCTATGGTAGGCTCTTGTTCAAACCCAGAACTGATATGCTTGGCAGAGATTAGCTCCTAATTACCATGTAAACCTGGTATCATTCAGAAAACAAGTACCATGCAAATTCAGAGTCTGGATCTAGCAGGCATTTTCAGATCACACCTAGCTCACACTGATAGGAGTAACCTACTTCCAAGCTTCGGCTGTGACTGCTTTATGTCTGTGGGGAGAAGCAAGGAATGCAGTCACAGCCTTCATAGCAGGAGTGAGGAAATTAGAGCCTGTGACTTCAATTGTCCAGCTCGTGATTCTCTGACACCTCTGCCTCCTTCCTGACCCCCACTTTGGACTTTCACCTCTCTCTGTAACACTACATTATTCAATAATATATCAATCAATCAGCGTGCACCATTTGTATCTATTTAGCATACTCCAATCATTGCTAATAGCATCAGAAACAAGAACAACTACTAGGGAGTTTGAGCAAATCCTTGTGAAAAGTATATAGTACTAGAGGAACAGCACGATGTAAGATTGTCATTGTCATCATCTTCATCCTTCATCATCATCACCTGCTGCACTTTTTCTCCAGAATTAGCTTCCCCCCTTTAAGGTGATGTATGCCTTCAGCTACAGACCCCACTAAGGAACCTTTGTGCCTGTCTCTGTAAGTTTGACTTTACATCCTCTGTGCAGCACTGTCCTCTCTTCCTGCCAGCCCTACCTTTCACATTGCTCTCTGGTGTTTTTCCACCTACTAAGATGCAGATGAGTGCTCTGGTTAAAAAAAAAAAAAAAAAAAAAAAAAAAAAAAAAAAGAGAGAGAGAGAGAGAGAGAAAAAAGACAATCACCAGTGAAATCTTCTTGCTCTGCTAAAGCAAAATCTTACAATCCATCTGTATCAATGAATGCGGTTGTACATATTGATTAAGGACTAAAATCCTTTCCTGCTATCAGCTTATAATGAAGGAGGCCCTGCCCATCCACAGAGTTCTCATAGTGCATGGGATTTTCTTCAACTCTTGAATCTTTCTAGACATGCTGCTAATAGTTCTTTGTCTTCATGAACTAGAGGACAGAACTGTGACATGGAAGAGGAAGATAAGGCTTCTCTGGAATACCTCAGATTCTGCCTGTCTGGCCCATAAAAGTCTAGGAACATTTGTACTTCCTTTCCCATGGTCATAAAGACTGGAGAGAATGTGGAACTTGTGTCAAAGGGGAAGACTACTTATTTAATGAGTTATGTTGCTTATCCTTATCCTTATTTAAGAATTTGTCTGAATCAGACGATTGCTATCAGAAACATCCTTCTCTGCTAAGAACCATGGGGGTATTTTTGTCTTGTAGGCCTTGTTTGAGATGGGGAAAATCCTAATTTAAGACTTCCTGGACTCTTTTTCTTCTTTGTCTCCCATATACAATCTTGGCTCTTGTAAGTTGTTGTAAGAGCTCACATTTTAGTGCTCAAAAGGACTAAATTCAACTGAGCTGTGTAATGATATTCCAAATAAGTTGATAAGGAGTTGTAAGTTACAGCAAAATCAAATGAACAATGAGAAACTCACTGCTGGATAGAAAGGGCAATATAAAAACAAACTAGAAAATAAGGTAGCGTAACAGGTGGGTAGAGAGTTAACACTTGCTCTGACTTGATTCTTCTGCCTCTGCTTCTGAAACCTCAGTTAGCAAGACAGTCCTCTCTCTGGGTCCATTGATTGCCACTAAACCACACTAAAATATGAAGAAAAAGCAATTCAACTTACCAAAGTTGGTTGTACAAACATTCTCTTCCCCTCTGGTCCTGGGAAAGTAGCTATAATGGATGGCAATGTACGGGTCACTACTCCCTTAGGGACACTGAATACTAGCAAGAGAGACTGGTTTTATACTGGCAATATACTGGCAGTATTTAGCATTTGTCTGCATTTGGATAGATTCCAGTCATTGTTCAGTTTTGAATAAGTATGTGTTAGGGCATTGGGTATGTAACATTATTTTTATAATATCTTTTATGAATATGAGCTTACTTTTTTAGGATTTATATATATTTTAATTTTTTACTGACTGTAATAGTTGCATGAATTTACAAAATGTACATCAATGAAAATTAAATTCAGCATGTAAAACAAAATTATATAAAGTATTACAATTAGGTTCACTAAATCCAAGCATAGTGACAATATTTTCATGTGACTTTGTTAACTTGTTATTATTAGTTATACAAAAGTAGCTCAAATTATCACTCTTTTTCATCTGCAACAACTTTGCGTGACATAATTCATTGGCTATTCTGAATGAATGTCATAAGAAATGCCTCCTTCATGGCAAGAACTCTCATGAAACTGTGATTCGACATCAGCTATTTCTGATCTTCTCAAGACCCAGAGTTGCAGTGCAACTTGATCAACAGTGATTAAAAGTTATACTTCAAAAGTGGCATCTCTCTAGCATGATTCTTTCTATCCATTTGCTAAACCCAGGAACATTCTTATTTCACTTGCTACTCCTAGTTCGAATTTCTGTTTCAAATCTTTTGGAGTGCATATGCACCAAATAAGACAGCATTTACCAAAATATTCTGTATATATAACTAGAATTTTAAACAAAAGGAAAGCAATACCCTGGGAAGATCAGAAATATCTCAATCCAGCATTTCGTGTTTTATTCTTTATGCAAAATAGTAAATTCAAGAGAGAACATTCAAAAGCTGGAACAACTAAGTGAAGTCAGAGGGTCATTCTAGTAAAGGCATCCCTATAAGCACCTCTCCATAAGGTGTCCTTCCTGCATTCACAGAGCAGACCTTCTAAGATTTGTTCCAGTTCCAACCTTTCTACACCACAGATATTCTACAACCTTATTATACAGTGCTACATAAGGAGCCCTACCTTACCCCACTAGCATGTTGTAGCAAGAGTGGTGGAAATCTTGGGCCAAGGCAGTACCTCCACATTAGCAGCCATCTATACTGTCCTCTCAGGGCTCTTATACATCCTGGAAGCTAACAGCCTTCATGAGGTAGAGTGCCTTGTATCTGTCTTCATCGGGCTGGCCTGCTGGAATATCTACATCAAACAGGACAATTTCCCGTACCCATCCCAAGCTGACCCATGTCTTGCAGAGGTAAGGACACCTCACATGCAGGCTCTCTTTATCACCTCACAGGCTGTATGAGCCTGTGCCTTAAAGAGAATCTACAACCCTAACCTGGATGCTGCAGAGCTTAACTCCACAGGGGTACAGAGCAGACCACCTGCAAGGAGCAAGCAGGAAGAAATCCTTCTTTAATTTATGAAAGAGGGGAAGAGCAGTAGAATTTGGGGACCGAGTCAGGAGACACACATTTTATTCCTGCTGAAAGCCAGGAGTATGCTTTACTGTTTCCCAGACCAAAACATCCTCAGAGCTTACAAAGAACAGGACCTTATAACCAGCCTCAGAAGAATTGCTTTCCGAGGGCCACAATATACTGCAGTCCTCAAAAACAAACAAACAAGGAAGTGGATGAGGTGACTCTGTCTCCCTGTCCTGGGATACTCTGAAGTTAGGTGGCCCAGGAGTATTGCGCTTTTGGTCTCAAAAGATGAAGTCATTTTCTCAGACAAGCAACATCAAAAGAAGTGTCTTCAGTGATCGGCTACCAGTGAACAGCATTTGACCTCCAATAACATTGATTCCTACCACTAATTCTGCTTTACTGATGCTGCTGGATCAGTTAAACCTTCAGATTGTGTCTATTACAGTAGACATCTACTTGCAAACCCATAAAATATTTTAAAGAGATATGCAAGTGTGGACATCTATACTGTAAACTTATGTAAATATGTAAAGTACTGAATCTACTTCCTAGGAGTTTTAAAACCATTAACATGACAAAAAATTTTGTTCTCTGAAGTATTTCAAAAGATTTTGCAACAGACTTTCACCTCTATAAACAAGAGCTTCATTGATTTTACTGAAATTATCTTATTCTACAGGTGTCTTAAATACTTCACACTCTACAGATTTATTGGAATAACTCAGACAGGGAGAATGGTGACATGAGAGAATGCCACGCATCTGCACCTCAAAACACAACTAGCAGAATTTACTACAGCGTCCTGTCTGAGCAGCCAGCTTATTTAGCCCTTCATGACTGACAGTCAGCCCGTTCATATAACTGTCCTAGTTTATTGAACAAAAAAACAACACACTGAATTGCAAAGAATGTCAGAGCTTGCAGATATTATACAGCATTATTTCATAAGCTATGCTGTATTTGGCAGGTGTCATTTTCTTAAAAAAACTGCTGTGTAACTAACAACTTTTTAAAATACTTGTCTAGCTTGTAGACTGTAAACAACTATAAAATTAATACCATGCCAGCTAGAAAATTGGTACATAAGAGAGGTCAGCCACTTTTAGAAAATCACATCCATAAGAGTATTTGTTTTGTTAGTACACACAGCCTAAGATTCTGGTTCAAGTATCTCTTTTCCTTGCACAGAACTCTGTCTGCCACCCTAAGGGCCTATGAAGCATGTTCTCCTCTCCAATTTCCTACAGAAGAAAATGCTTTCAGATATCTGTGATTAAAATTAATTTTAAAGTTCCCATATAAGTAACAGGGAAGGAAACTTCATTCTTTCTAGTGTTTGTTTAGCAGCTAGACTTCAAACATTCTCTGAAAAGCAAACAACTCCAGGAAAAGGAAAATTGAAACACAACAAGCCCACTGAACAGATGAAAGGTTTTGAACTGCATCTGCAGATTAAATACCAGGTTAACAATGATGGGAACCAAATACATAGTTACAAATCAAAGATAAAGGGAGGAACCAAACTACACAAGGTTCATGACAAGTAGTAATTTTTCTACACATAAATTTGTAGGGTTACTGTTCTTATTTTGTACACCCTAAAATGAGAAATTTCTTCTTTGAGTAATGGGGGATCATGAAGCTTCAATGTTACTCTGAATTTATTATTTTGACTTCTGTATATGAAATAAATAGCCGTTGAAAAACATCTGCATTTTAAGGAAAATTAATTATTCAGATAAATGAAAAAGTCAGCAAATGCCACAATATTATTGGGTGTTATTGCTTTAGCCTATAATAAATAATCATCCTGATTCAAAATGTGTCATTGCCCAGAAATATTTACTGCATTACTGCATTGGAAAAACAAAGCAAGAGCTCCCTCTATGTAACTCCAGATGCATTATTTTGTTGTACTGTGTTATAGATGCATTTGTTTATATTTTACAAGTCTTACTGTAAATGATGCATACAACAAATTGACAAAATTATTCAAAAAAATTCAGAGTACTCAGCACTAGACTGAAATAGTATTTTCAGTAAAATTATAGAGAATAATTACAGGCTAAAAAATGTAAGACTGTGATACTAAATGAGTTGGTAGCAAAGACCCACTGAAGGTACAGGGCTAGAATTTCAGATAAAGCATGCCTAGTTTCTGACACACAAACACTTCTGCTTGAAAGTAAGTTAAACCAAACTAGTAAGAAACGTCTGAGGAGGCTCATCATTATTGCTACACTCAGATGACAGTAGAATTTACCATTCTCGGCTGCCTTGCCTGCCTCTGATGAAAGCTCCTGCTCCCACAGCATGAACAACTCCTGAACCATCACAGATGGTTCACCATCTCACGCAGATCACCATACCAAATTATATTGATGCTGCTTGGGGTTACTTTAATATCCTGGGTAGTAAATGGCAGTTGTTTAGAACTTGTTTCATGTGTGGTTGCTCCTGCTGGAGAAGCAATAATCTCCAAGAGAATGCCAGGCAGACAAACAGTAATTGCTTCAGCCAAATGAACTGCAAACATTTGTGTTTGTAAATTAAAATTCTGAATACAAAGGTGATTCTTTAGTGATACATTGTAGAAATGGGAACCGTTACAACATTTCCAGCCTATCTTTGCAAGGAAACTCCAGCCTTATGTAAACAATTCCTAGTGCTATTTGTAATTTTTCACAGAAGGTTGGCACACAACTCTGCAACTAAGGGGAAAAAATGCCTTTTTTCATGAAAAAGAATCAATAATGCATGATGGTAGTGAGCACTGTTAATGTATAGTCACTGTAGATAGATATTACTGCCTTGAAGCTGTATAAAATTATTCCGAATTTCATTGCACTTTCTAAATAAGACAAAGCCATCCTTTACCCATCCTTTCCTTTCAGAAACAAAACTTTTGCCAGCACATTTCAAATTTAAGGTGGAAAACTACCTTCTATCTTGAAGTCTGTGTCAGTTCTATGATAAATTTAACAAGCCCTGAGACTGATGTGATTAATCTTATAGGTAACTAATATGTTAACAGTATGAAAGTCTTACTATTTATTTTGAAGTTTCCTCCCCTTCTCAGTGGCTAGGCTGACAAGCATTTTGCACAGAGAAAGGAGAACTATGAATGCTGGTAGTGCACTAACTTCACAAATTCCTTCCTCATAGCCTGAGGAAAGAACAAATTTTCCTTAACTTCAGCACCACTGGTTATCCAGCAGAAATACTTATTACCTCTACACCAACACTTCCATCAAAATGCATCACTTTGACCAGGGCACAGTTTTTTTGTCAACCTGTGCTGTTGAGACAATTGCAACCTAATTGTTAAAGAGATTCTCCAAGACTACTCTAAGGACTTTCAGACACAGGACATCATAAGATGATAATTTGATTAGAGACTTGGATCATTTGATTAGAGACTTTTGCCACGCTTGCATTTTGCATGGCATATTCCTCTCCCAAAGAAATAGACTGTGAGATGCTTGGCGCTTTTAGAATTAACGAACCCAGTAGTTTATTTCTGGGGTATTAATGTGTCTTTGGTTTATATTCTAGCTTTGTGGAAATCTTTGTGTTGACATATCCCCAGTACTGAGCATTGGTTCAATAACTGCTTATCTGAATAACTCACTGTAAAATACCAATGTAGTGGCACTTCTGGACAAGTAGAAATGTGTTATATAAGGACTTATGGCATAGAAGGTACTTCTCTAGACAGTACTGATGGCTCTGGAGTTGTAACACTAATAAATTAGATCCAAATATAGAGTTGTAAGGCATGATCCAAGTATGATTACCAGACAGGCGAGCATACTTTGGAAAACTATAATCTGCCCAAAATTAGTAATCTGATGGCAATCACAATATCAGACCTCTGTCAATTCTGTGCACATTTTCTGGCCGCTTGAGCCTGTGCAGTAGTATCTTCACTGCCTTTGTGAGACTAACTAATTGCACTAAATTTACCTGGGATGTGATCACACCATTATTCAGGCATACAGGCCTAACAAAATTATATCAATTTTCCCAACCAATGGCAGAAGCAGCATGAGGAGGCACAGCCAACATAGTTGACTCGTCCTTGGCTGCCCGAATGGTGGGAGGTAGACCACTGGCACCTGCTGTCTGTTAGAGGAAGCAGCCTTTCATTTGAGTAAATGATTAAGTTTTTACTCCAGGATCTAAAAGCATATACTAAGAAATTCTATTCAATAATGACACTTTTAGAAGAAGGACATTGTCTTGATTTGTCTCTCTTGAAAAAGGACATCTTAATACTGAATTGTATCTT
This sequence comes from Aramus guarauna, assembly GCA_013400195.1. Taxonomy (NCBI): domain Eukaryota; kingdom Metazoa; phylum Chordata; class Aves; order Gruiformes; family Aramidae; genus Aramus; species Aramus guarauna. The sequence continues at coordinate 1,404,665 of VXBL01002500.1, read as the reverse complement.
TTGTTAATATTTAAATATGGGTCAGGCAACACCAGTGCGAATTTGCATTCGTAATTCCTTTCTGAAAAGATAATTTGACATGCTCTCCCTTTTTCACTTTGCTGTGTATTCAGCTTTAGTTGCAAAGATCATTTACTGTGCTAATGCCTTTCCCCTACAAAAATGTCTGTGCATGCCATGTCTCATGATGAATACCCATTTGTAAACAAAGTAGTGATTCATTATTATAGCTGAAGGGCATCGTTTTACCTGGATGTAAATTCATCATTTTTTAATGCCTCACAGCTTGATGCTTGAAATCTCATCAAGCACTCTGAAAGCTTCGTTGACACAGATTGATGATCCAAACAATTAACTTAATAATGGCATCAGCAAGTGGAGGTTAGTATCAACCAGAGAAAGAGTGAGCCAAGTTCATCCCTCGTGTACGCCTAATAAAGTCAAAAGAGGTAGTCTTGGGATCTATTTATTGCAAACAATATATTTGACCCTTTTTTCCTTTTCTGAGCTAATTTTATGAGTCTAGCCATACCGCATTAAGTACTCTGCGGACAACAAATTGCAGCATTTTTTTTTCTTTAACAGGTTAGGTACTGTTAAACACTATGAACAATACTCCTTTCTCAGAATGGTTTCAGAAGAGCTAATCTGTGAACATTCTGCTAGAGCTCAGCTGGAGATAGCCACTTCTCAGCTGTTAATTACTACACCTCACCTGAGATATGGAGATGTGGTAATTGCCCATGTACATACTTCTGGTCTGCTCTAATGCGTAGTAAAATAGCATTCAGTAAAACCCTCACTCTGTTGTTTTTCTAGCTTGTCTAGCTAGAAGTTTTCCTGTTTTTCTAGCACTGTCTCAATGAATCTCTACATGACCTGGGAATCCACTGATGAACGTACAGCATTATTTGAATTCAGGATGAACAAATTATAATTGTCTTAAGGAACATCTTCTGCTATGGACTCTGATGGATTCTAGAAGATTGCAACCATTACAGCCACTTCATGATTAGATTCTTTGCTATCAACCTTTCTGCAATATTAACCTCAGCATTTAAAGAAATCCAAAGTACTAACTCTTAAAAATAGGGAACTTAATTCTTCCCTAGAACTCTGTGATGGTTTAACAGTGAGACTAACGTCTTGTGCCAAATGACGTAATCATACCTGGCCAACAGTGTCTGGGAGCTGTCAGTTTCAAGCTGGAGACTGACAGATAAATAGTTTTTCTTTCTAAAGAAAGCCAGGTGTTTGGAGTTACATGTAAAGGGCTTTGGTATTGCCTTGAAGCTAAGCTGTTTCATCCTCCTTTTGATAGTAATAAATGGGAGAAATTCACAAGTCAGATGACTATAAAAGTACTCAGGATCCAAAGATGGCACCTGCCACTGTCCGTCTACTTTTTTTTTTTTTAGTTTTTGTCATTTTTTTAAAATATTGATAATTTCTACAGCCTTGTCACTCCCTCCCTCTACCAGAGTTATTTTAACTCAGATTTGGAACAAATTCTTGAGATATTTCACAGCAGTTGATATGTCTTTAATGGTACAGTACAGTTAAGGTTCCCATGTTAACACTAATCCTTTTCCACTTGTACATCTGTCACCACAGAAAAAGCATGAGTGTTCAGCTAAGTAATTTTCCTACCTATAAGAACTCAGGCACAACTACATACAGGCAGCTACTTATATTTGCCAGGTCCATTGCATGTATCAGTGATCTTGCAGTTGCAATGTAGCTGCAGGAGCAGCAAAACATTACATGTTAGGTGTGAAGACACTATTTGCTACTTCAGGAATACTGATTTTAGCACAGTTATTAGCAAAGTAAGAAAAGCACTGTGTGCGGTACTAAACTTTCTTGTATTAAGATGCTGGGTATGTTCAATACAGGGTTGTTTTTGAGAGAAGCAAAAGTCAGATTAAAGTCATTCTAAAGAAACAGTCTATTAGAGACAACACAGCATACAAATAAAGATTATGATACTCCATATGTAGTGAAAAGTACATATTTGGTTGCTAATGTCTACTGCATAAAAAAAATTACTGAGGAATGGAGGATGGTGACCAGTAGAGAGAAGGAACAAAAAGAAGAGTAACTATCAGGGAGTTACATACAGCCAGGTCAACGGGAGGTCTAGTCATGCTCCTAAAGTATGATAAGCTGTAGGGAGACAAGAATGCATACACATGCATATATTTTAAATTAATTTCTCTGAAATCTTTCAGTTCTAGATGAAATTCTTAGCGTCACTGCTTTTCAGAAATTATGAACAGGAACAAAGCTGAATTTGAAGAGGTAAATGTGGACATCTATTTATCCTCTTTGACAATATGAGGGCAAGGAGCCATTTGAGAAAATTGAAAGACAAGAGGCTTGAAGTTAAAAGAGAATATTATTATAAAGCACATAATATGTTGAACTTTCCGCCACAAGATAACAATGATGTGATGGCAGCAGACAGAAAAAGCATACATTTAATGAAAATATTGTTACACTAGACAGAATATTTAAATACATTTTCATAGATGTAAAGCAATTAGAGGATTGCTAGATATGTCAAATGTTACAACAAACCATAAAAGAAAGGAAATTAAAGCAAAATAATACTATATATCCCTTTATTCAAACTTCACTGTTATCACAACTGTTATACAAAACACAAATTCTGATGACTTTTATCAAGCATCTTAGTCAAGTTCTCCCCTTTCTTTCATCTCTTATCCTTTTCTAAGAAAAATGTGTACACTTGGGGTTTTTTTTGCTCAGTTCTGCTGTGTATCTTAGTCTGGTGACTATTTGTAAGTAGACAATGGATAAGAGAAAGTAGTGTTTTTGACAGGCAAAATTGTTGTGGTGCATGGTCTGTAATGCACAACTGTTCTAAATACCAAAACGGTATTTTCTTCAAACATTGCTTAAATTGGGTGAAACAGAAGCATAGTGGCTAAATGTTTTGTCTGCTGGCATCTGCACATGAATCTTTTCTTTTTGTTTGATGAAAATGCATAGTTCCTTATGAAGAAGATTAAGTGTGCATGTACATGTGCCCACCTTTCATTCAGCAGATTGGCACAGTCCAAGCACCACCAGTCAAGAGGGCTTTACAGGCTTTATTGTAGAGTATCTCCATTGTCCATGAAGTTTGTGTAGAAAACTGTAGATTACTTTAAAATTACCTAAAGGTAAAGTGACTTCGAAATCATCACAAAAAATAATAAATTATCCAGGTATTAAAGTTCTTAAGCCTGAGTTTTCTAGCACTGATACTTTTAAAGACACATCAGGCAATGTGAAAAGGTAATTTCAACCTCAGCCTAACTGAAAAATCTTTGATTTTTTTTTTAAATAGATGTATCTACTGCACCATTTGTTTCAACTCTGGTGAAGTATTTGATGCTGGCCATTGTCAGTTCCTCAAAATAATAGATAAATAGACTGTTTATTTGGCTCGGCATACCAATTCCTAAGACAGGCTATTCTATTTTACTTCTGTAGCTTTCTCTTCTAAGATTAATGTAGGCGTGATTATCAGGTTCTTAACAGATGCTCATTAGGAAACCTGTCTTTTCTGTGTACAAAGAAAAGGGAGTACATGTAGCAGTACAGCTACTTTTAGGCTAACACAGCAAAGGACATAGTTACTTCTTGATTTTCAAAGCAAGCAGGTCTTGATTTTAAGACCTACTTGCTAGATGTGTAGCTCATAGATTAGATATAGATTATTTTCTTACTCAGTGATTTATATTAGCACAGAAATTGAAATTTCCAATATAGGACTATGCAGTTGAAAAGCACTAAATTATTTTATTTTATACATTGTTCCAACTTCTAACAAGAAGTTGGAATTAAAATACCTGTTACCAGTTTGTACTGAGAATACAGAAAAGACCAGTAGTGCAAAACATATTATGCCATTTTATAGACACAGCAATAATGAAAACATTTCTAGAGCAATGAGACTTGCCAACTATTGATGAGACTCAGGAGAAATTCTTTAACAGATGTTTCCTATATCAAATAGATACTTAGCCCTCTCTGATTACCATGATCTTGAGAATTCATGACTTGATTCAATGATCAACACCTCTTCAGCAGTCCCATTACAGCAGCTGGTAAAATATATTTATGGCCTTGCATCCCTTATGGTGAAGTTGTATTACAGTATTCTTGTGTTCATGACATAATTAGGGCTCTGTCAGCACATCAGTCATACACTGATGAATGCACATCCTATTTTCTTTGCCATTTTAAAAGCTACCACCCCCACAGCGACCAGTGACTACTGTACTACAAGCTGACCTGACCACTTGCTTACTTACTGAAAATTTCAACTGCTGTGCCCCAAGTTTATTTATTATTATTTACTGCAAACTTCAACAGGCTTCCTTTGACAGCTGTTATTTATTATTTTTAAATGCCCCCAATATACAATGCACTGAATACTATTCCCTCTGGAAAACTTCTTTCCTTAGCTTTAAGTTTTATCATTAAACATTGTTTAGGCACCTTTCAAGAAGAGATATCAAACTCATTCTAGAGTAAGAAGTCACCACCTAAAGTGAGAGCTGCAGCACCTTACACCTAGAACTGCAATTAACAAGAAAATAACAGTTTGAGATACCAGCTAAGTCTGGAAACATGGATGGTCAAATGAACATTGTTTTACATAATACTCAAATCTATTTCTTTCATCTCTAATTTATTTTTAGGAGTCTTCAAATCTTCAAATCATGCCAGTAATATTTTACATCTATAACATATGCTTCATCCCAACAATACTCGCTCAGCTCACAAAATATACATTGTACATACAACACCAATGAAGTACACTCATTTTTTTCAAAAAAATACTTTGAAACAAACTGTAGCAAACAGACGCTGAAAAGAAATTCTTGCCAAGGAAATGTGAGAAACCCCTTGATTTTTCACATTATTAGAAGATTTTTAAAGTTATATTGTAGCTTTTTGTCAAAGCTTATGCCTTTTCAATTTTCACTGATTTTCATAACGGAAATACCACAGGTCAATTTAAGTTTTCTGCTACTTTTCATTTCCTTTAGTATTTATCCTGTTAGTATGAATAATAACTCAGGTGCCTGGAATGGCATGATTTATTTTTGCTATTCAGCATGTTATAGTTTCTTATGAGTGGGATGAAAATAATGGGCATTTTGGGCCAGGACAAATGACATCTTTTAAAAAATAAATCTTTATAATAAATATTTTTAGTTCAGTTAAATATTTTACTTTTAATAGGGTAAGTCAGGAGTAATAATTCAACTGAAACTAATGGACATTTTTTAGCATATAACTGGCATAAGAAAAAGAAAACCTTTGATTCTTAATAAATATTTCTTAATAGCAAGTCATCCCATTTGGACTGGAACACAAGACACAGCAAATCACTGAATAACCAGGTAATTCCAGCAACATAGGTTTTATAATTATATCCTGAACAACAGTGAAAATGAACATCTGAACTTAGCCTAGCAGCTTAAAACATACACTTCAAAAAATATCACCTTGCCTACTTCTTGCACATAAATCATAAAGTGCCACCTTGCCTTTGCAGCCCTTACCTTCTCAACTGCTAAAAATTGCTGGCATCATTAACTCACTTCATATTATGCTATTTCTCTTTCTGCCCAACCTGTCACCACCTCATTTTCTCCTGCATCCCCTGGTTTGACAGATGCACTTGCAGTAATACTTTTCTAGTTTTTGACTTATTCAGGTTCTGCTATATTATCAGCTTCCTCCTGAGAGCGCTGCTGTATCAGGAGCCTGCTTCCTGTGCTTGCAAGTAGGACTAAAGCAGACTTCCAAGCACCACAAGAACTGCAATTTTTTGTCCTGTTGAATGCTGCTTATTTCCAACTTAACCCATGCAATGCAGATTTATCTACGATTTACAGAAACAACTGATTTTTCCAAGGGAAATGCATGCAGCCCACATTACTGTGGCTTAGACAGCTCTATCTCACTGACACAGGTAGGGAACACACTCTATTTGTACACAGTCTATACAGAACATTATATGTGAAATACATTCACAACTTTTGAAAAATGCAGATTTGAATTCTGTGTTGTTTGATTGTATGTGCCTGATTTTTAGACTACTGATTGCAGCTATTCTTTTGTATACTTTACAAGACCTTGTATAAAATTGGCATATAACAAATTACAAATTTCATTTTTCTTTTAAAAATAAATTTTAAAAAGGAAACTAGACTAGTGGTGATTGCAGCATGGATAGATTGATATAGAACCCTATCAAAATCATGAAACTGATGATACAACATTAATTCAGTAAGGAATTAAATGAGAATTAATTAGAATGAAAACATTAGCTCTAGAAAATCTTATAATCAAACAAGTTTGGTGACATTATTAGACCTCATTCAATTCTGACTAAAACTACTTATAAAAATATAAATTAAACCACCTGAAAGATCTAAAAAAGTAAAGTCACAAGTTTCAACTTGGAGTATCTGTAGAGGGGTCTATCAAGTGCTACTCTTAGTCCTGTTCACTTCAATGCTTTAGGAATGGTAAAAAATTACTGTACTGATAAAAGGTATACTGATATTGACAGGTAGACATGCAAGGTAGACAGGATCACTTAAACTTTGTCTAAAGATATGCTGTAGTGTACTCTTTTGATCAAGTAAGAAACCAAAACATAGTTTCTACTACCTTACCCTCTTATCCCTACTAAAACCAAGGAAACCCTGTATCTTATGTAGCTGTTACTTCTCTCAAGCTACCAAGTGTTTAATTGTTAAAAAAAAAAAAAAAAAAAAAAAAAAAAAAAAACACCAA
>VXBL01002500.1:1386190-1397829 GCA_013400195.1 Aramus guarauna | reverse complement strand
AAAAAAAAAAACCAAAAACAAACAAACAAACAAACAAACCCAAAAAAACAACAACAACAAAAAAACACCAAACCCAACAGTGTTTAAATGTATAGATGATACAAATGTATATGCAATCACAATTTGTAAAATTACTCAGATGTGGCTGTGGCAAAGAGAAACTTTTCCCAAATTACTCTTATTTTCTTAATAGTTGTCTCTGGTTTGAGTCTGCCTTTGCTTCTAGTCTAGCTAGGATCTTACAATTATTTCTGTGTAATATCTGCCAGTTTAATTAATGGTCTGCATACTTCCTCTTCCAGATCATTAATGAAGATGTTAAATAAGACTGGTTCTAATACTAATCCCAGGGTGCCTTGGCAGACACCTCTCCTCACAACATAATTCATCATAGCCTTTGTTTGGAGATTGTTTGGATGATACAGCTGATGTAAAAGGAGGCTGCCCACCTGCTTGGCTATGTTTACCACAGGGAACATATTATACCAATTACTGAAAAACTTTACTGACTTTATTTGCTTTTTGCTGCAAGTCAGAAAATGAAAAGTGTTGACAAAGTTCTAGAGAAGACCTGTAAACCTTTTGGTTCCTCACCCCTGAGAAACAGTTCAGCAACCAGATCACTGTAAATGCTCTAGATGACAGACAATTCATAGAAGCAAATCCCTACTTTTTGAAAAGAAGCCCTACTGAATTAACTGAGATAGAGAGATATAAACTCTCAGTTAAAACAAAACAAACCAAACCTCAAAAACTTCAACTCCTAGAAGAAAGCAACCTATTTTTCTTAAAGTGCTCCCAAACCAGAGCATATTAGGCTGAAAGTGCCTTTAAGAAGTCAGCTTCCTCTATATCTCTGAGAGCAAAATCTGTTTAGCAGTAGCTGAATTGTATTTAAGTTACTTTGGCCAGAGACTTCTGCAGATGAAGGATTCTCAAGATAATTTTCACCACACATAATGTTCTAAGTAATGTTCTTACCTATATGGTATCACCGACTCTTTTTAGTGGTTTGCATGCCTTTTTCTGTTAGAGCTTGTTTCGTAGTTTTCCTTTCTGGTAAATCAGCCTACAGATGGTCAAAGCAAGGTCTTTCCTCCTTTGAAAAAACAAATATAAAATAAGACATTTAGTGGTCACTGTGAGTTTTTATTCTATTGGTGTAAATATTTTATATAATCTCTTGAGCTATGGTGGAAGCTTCCCACTATAATAAGAAGAGTCCATGGGCCCTACTTTTCAAGACAGCAGTCTGCTCAAACCCAAGTCTACTGTAGTTGGTTATGCCTTTGGGCAGCTTCTTACTGTGTACTTTCATGATTCAGATATTATTCATGTTGTTTGTAGATATAAATTCTATAAATCCTCATCCAGTGTGCTTCTGAAGTCCAGTTAGAGGCTGCCTTGGGTTTATTTTATGCAGTCCTTTCAGCTGGTTTTTTTTTTCCTCACCAGATTCTACTTAGTAGTAACCAACATTAATCTTTCCCTAGTTACTCCAGTGTCTAAAGCCTTTTACCATGCTCACACTTTTATTCACTGTTTTACACAGCTTCTCTTTTCCTTAGATCTGACTTAAGATGGGTAGTAGAACAGGCACAGTTCACAACTACTTTCTCAACAACCCTCCTTAGCCTGTGATGGACCACACTCTATTAATACAAAATTTTCACCATTTATGAAGTCTGTATGAGGGAACTGAAGGCAAAGGTTGAAATACAGTAAAGAGAGTTCAAAATATCCGAAGGCAAAAAGGAATAAATCATTCCTAGTACTGCAGTGTTGCCAACTCTTAAATTGAAAAAGTGCATCCAAAAGCAAGGTTTTGTCCTTTTTGAACTTTACAGTAGTCCTGTCAAACACTTTCCTCATCAGCTTCTATCAGGTTATACCCTGCCAAATAACCTTGCTGCCAAATAACATTCTCCCCACTTCACAAATTGTGAGAAACTTTATTGCACAGAAGCTCACCTCTTACTGCTATAGCAGTTTAATCAGCAATCCTTTATTGACAGTCCTCTGCCAACACCTCTTACATATAGTATTTCATTATCAGAAGGGGAAAAAATAAATAAGGGCTGCAGTATGTGTAAAATACAATTTGAAATTTAAGTAACATGAAGATTCTCACACAGAATCCAAAAACACAGCGAGAGAAATCCTGCTGACAAAGTGAGGACCTTAGACTCACAGAAACATGCAGATTGAAGGAGATCTCTGCTGTACACCTAGTCCCAAGTCCCACTCAAAGCAAGGCAATATTCAAAGTGAGACTAGGATCCCTGGGGTTTTCCCCAGAAGTATTCTTCAAGGGTGGAGATTTCACATGCACCTTGGACAACCTACTCTTGCGCCTAACCCCTCTTCATGATTTTTTGTTTTTCTTGTACAGTAAAAATTTCATTTCCTGAATGTCTTGCACTGCCTCTTGTCCTTTTGCTATGTGCCTCTGAGAAGAGCCTCTGCATCCTTAACAACTTCCCCTTTCCTTAAGCAGGTGAAGACAGCAATCAGAGAAGCGTAGAAAGCCTTGCCCTTCTCTTCTGCTAAGCAAATACTGCGCTCTCAGCTCCTTGCTGTCTATCATGTGCTCCAGCCCCCTAAACATATTGGTGGAGCTCGGCTGGACTCTCCTAGTTTGTCAATGTCTTCCTGTGCTGAGGAATCAAAAACTACACACAAGATTTTGGATGTGGCTTCACGTATGCTAACTAAACAGAAATAATCGCTTCCCTTGACCTGATGGCTATGTACCACCTGAAGTAGCACCGAGTGCGGTAAGCTTTCATTGCCACAAGGGAGCACTGCTGGCTCATTTTCCATTTGACCAAGCGGACTCCAAATCCGTCCTGCAGCGCTGCTTCTCTGCCAGTCAGTCTCTGGGCCAGAATTTGTTGTGTGAGGTTATTCCATCCCAGTTGCTGGACTTTCAAAAAGAAGCATCTTCTTGAATCTACACAAGCTCAGGCTTCTTTGTTTCTAAGTTCCCTCAAGTCTACAAAATGCACTACATCTATACACTTTGAAACCCAGCAAGTCATTAACCAATTCTGGTCTCGGAGGCCCACACTTGTTTTCTTTTTTGCTTCCTTCTGCTCCTTAGTACTTCTTACCTATTGAGGGAAAAAAAAAATTTGGCTGGTCCTTCTCCCCTTTCCAAAGCTCTCCTTGGCTTGAAAGCCAGGAACAAAAAGAAAACCTCAGCTGCAATAATGATACACTGCTTCCTTCCAGCCAGGAGGAAAAATCTTTTTCCACTCTCCACAAGGAAAGGCAGAAATTCATAAAGAGCTAAAGCTTTTTATCCTACTTCAAAAGTGTCTGTAGCCTTTACCAAAATCCGCAAGGTCTATCCTTTCCTTCTAATCTGTTACCCTAGACTGACGTTCAAGAGTACAGTAGTAATCGTAAGCTCTTTGGGCCAGTGCTTGTATGGCTTCATCAGGAAGCCGGACACCACTTCTGGACAAAATGCATATTTTAGAAAACAAAATTAGAAATGAAGTTCATAAAAAGGGACATTCACATTACTTTCACTAGCCAGTTTGAGTTCTATTATTGCATTCTTACATGACTTGCTGATAGGGGTACAAGTAATAAATATATGTATGGAAGACATCCAGTTTTGTTTAATTTACCGGCATTGTTTGAGGAGCTATGAATCATGTCAGAGATTTAAAGGGATTACCGATAGAGAAGAGTGTAACCTTTCTTCCAATACAACAGCTGTTCTGAAAAATTTCCATAATAACAGTTGCTTTTAATTATATAAAGAACTGCAAAGCCTTTTTAGCTTCATATCAATAATGCAGCTTTGATTCAAAAGTTGCTAAAGAGATAATCCTCTGTCTTTTTTTGTCAAGGCCAGTTTGTGAGTAGCAATGATTTAAATCCCAATGTCATAAATTTTTTCAAGGAAAGGAAAGAATAGTCTTTACTTCCTTGGAACTTAGACTGAAAAATTATAAACAATGCTTGGAAAGCATTATTCTCCTAAGAGTCCTTCAAGAAATGCTGCTGATGCCTAAACAAATACATTTAAAATAAGAATATCAGAAATACGGCACAGACATGAAAAAAAAAAATCCTAAAATATTCTTATCAGTAGTGTTGGACTAGATAAAACAAAAATCTCTATATCTAGAATTGGTGTGTTTTACTAAAGAAGGATTATTTTTAGTAATTTTCAAGGCCCAGACAAGTCAGTGAAAATTGCATTTCTTTATCTTCCACTTTCCTGCTTCTCTCCGTGATTGAATACTGGCCTCTGACTGCTTAATGCTTATTCATTCCTCATTTTCTGGGCAGATCACTAGTTTGTGAAGATAATTAGAGACCCCTGCTATTCCTTCTAAGCCTTGAATCTTCAGGCTAATTAAAATGGAGTGCTGCATACACATATACAGCTGATAAAGGCTTACAACAAGTAGGAATCGTACTATTTGTGTAACAGAAGTAAAAACTGGTTGCATCTGCTAAGACAGTTTTTGCTATGGCCCTTGTATTTTGCCCTCACTTATTTTGGTCTGTTATTAGAGCTTCATGGATCTTATAATACTAGCTATACTCATAAGTATGTTTTTCAGGACACCATCAATGTACAACATCTAAACCTGAAGGAAAGATGACAAGTTCTTCAACCCAAGATCAACTTCTCCTAAATCCTCTTACTTTTCCTTGTGGTAGAACATCCAGGGTAAGAGAATACACCTCAGAGCACTGTACGTATAAATGCAATACTGGCAAGAAGGCTACAAAGAATGTTCCTGCTTCTCTCGAGGTACCAATTTTCTCCTTTTCCCTTTCGTCTCTTTTAGCGTGTAGATAGCCTGAGGCACTGCTGGACATTTTTTATTAAATATTTTCAAGGCTTTACCCTTTGAAAAAACTACTGCAAGTTTTAAATATTTTCTTTTCTCCTCCAGACAAATGTAGTAACTCTTACTTAATTTGGGAGGAGCCAATATCCATCAACAAAAGAAGGAAACTACTGGCACTGAATTGTGTCTCAAGATGCAGTAAAGTTATGAGTGCTGTTCATAAGTTGCTAAGTAGGTTGTCTGTAGTTATCCCATGAATATCCAGTTTCAGTAAGATCTGCTGTTCCCACCCTGAGGCAGTTGCACATTGCTGTCAAAATTGTTTCTCCAAACGAAGTTAAACTATGACTGTAAATTAGATGATGCTATTGTGAATGGGTAGAAGCACTTATGCTGATGGATCCGAGTATCTAAAAGCAAGCAGAGGGTTTAACTGGGAAAGGAATAAGAGTCGTTAAGGAGCCTATAATTTTGAGTACAAATTTATAAAATAACTTTGTTTTTTCAATTATTTTCCAAACATTTTATTTCTGAATTTAGGCTAGCTCTTAGTCAATTCTCAATATTACTCTATCATTTAAGAACTACAAAAGATGTTTTTTCCTTTGGTCATAATATTTTGGAGAGAAACATTCAGGAAAGAAACTTGATATTGCTTAATACGGTTATAGAACTTTGAAATGTCATAACCTGTATACTACAGTGAACATTTCTGAAGGAATCCATATATTTTCAGATATTTCTTTTTCTCTGGTTTTGCTTTCGAACACACACACACACAAAATAACTTAGTCTGTAATATTTTGATCTCAGAGGTCTGTTATTGAGATATAAGTAGTCAAAATCTAGGGTTTCCCACATTCAACATCAGTGCTCCCTAGCCTTGAATGTACCTATGCTACCTGGAAACTAAGTTTCTGCTGTCGCCAATTTTCTGCCCTTAGGATGTGCACAAGCATCAAGACTTGAAGATACCACTTTCTTATACCTCATATGTAGATGGAATTGACTATCCCTGCATACCTTGCTTGTGGAGTCTGGTCCAAGAGATGTAGTTTCTTGTAATGTCAACTCTTGAACAGAAACATGGTGAGGAGAATATTGTAGTGTTCTCCGCAACGTGCTCTGCTGCTGGCTTAAAATAGCCAGACAATAAATAATGTCGTTAGGTTCAAAGAACTCAGGCTGATTTGGAGTAGCATATGGACTGTTGATCTCCTGCCACCAAAGGAACTGCCATTATGACTCGGTTATTAGGTACTCTGTTGGAGAAAGGAAGAGGAATCTCTTTAGTAGTAAGGCATTTCCCTTCAATTAAAAAAAAAAAAAATAAAATTAATGGGTGTAGATGGATACTGAATACTTAAAAACATAGTTACTACACCATTAAGAAGCAGATTCACTCCCAACAAGCCAAAATTAAATTCATACTCTCAAAAGCTCCTGTTACAGTTGACAGCAAGATCACAGCCTAAGATCAAAATATCCATCCAGAGATAGTTATATTACAAAATATGAAGTCTAAGGTGCTGAAAATTAGATTTGACAATTCCAGGCTAATCTAAATGACCTTGGTTCCAGTCATTGCTCTAGTTAAAACCAAAGTATGTTATGCAAAGTAAAAGCACTCTCAAAAGAGAGACAGAGTTAGGCTCAGTTCAGAACACAATCTATTCAAGTCTCCTGTATATTTTCTCAAGAGTTAGAAACTCCAGGATCAATTGCTCTTCACTTCCCAGGGAAGGATGCGCCACTGATTATCCAGGTATCAATGGATTACTATAGCAGCTTAAAGAAGCTGCCACATTCTCTTTTTTGAAAAAAAAAAAAAAAAAAAAAAAAAAAAAAAAAAAAAAAAAAAAATTGCTTTGCTTGGATATCTAACCAAAGGAGGTGGTTCACTGTTATGAATCTAGAGTGCAGAGGGGCACCTAGGCAACTCCATGGCACTTCCAGACAGTACTCAGCTCAGCGTACAAGTGAATCGTGTTCTTAGACATAGCTCTTCCCTTACACTGCGTAAGGAAAATAGGTGACTGCTTGAAGTTACGCAGCAGGGTATCCAATAGCAGGAACTGGCATTGTTCTCTATGGGGCTAATGGAGAGAAAGACCTAATGAGGCCTCTGCTCTAAATCACTGTCTGGTGAGGTGCCTACTTTTTGCCATTGATTAGACAGGGAGTTCAGAGCTTCCATTACCTTACAAATACAGAATAGTTGATGGACCTCAATTATTACTGAATTTTAGGGAGTGTGAATAGCTTGCCTCTCTCCTTTTAAGTCTAATTCCCTCTGGTGGATTTAACCCTTTGGTCTGAACAGAAGAAAAATTCAGATTTAAGATAGATTAGTTCTGCTTTTTCTTTTTTCCTTTTTTTTTTTTTTTTTTTCCCCCAGTGTGCACTTTTCATNTTTTTTTTTTTTCCCCCAGCAAAGACCAAGAGATTAATACAGTAGGTCTCTGAGGAATAAGTATGATTTTCAGTGTTTGAAAGCAATCCACATCTAATTCCTGATTGCGAATGGCAAAATTACTCTGCTGAAAACTAACAGGTCAAACTAGCCAAGATTTTCAAAGATTATTTTTTTTTCAACTCCAGGGAAATCACAAATTGATACAGAGATAAGAAGCTATCTTTACTAAATAAGTGGTGACTTGCTTATAGAAGAACAGTCATTGATGGGTGAATCTGTCATATTATTAATCACTACTCAGGGAAATCCTGGTACTATTGTGACAATATAAAAATATTAGTTATTTATTTTAATGCAATTGCACACATAAAGTGGTTTGGGGTTTTTTGCATTCTCTATCTGTCTAACTCATGTCCTGCTTTGGCAAATTAAAGTACAATGTATTAAACTTATAAATAAGAAATTGACTTTTGTGTTTAGTATATGAATGGGAACCCTAGGCATATGCTTATCTGTGACCAGTTTTCAATTGGTATAAATTAAGTTTCAACTATCCCTTTTGCTTCCAATCCATTAATTAGAAGTAGTTTCAACGCATGCTCCATGTTCAGTGAGAATAATACCTAAGTTGTAGGATTTTATTTTGGCTGCAACAATTAAATAAATGCAAGAAACTCCATATTAAAACTGTTATTCACAACTTAGTTCATAATTTTATATTGATACTTTACTGCCATTTCCAAAGAACCTCCTTGGTCTGTATCTTTACAGTAACTGCAGCTGTAAGAAACAAAGTTACGATAGTATGTTTTCTGTAATGGAAAGTAAGAACTTTCCACCAATAAAAGCATTGCAGCACACAAGGCATTATTTTGAGATAACTGACAAAAAATAATTTAACTATGCATCCATATGAACTATGCATGACCTTCAAAAATTCACTGGCAGGCCAAGAATTCATAACCAGGACACATTCCATGAACAGTGCAACTATTTGGATTAATTGCATTAACAGACTTAATTTAGAAGGATTTGGGAGTGTTTTTACAAGGTTTAGGAAGGATTTCATTAGGATTACATGATGAGCAATTTTGAGTGTGCTTAACCGTTCACATTAACTCTCTAGGCAACCATGAAACAGATCAGTCATCCATTGCTTATTAATTCTTATCCAAGATTTCGTCACCATAAAGGGAATGTCTTTGCAGTTCACTGTATATACTTCAACCAGCCAGAAGAAAAAAACCACTATGCCTTAGTGAGAATCTCAATTGCTGATGTTGTTCTTCGGACGGTTGGATTAGAAGAACAGTGTATGTTTGTATTCTGAATATTTCTGTTGTCTCGTGTTGCCTTCAGAGAAATGTAACTTTACTATTTGGTTTAAAACTATATCCTATTTAAATTAGTTTATATTTGCCATATGATAATATTCCCTGACAACATGTTTTTTCAAAGCTTTGTCAATTGCAAGTTGAACTTACGTATTTAAACTGCACATCAATGTTCTAAGGCTGACACATCAATCCAAGGGTGAAAGTGCTCATAAAATAGTTTGAGCAATTGGATGTTGGTAGCTCTACTCTTGCAAATTAACCACATCAATTTTATGCCAAATGTCCTGTAACATGAACTGGCACGACAAGGCAGGGAATCAGGGCTTCTGTATAAATTCTGGAAAATGGAATAAAAAAAAGCATTGTATACTTTTCATAATTCTGGGACACCTGAATTTTTTGAAATAAATGTACTTTTGATTTTTTTTTCTAATGAGAACACAACTGCAATAATATACCAGCTATGTCAGCAAAAATATGAGTGTCCAGTTCTGAGCACACTGTTCTATTGCATGCTATTATCTGAATGTAAATATTGCAAATGCACAAACAAATCAAGAAATGGTGCCTGAGAACGCCACTGGGAAAAATAACAGAGGCAGCTGTGCACACAGGTATAATAACAGGGGACAAATTTATGAGCATATGTAGATTTACTCAATTTCTTATTTAAAAATAGATTTTTACCTTTCACTGCAGGTGACTTGCCATTATTTGCTACATCAATTATCATAGTATAGTAGAATACTATGATTTTGTTGATGTAACAGTAGACAGGAAGTAAAAAATAGTCAAATGTTAAACTTTACTCAAGTGAGCTTTATTTGCTTGTTTGTCCTTGAAATTTGCACATTTAATTACCTGTGGGAGAGATTATTTCTTGTGGACATTGGATTTTTCAAAGTCAAAATAAGGTGTTAACAACTATTGATGGAATTACCTGCCAAGAAATGTTATATTCTAATAAAGATCCCTGAAATAAATTTAATGAAAGCTTTTATTATGCAAGCAATCCATCAGCGTCCTTTTAAAAACTTGCATCTTACAAAATACGTTCCCTTACAGCCTGGGAACTGCAGTGTTGAAACTGAATGGCAGCAACTGAGATTTCCAGACTCAAGGAATTACTGTTACAAAAGCAGCTAAGATTACTCTACTTGGAACACTGTGAAACACAAACAGTTATGTATTTCTGTCTTGACTGCACTACTATGTCATTAAAAAACTGTATCAGCAGTGACTTTGCCCAACTGTTCTTCATTCAGCTGCTGTAATTTAGGTACTTTTACTTAAAAAAATGATCCTGATTAATCATTGGACATTTGTTTCAAAGTGTAAAAGTGTCAGACAGGTATCTCTTACAGTGCTATTACCTCTCTTCTCTTTGTTGCAAATGTGTTCTTAAACACTTTTCATAAAGTGAAGAAACTCTCAAACGGTTATCAACCACCACCAAACACAGTACAAATCTCACCAGTGATCGTTTATATATACCTGGGGAATTCAACTTTTAGTGGAATAAAAGCACATGCAAAAGGTGAGTTACTGCAGAATCTCTAGTTAAAATTCATTGTTTATATGAGTGGAAAAAGGGGTGGAGAAACTTAATAAATGGTTAGAATTGCAGCTTCTGATGCACCTGCAGAATTGAAAACCCAATCTGCTGTAACACATTGCAGAAAGCACCTACTGAAAAATATAAATATAAAATCCTATCCTTTGTCATGAAAAACACTATGTTGATAGCCAAGTAACGGGAATTGTTATTGTCTGTACTTTTAAAGTGCTTACATATGTATATAGAAACTGAAGTCATACATCAATTTCTAACTGCCTTGGAAGAACAGTAAGGCAGGACTCAGAGGCAGCAGAAAAGTCACTTTGATTTTCACATACTGTTTTGGAACACTGGTGATTTCTGCTCTCTGATTAGTGAGCCTAATTCTTTGGCTAACAATTGCCTTATTTTAATTTAGAATGATCACAGTAAAAACATCACTGCAAAAAAAGAAAAGAGAATACATTTGCAACAAAGGGTAGCATACCCTAACTTTACCACCACACCTGAACTCACATTTTTATTTCAGCAAACTTAATTAATTTAACCTGATTTAGTCACTTCTTTTCAGGAAAAATATTCTTTCAGGAATAAGACACATCTTGATTGAACCCAGGTTATCAACTGGATATGGACTGTTTATATAAGAAATAATATGAAGAGATTTTGACCAGTGTGAGTACGCCTCACGAGATGGACACTAGGAAATGGTGTCTAGTGTTATACCTTCAGATGCAAGTTCCCTCAATTTTCTTAGAACTTGTGGAGCTTATTACGCCCATTCTTACTTCAAACGCAGCAGGGAAAGGAGCATTTTCCTTGTGTAAACTTGGGCTGACTGCAAAAACCTATTAAATATTGACCTTTTTAAGGCTGGAATTAACTTCCCACTGGGCATTAAGTAAGTCTTAACGAAGATGTACGTGCAAGGACGTTTTAGACAACACCAGGAAGCCGGCGACAGCTAATTAGGTATTTGAGGACATTGTAAGATCACTCTTCAGAATAAAATAAATAGGATATACCGTGTTTTCCCTGAAGGGTCTCACAAAACAAAGCTTTTTGATTAACATTCTCGTCCATGCAAAGGGTAGCGTAAGCTTAAACACCACCCGGCCGAGACTGGAAAGAAACGTGAGGCGGGTGAGGCCGGGCCCGCCTCTCCTCACGCGGGGCCGTGAGGGGCAGATCAGGAGCGCCCGCGCGGTTTCTTTCTGTCAGTCTCGGACTCAACTGCCCGAGGGGCCCCGGGCGTCCCGCGGCAGCCATGACAGCCCCGCAGTAACCAGGGCGGCCGGGCGGAGGCGGGGCGACCAGGGCGCGGCAGCACCGCCCCCAAGCGAGCGGCAGATTTGAACGGAAGAGGCGGGCGGCGCGGAGCGTCTGGCGATTGCTCTGCGGCCATGGTGGAGGGCCCGGGCTGCACCCTGTGCGGAGAGAGGCTGCGGGCGCGGGTGCGGCGGGGCCAGGCGGTGCGGAGAGTGCGGGGCAGCGCTCCGCCAGCCGCA
>VXBL01002500.1:1354887-1386159 GCA_013400195.1 Aramus guarauna | reverse complement strand
CAGCGCGGTGAGGGGCCGGGGTTGGGGGGGGAGCAGCCGCCTTCCCTCAGGGGCAGCGCAGGGCGGGGCGCAGAGCTTGAGCTCCTGGGTGTGCGCGGCGGTAAACGCCGCCGAGTTTGGGCGGAGGGAGGAAATGCACCTCAGAGCCGTCAGGAGCCGCTGGGGTGCGGGCCCGTCGGGCCTGAGCTGGGAGCGGGATGGGTGGTGCGAGATGGCGGCCTCCCCTCCCGCCCCCCGGCTGCGGCAGAGCTCCTGCGCCGCGGCTGCCGTCGTCCGGGGGAGGTGTGCGTGCGTGTGTGTCTTTATTCTGCCTTTAAATTGTAAAATGTTCTGGTCTTCAGCATAATAAATTAGCCTTCGCGGGACGGCTGTGTAAAGAGGTGCTGAAGCTGTAGAAACGTAGGGGGTTTTGGAAATAATGAGGGAAAGCTTTTGGAATTGCTCTTGTTCGCTTAGGGTAAAGTTTAGCGTCAGGAAACCTACAATACAAGGAAAATTATAGTAGCAGTTCCTAATTTTAATTTTTTTGTAATCTCATAAGTCTTCACAAGTCTGAATGAAACATGATGGAGAAAGGTACACAGCCTGCACAAAGGGAGCTTTTACTTCTATATTTTTCTAAAGATAATGTTAATTAGACCAACTATTTAAGTAAAGAGTATCATATCTGCTCTCACTGTACACAGTATGTAATTTTTCTACTAGTTTTTAATTCTTTCTGTTGGTAGGATAAAATAATTCAGCAGTATAAAACTCTGCTGGGTCTCGTGAGGCCTTCTGTTAGAAGCAGTTGGGATGTCAGTAATCAGGCCTCGCTGATGAACATACCGTCCCCTGGTTTTCATTACGAGGTGGCTAGAGGTTTGGGGTTTTTAATGCCTGGTTTTGCTCAGCTGTGAGAAATTGTGTGTTACTTGTGTCCCAGGTAAGTATATTGGATGCCTCCAGACAGAAAGTTGGAGAATTTTTTCCCCACCTTCAGTGTATATAAGGCAGTGTAGGAGAGTTTGTGATTAAGGCTCAGTAAGATAGTACTTAAGTGAAAGAACGATTTAAGGAAGAATGTAGTTCAAGATATGCAGTCAACAGATCAGTCTTCATAGGTTTGTGTCATTCAGGACTAAGCTTTTTGAAGTAAGGAATTATGCTCCTGTGGTTTCAAAAAGAAATTTCATTCCCTCAAATAGATTGAAGTTCTTAACTCTGTACAGTAAAAGTCACCTCAGGGCAGACTCTAGTCATTGGCAAATGACTGTCATAAAGGTCTTGGGCTTTTTAGATCTTGCAGTGGCTGCTAACCATGGCCAAAGCCTTGGCTGCTCCTGGAAAATACATTGTTGAAGGAAGTTCATGCGGTGATGACTGTAAGGACTTGCCTGATACCAAAGTGGTATGAATTTAACCTAGAATATTTTGCGGGAAAAAGTTAGTTTTCCATCTTGGTCACGTCTTACTGTGGTTTAGTTGAAAAAAAAAAAAACCTGAGTGGCTTAAAACTAAAATAAACCTTGTTGCACACCAACTTTAATACTTTTATTGGAAGGGATGAACTGTTTACGTGAGAGCAAAATTTTGCTTTCTTTGTATTTTGATAATAGGCAAAGTAAATTATGTTGATGTTATGCAAAAAAAAATTTATTTTTCTTCTTGACAGAATAATAACCATAAAACCCTCTAAATGTATATCATTTTGAGGTAATAATACAGTGGGAGATTGTATAGAGAATAGCTTTGAAATTTCACTAACTAGCTGAAGCCTTGCTGATTTGCTAGTCACTTTCATACATATTTACATTGCAATTGAGTGTTGTGATTGAAGCTCTGGTATGCATATCTGTGCCTTGCAGTTAGGGGTCCTATGACAGCGAATATACTGCTTGCAGGTTTCAGCAGGGGCTGAATGGACTTTCTGGGGACCTTGAGGTGCTAGTCAGGGGGACCTTTACAGGCTGAGAAAAATGGGCTGGCAGAAACTTAAGCTCAGCATTTGCAGGACTTGGAGAGGCCTGCACTTGGAACAGAGTAATGTCATGCAATGGCACAGGCCTGGCTGCTGGCCAGATGGAAAACCACCCCACAGAAAAAAATGAACATATGGTCATATACCAGCTGAGTCAAAGTCACTAGGGTGCCCTTCCAAGGAAGAGGGCCAGCCCCATATGGGACGGTGCTAATGACCGGTTAGCCAGCAGGTTCAGGAGAATAATTCTTACCTCTGTTCAGCACTTGTGAGGCTGCATCTGAGTTATTGTTTTTGACTCCCCAGTAGGAAAAAGATAAGAACATACTAAAGTGAGTTCCCTGGTATAATAAGCAGGCTGAAGCACATGATGCACAAAGAGAGGCTCGTAGAACTGGGTTTTTATTGCTCTCTTCAGCTACCTAAAAGGAGGGTATGGAGGAGACAGTGCTAGACTCGTCAGAGGTGGGATGAGAGGCAGCAGATGCAGGGAACAACAGGAGAAATTCTGATTAGGCATTAGGAAAAAAAATTCTGTTATGACAATAGCGAAGCCCTGAAACAAGGGCCCAAAGAGATGAGAGTCTCCATCCCTGGAGCTATTCTGAAGTTGACTGGACAAGGCCCTGGGCTGCCTGACCTAAGTCAATCCTGCTTTGAGCAGGTGTTTGGACCAGATAACCTGTAGAGGTCTCTTATAATTTCAGTGGAGTTTCATGTGCTAAGCAAGAAAAGATTATTGCTTCAATCTCACAATTATCTTTTTCTTGTTCTCTAGTAGTGTCCTACCTGCTGTTCAGCATCGTCTGAGATTAGACTTCAACTAGTAGGAAGAGAGAAGTATCTCTGTGGGCTCAGTGGAGGCTTTTCTGTAATACACAATGGCCCATGTGAAACCCTGAAAACATATTATTAGCTTGGATAAGAAACTCCAGCAAGAGGCTTTTGGAGAAGGATGTAGGTCTGCAAATGGCAGAATTGACACTCTGACAAGTATTAAGTATTCAAACTATACCTGTTTAGTTTACATTAGCCTGAAACTCTTATTGTGAATTCATGACATGAAGGAAAAGGCATAAAATACCCTGATAAAAAAGATATATCATTTCAATTTGGGAAAGAATGAGCTAAGTTATGATAGCATTAGCAATAGTGACTGCTTCCTGGGTTAATAGTCTTGTTGGTTTTGATAGAGCTATTTAAGGAGAGAAGGTTTAATAATCTCTAAGTTGGAAAATTTGTTCATACAGCTACTTGCTGAATATGTGCTGATGCTAGAATCAAAGTAGTATAAATTCTGTTTTAATCTTTGTGTG
Organism: Aramus guarauna; assembly: GCA_013400195.1. Lineage (NCBI taxonomy): Eukaryota > Metazoa > Chordata > Aves > Gruiformes > Aramidae > Aramus > Aramus guarauna. Next base: position 1,382,883 of record VXBL01002500.1, on the reverse strand, counting down.
TGTGTGCTCATTTTCAGACTGCTGCAAGTGAGGAGAGAACCTCTGGTCATGATTTCCTTATGGGTCGTGTTTACAGGGGTGTGGAGACATTGGGAAAGGAACTTTTTATGTATTTTGATCAGAAAGCTTTGAGGTAAGAGCGGAGAAAAAGGCTTCCTATGCATTCCGCCTGTATGTATCTGGGGGGTTGTCTTGTTTTTGCTAATGTCATTTTCAGAGATTTGAAAGTTAGTGTTATGGAGAAACTTCTCAGCAGCCTATCTGCAGTGCTGGAAATACTGAGTATAGTCACTTACACTTTCAGGTAATTTACTGCTTTATTCCTAGCCTAAGATTCCATGTAAAGATATCTGAAAAGGGCAATTATTCCTTGAAACACTTTTTTAAACAGGAAATTGCATTTTCTAGGGACAAAACTTCAAGTGCATGCAGTTACAGTTACTTAATATCTCACACTACAAACTGTACTTGCAATTTCTTTTAACTTTCCGTAAGAAATTTAGAGTGAGATTCCGTGCTTAATTTTGATTCAATTCTGATAGTAAACTTGCGTGAGAAAATTGCCAGACTTAAAATATTCCATGTGTATACATTTATGCTGCCTTTCTTTCTTTAAACAACATTAACTACTCCTTGGTTTAGAACTATGGTTTGAAATTTGGCAGGTGAATGGTTTGGGTATCATAAATGTAATTCTTAGCTTTCTAGTGAAACTGTGTTTCCTAGACAAATGGTAAAACTGCCAAATCATTGTTTGTTCAGGCTTTGCAGAGCTTATCAGGGGTTTGTTGGCATGTTTAGGATTTTGTCAAATGCTTTAACCCCTTGGAGATCTCCTTGTACTAACCACCAAGTTGTATTTGGAATCTAGTTTACTAGTTTGGCCATGGCCATAGTTCAGTATGCTTCTGTACTGCAAAGACAACTAAAATCTAACCTAATGCACAGTGTAATGGATTATTTAAAAATCTTCTCTCATTCCATATGGCAATTAGTATAAAATACAAAAGTAAGGCTGCTATATTGAATAGGTAAGCCTTGCAGTTAATACTTTTCTTTTACCCTTCTACTTGCAACATAATTCTAATATTGCTAAATCTTTAAAAGGGAAAACAACATCGCTTCTACTTTCAGTTAGTCTTTGTCACCTAGTGACTGATCTTGAACAAACGTGTAGGGTTGTGAGTTTTGTTCCTTTAAACCCGGTATTATCAACAAATACCTTACAATTCTGTGACAGTATTTTGCCAATGGCACTGCTGTTACAGGAGGGAGATGGAACTGAAAATGCTTGGCTGCGAGTACAGCAGTTTATAGTGGTTGCATGCTGGATAAAGGTGGTGATATATTAGTAATTACCTGGAATGATGTGTAGACTGATCTTTGGTAGCAGAGCCCTACTGGCGATCAAATATAGTGCTATATGCTTATTTCTCCTAGTGTTAGAGAAATGCAACCGGTCTTACAACCATATACCAGGTTTTACATGGCAATAATGCAAGTAACTAGTTAGGACTGCGAATGTGTTTAAAGCAACTCATATTTGTGAAGGATAGGATTATGATCCTAATCAGTTTCTCTTGCTTTGTATTGTACTTTCTTAAATAGAAATGGAGAAGAGAAAGCAGTTTTTGGAAAGAAAAAGTCAGTTATGAAGGATGATAAAAAAAGGCATGGGAGGTAACATACAGATGTTAGCCTTTTTTAAATGACTGTTGCATGTATTAAAAATTGGTCAAATAAGTAAAGGAATAAATTATACAATAAGAAAACATTGTTTCAACAGACTGAATTATGTTATCAGAAGAAAAAAGCTATTATTTAAGAAATGTAAGTAAGAATTTTGCAAAAGTTCTCTTCAAAGAGAAAGAAAATTTGGTCAAGTTCTAATATGGAAAATATCATCCTTTGACCCTGAAAGATCTTAAATAATTCTTAAGTTTTCTAGCCAATGCAATAAGTTATTGTACTTAATGAAAACAACCTTCAGTTATAGTCTGATAATAAGCTTAAAAGTTTAATCAATTCATCAGTTATTGTAGCTCTAGAAACTGTATTTAAGTCCCTTTAGTCATGTCACTGACTGGAAATATTGTAGAAGTTATGTACAGGAAAAGTTTCTACACAGGAGGCAGAAGTTATATATTATGTGGTAACAAAGAGCTTAATTCTCTTGTTTTAGAAATGTATGTTATGCATCTTAAAGATGTTGAGGGGAGGTAGAGGAAGGCTTCCGAAAATACAGCTTATAGCAGTCAAAGATTGGCTTGCCAGTATTGTTATTTAGACAGGAAATAAGGAGTATGCCTTCAGAGGATGTATTATTTCTCTATTAAAGTTAACTCTCAAATATAGGACTTTATTGTAATGAGTAGGGTTACTGATTTACAGGTTCTATGTCTGTACATAGTTTCTTCATGTAAGAAAACCAGCTTTTCTTGTCTGCTAAGATTACCTGTAAAAAAGCTGGTAGTCATGCTGAAATACAGACATGTTTTGTGAAAGACTGGGCCAGGAAGGGTTATTAACTCATTTTACACTCTTGAATTTTCTCAAGTGGGGAATGGCTGCCTGGTGGGAGAAGATAACCTGGCCATGAAATTGTTTTATACAGTTTAGCTACTGCTTGCCTGACTTGCAAATGAGAAGCATACTTCTGAAGTGTTGCCACGTTGCAGATAGCAATTAGCAAATGAAGTTTAGTATGTTTGAAATCCGTGGTGGGCAGTTGAAGCTTTTTTTAGGAGTATAAATGAAACCTCCTGAAGAAATTAGTACTACTTTTTTGATGTCCATTTAAACAAGGACATTAAAGTCATTGAAGAAAGTAAAGGTTTTTGGAAAAATCTGAGAATGGGATTTTTTTTTCAATTTTGCCTTGAAAGTCACTTTAATCAATGAAAGTTGAAAAAAATTCTCTGATACTTGTAAGTTTTGTAGGAGACACTTGCATGGATTGCATGTCTTGCCATGGAAATGATACAGTTATGTGAAAGAAGTTGTCCTGGGTTTTGTTTCTGTAGTGTGCTATTAATGTAAATTTGTAGTGATAAATGGTTTAGCAAAGTTGCTGAAAATTGATAATGCATGTATGGTTTTGCAAAAGTATTCTTAGAAAAGAGAGAATTGTTGACTCCAAATCCCTTAAAGGAAAGACATCCGCTGCCCTGACTGGAAATTACATCTTGGCCCTTAGAACTTGATAACGTGAATTGTCACTGTTTTTTTACATCTCCATATAATAGTTTGTGCTGCTACTAATCTTTTATTTTCATGGGGAAAAATGTTTTAAATGTAAGCAGATCTTTACAATATTGTGTATCACTAAATAATTCTAAAACCTCACCTTTTTATTTCAACAACAAAAGAAATCATCAACTCTTTACTATTGGCTATGATTGAGTAACATCATAGATTTAATTAGCATGGCTTTTATAATTCTAATTAAACTGAGAAAATTTCAGGACATCAAAGGTAATTAAACATATTGGAGTGAAATTTTGTAAATTTCTTAAGGCTCTTGAATGTACATGTGTAGTGGACTCAGTTATTTTTTTTTTCTAGTCAAGTGACAAGTCACTAAGGTAGCTAATAGTTGTGAGTCTTAATGCTCCTTTTAAACAATGTACAGAAGCTTGATAAATGAAACCATCAGCTATTAATGTGAATGCTTTCTTTTAAAAGAACTTTCTGGAAGCATTTAGTGCACTACCATTTGGTAGCAAGATGCAAGAGATTAGTTTGAGAAGAAATTTGACTACTTAAGCCTGTGAAGTACTATTCATGGCACTTGAGAGTTGAAAATGGCTATTTTCAAGTAAAAGTGGCTGAAATAACTCTATCAAGTGAATTGACTTGTAAGAAGAGAGTTTTGGAAGGACACAGGTTTATAAAAATTGGGGGAAAAAAAAAAGAATAAATGGTATGAGGAAGTTACATAAAGAGTTGACTTTAAGACTATGCTTAATGAAATGTTGTCTTAACCTGTCTGCAAATATTTAAAATGCCTGTCCTTCCTGAAATGTAACAAAGAGGGGTTAAAGGAAATATAAATCTGATGTTGCATTTCTTTGGTCACTTGTGTAGTTTGAACTGTTAAATCTTCTTGTAGCTACAAAATAATCCACCTTTTCTGATATACAATGTATAGAAGTAAGACATTCTGTCTTATGGGTTTTAGGACTTGAATGCACCAGGTGAATTTGTAATAAATAAAATGTATGAGACCGTAGTCAAACTTGTCCTTTGCTCAAGTATACTGGCTCCCAGTAGAATATATTATAAAATGTAAGACCTCTTAAAACATTAGTGATCTGTAAAAGGAATGCTTGAAAGAGTCTGTTCCACTCCTTTGCCATCTGTGCATTTTTCAGTTTATTTCTTTTATTAATTTTTAATTGACCTGCAGGTTTTGCCTTGGTTGTAGGCAAAGAAAAAGCAGAAAACAACATATGGCAGATGTTAATTACTTTGTTCATGGTGTTATTGGAAGTAGCTTTGATATGATAACAGTGTTGGCAATGTGAGCACTGAAATCTTTCCTTTCATACCAGGTGACTTCTGCCTGATTTAACAGAAAATTGTCTGGTAAATAGTCTCATTTCTTTCAACCTCCCTGAGGACATAAGAACCTATGTTGGAAGACCAGAGTGTCAAGTGAAAAAAATTCTTAAGTGCGACACACCAGAAAAGTGTGTTACCTGATGATCAGGTTTGACTTCTGTATAATGAATTATGAAGACCACTGGAAAACGGCTGTGTTTTGGAGTGTTTCTGACTTGGGCAGGGTTCTTCTCTGAGAATTGAGCAGTATGTTTGTTGCCATGTTGTTATTAATGACTAGAATGTATGTATATACATACTGACTTGGTTAGGTAAGAATAGTTCATAACTTCAAAAAATAGATTAGTGTAATGCTTGGAAATATTGTTAAGATAAAATACCCATAAGAACTCTCTTTCTGAGGATTCACTTTGGTATGAACGGTTCCATGCGCATTAATCCTGATGGAAGCAAAGACAGAAATGGAGCACTACCAGTTTTGGAGATACAACTTACAGAGGATACTGTTTGGTTTTTTGAGGTGACAGTAGAGTATAGGTAAATAAAAAACTAACCAACTTAAACATGGCTTGGTTTATTTCTTTTTAAAACATTCTTTTTAAAAACATAGTGAAAAAATTACATACAAATTGTTAACTGTTTGGATGAGGTCAACGCATTCATAGACACAAAGAAACAAACTAGATTTTTTTAAACTTATCATATTTTATTGGTATGGTAATTTAATTGTTACTTATGTATCAGAGTTTGTATACAGTTAAAGTTGTTCTATGCCATAGTGTCTGAATGCTGAACCCCACTGCTCCTTTAACTTCCATGCAAGTCTCACTTCCTTGAAAAGAATAAGGACCTGTGATGGTTACTGGTTTCAAGTTATGCTCCCAAGGTTGGGGTTTTATTTTTGTTTTCTTTTTGGAAGCAAATTGGTATAATTGTTCTAACTGACATTAACTGGATATTTTTGTCCATCAGCATTGTACTTCTCACAGCTAATAAAAATAACATAACAAGCTTGATTTTAAAGCATTTGAGACTCTTCGGTAAAAAGGAGCATGTAAATTCAAGTAACATATGCATATTTAATATTACAAAACATAAAAGCTTATGTAAGCCTGAGACTTTTTGTACTGTATTATTTTAAAATAATTTGTTCTTCAATTTACAATTGTGCTTAACCTAATAAAATCACGGTTTAAGAAAATGAACTTTTATTGTCATGTTGTAACTACTGATCATATAACCATACTGTTAGCTATGCTTGATGGTCCAAACACATGGCCTTTCCATGTTATACGTAGTTTTAAAGCAAGGACTGACAATTATTTTTCAAACTAATATGAACAAAATGAGGATGAATTCTTGTATGTTGGATCAGGTGTGTGTATCATTGACCTGTTTTTGAGAGGGGTGGTTAATGTAACTTCTATGTCTCTTCCTGTCACCGGTATTTTCATGGTTTCTGTTATCTGCATATAATGTTCTATTACACTTTCATGTGTTATTTTTTAAACAATACTGTTATATTAGCGTATAATTAAAATAAAAATAAATTTTAACGTATTTTTGTCTTCCAGAAATGCAGCTGAGAGTGAGCGGAAAGTGAGATTAATGGAAAGCTTGGATGTCTGTTCTCCAAAGTTTAGCTTTTCAAGAGCAGAAAGTGAGATTAAGCAACAGAAAATCCGCATGTTGTGTGATGTGTTACTGGATCAAGCAGTATTACCTGGAGTGGGAAATATTATAAAAAATGAAGCACTATTTGACTGTGGTCTCCATCCAGCTGTTAAGGTGGGTGAAATGTCTTGAGATTTGTTTTTAATGACACTAAAGTATTAGGAATGTAAATAAATATTTATATAATGTTTTGTCATCATCTTACCTTTGTTTTATCATCTGACATTTCTTAAATTATTCTAAGACACTAAATTAATGCTTTATCATTGTAACTGGATATGTTTGTCATAGCATTCCTCGGAACCTGTTGCTGCTACTCCTGCCTCTGAGTGGACATATTTTGTGGGGCTAAGCTTCCTCTCTTAAAACTTGAAACTGCTTCTTAATAGGGAATTCATTTAACTTCAAAATCCTGACTTTGATATCTTGTTGTGTCACCATTAAATTGTCGACCTATAAATAAAGGAAAATGAAAATGAAGAGTGCTCAGGTTTTCTTTGTTCAGTTACTACCCACAACAGTTTACGTGGTAAAGTTGATTATTTTTGCAGCTGCTTCTTCCACTTCCTGTCCTGCAAGCTGGCATCATTTGCTTTTCTACCATTGTTTCCCATACTTTTTTTTTTGTTGACATCTTCAAGCATGCAACTCCAAACTGATTCAAAAGAACTCTGGTGTTTGCAAAACAGGATGAAATTACATAGAATGTTAAAGGAAAGCTGGTGAAGACAGTAACTGAAAGGTTCTTCTTTTCTGAAAGTTCTGCATAGGATCAGTCTGGACTTTAACCGTATCTGCAATATGAGCTGGCAGAGGAAAGGAAAATGTGACTTAAAATCATGAGTTTTTAACAAAAATGTATTTGGTTGATTCGTCTCTCTAATTGTGATGCCTTTGGCTCAAGTATTCTTCCTGAAGATACCTCACAGGAAAGAGCCTCTGATGATAGATAGGTCATATCATAATCCATGAGGAAATGTAGAGGGGAACTAAGAGTTGTTAACACCACATGATTTCTGTGATCAGGAACTCTTAGGTCAATATAGAGGAAGACAAATGAAATTTTTACCTAATGTTTGTTACGGATGAAGCAAAGTACATGGGTACTCACATAGTGAGTTGGTGTAGTATAGAATATGAAAATGTACTGTTTTACTGAGATGATATATATAATGTGAAGTCAGAGAATTATCGTGACAGGAAGCAATGCAATCCCACTACAGCTGAGGGTGTTCAAAGTGCCCCTGCATTATAGGTCTTTCTGCTGTTGTCCATTAGTATTGTAATATTCTAAAAATCATTCTTGTCTTACAGGTTTGCCAACTGACGGATGAGCATATATGTCACTTGGTGAAAATGACACGTGATTTTACCCTGCTTTTTTATAAGGTATTGGCACACATTTCTGAGAAACCCGCAAAACTGGACTCCAGCATGCTAGCTGTATGTGATCATCTAGTGAAAACAGTAAAAAGATGCAACAGGACAAGCATTTCCATAAGTAGGAATGTTGGTTTGTGTGCTTTTAATTGTGAATTGTAAAATGGTGGAATGGTGAGGGAGTCTCAACTGTGAGAATATGCACAGCCAGGCCTGGTTGCAGCCGAAGAGTTTGACAGGTGCTGCCTGAGGGCCAGTTCAGTTTTGCTGTGCGTGTGGTGTAATGTCACTCTGAACATGTCAGAATTGATGTAGGTTAAACACACACTTACATGTAAGATAACATTAAGGCGACTCTTCAAACTGAGAACTAGAGATTGCTCCAGGGAAGTATGAAGTTAATTCATGTGGCTTCCTTATGAAACTTGAAATAGCAAGTATATTTATTTGACTAAATAGATTCTAACAACTTTTTTCCTAACTGAAACAATGTTTTTGGTTGCTAAAGTGAAATAAATTCCAGCTTCTCCCTACTGCCACAACTTCAGTGGGATTTCACTTCCCCTGTGAACTCTGTAATTCCTGGTTGCTCTTCAACTTTCCAGAATAGAAAAAGAGACAATTTGACCTAATTCTTGTATGTTTTTCTTTCAGCTGCACGCAGAGAAATGAACAGCAGCAGTGAAATTCTTTTCTCTTGGTACTCATGAAAGGCAAGGAGCTAGTGCTGCTAAAATTTTTTTTGGTAGGCTAGGAGGAGGGCACCTAATTTTCCTAATAGGGTCTTTCAATCATAAAGGCTAACAATGTAATTTGCTTAATAGTCTGCTTAGATAATAGTCTACTTTCCCACTGAAGAGTAGTTTACCCTGTTGGCTAGGGGAATCTTTTCATTGTCCAAACTTCATAGTGAAATCTACCAGTAAAGACATAGCATCCAGTTCTGCAACAACTATAATACTAGGAGATTTAAATGTGTCATGGGCTTTTAGACTGACACTAAACAAACAAGTTATACTTTGTCGCACAGTTTAGCTGTCTTCAAAATTTTTGTAATCTATATTTAGCCGAGTATTCACCAGTCCAGTGCTTTTAAAGGCGAGCTAGCCCCCTGCTGAAGTCTCTTTAAGATAACATAATGAAAATTGGTTAATACAAGGGGTAGTGCTTGATCATTTTTATAGACTGTTATAGAATGCTTGTAGTAATCATACTAGATCATTTGTAGTAACGCCTTACAGATACAAAGATGAAGAATCTTGTTTATGTAAAAAAAACCCCTGTTGCTTTTGTTTGTTTTTTAAATAACTGTATGGGAGGAAACTACTACTAGTAAGTTAACTGCAAACCTTGAGGACAAATCTTGAGGAGGAAGGAAAGTGCTTGTGAATATTCATGCAAATATATATTAGTAATTCCTTCTGATTGAATGACTGGATTGTACTGGCAAAAGCATTCCTATTTGGTGAGGCTGCTGAATAAGAGCACAGCAGAAGCAATGATGCTGTGCTCAGACACCTGTATTTTGGGAGAACTCCAAGGGTCTTCATGCATTATGGAGTTAGAGCTATTGAATCCTGCCAGAGCTGGGCTGATATTGTTGGGCCAGCTGTGGTATTGTTTGAACTCTGCCCAAGGAGCTGCAATTATAGTGCAGAAACTCGTTTGGCTCTACAGAGTTGGCTGCGTCTCTACTGGGCTTTTCTCATTTGTGTTTTTGTTGTTTTCCTGCCAGTTTTAGCTGGGGTATGTCTATGTTGACCCCATGTGAATTGTCTCATGAAATGTGCCTGCTTGTCAGGCCTCTGGAGACTCTTTAGGTCTCTGTGCCCTTTGGGCTTGTACTGTACTTAATTTAACGCGACTTTCTGCCAGGATCTGGGGAGCTGGCTGTAGTGCCAAGTGGCTTTTCATAAGCCAATTTGTCTGGCATGGCCAGTGGTAAGGTGAAGCTGAGAAACTTTAATGGGTGCTACCTGACTCCTACAGAACCTCTGGAATATTTCTGCATTGCTTGCTTCTTCAGGGTTTGGGAAGGTTGATAAACCCAGGTTGCAGCATCAGGTCTGAGCTGGCCCTGTGGTGTGCTTTTGGTTCTTTTTGGGGTGAGGGAAGGTGGTGTTGGTTTTGTGGTTTGTTATATTTTTGGTGTCTATGCTGCATTGACTGGAGCTTTTCTGCTCTTTAAGAACACTTCTGCAGGTGCCAAGTCAAAGATGACTGGTGCTGAATCAGAGCTGGCTGGTCCAGCTGAACCCAGGGAGTCCCTAGCATATATTTGCTTCCACCATGCTATTACAGTTTTTTTTGTCTTCTGCCTTTTATTCCATTATGTGGAGAATTCCAGACAGATCAGAATACCTGATCTAAAGTCAACTATTTTCATAAAAGAATATAAAATACAGATGATAGCCGTCATGATTGTGCCTTAAATATCTTTATGTAGTCATTGAGCTATCAGTTTATGTAGGGTTTATTTTAGCTTCAGTTGAACTGCAGAAGGACTGACATAAAATTTATACTGGGTCTCTAACTTGGGTTTTGAACGTGTTTTGTTTTAGTGCTGCAAAACTGGGTCTCCTCTCTACAAACACTACAAAGTATACAAGCGCCCAGCCTGTGGTCAGTGCAATGGGAAGATCACTGTGTGTCGTTTGGGAGAGAATAACAGGATGACTTACTTCTGCTCTCGATGTCAAAAGGCGGATCCACAGCTTGTCAATGTTAGGTATGATGGTAACTTTGTAACACTGAAGCATCAAAGTGCTTAAGAACCTCAAAGTGCTGTTAGAGTGAGAGGACATAGATTCTCAAATAGAGTGGTTCCTTGTGCATTTTTTTATCTAAATTCACTTTGTGAAAGAAAAATGTTTTAGCCGTTGGTATTTAAAATTGGTTAAAATTTTGATCCTTTGATACTGTCTTTCAAATGCCCTGTCTGTAATGAAATAGCTATTACTCTAATAAATGTAGGACTTATACAACAATTTAGAGTACTCAGAATTATTCACTGCTTCTGGAAAAATTGCTCCTTGTTCTTGGTGTTATCAGTATAACAGACTTGGATGTTTACACACAGCTTGAGTTGAACGGCATAAAGAAGGTAGGAATTTGTGTCGCTTTTCAAAGGATAGCCCCTTCAGTCCTAGAATATCTAGATAGCTGTGTATCTGCAATTTTGTTCTGGCTGTAGAGTTACACTAAGGAAAACTAAAACTCCAGTAAATTCAGAGTGCAGCAAATATTGTAGGGCTTAGGACCTTTTTCTTCCTTATCGGATTTGAAAAGCTTTTACTACAGGTGTGCCACAGAGACACTTTCGGTTCCACATAAACTGTGCTACCAGAAGCTTTCCTCCTTTTATTTTAGAAAATCACAAAATGCATTTGATATCACAAAGGGTCAAAAGGTAAAAGCTCCAAAAACACTTTTTTCAGACTCTTACATACCTAAGTTATTCTTGAAAATTTTCATCTGAGGTTTCAGAATCTTGCCTTTTTATAAAGGCTCTGTCAATCTAATAAAAGATACTGCTTTACTTTGCAAACTTGGCCTTCGTTAGTGTGTGTGTATATATATATATTTTTAAATAAGATTTACAGAACACACAAATCCCTCTCCCACCTCCAACCTTTCAAGATTCAGATGGCTGAAGAGATTTTGGTTACAGCTTAGAAATCTCCTTTGAGTACAGATCAAATATAGAAAATTCCAGCATGGAAGATAAATATTTCACATGCTGATAACCCCAATCTGCTCTATTTTCAGAAAGTAATAATGAGAAATGTTTTGCAGAAGGGTAGGAAGACAGCAGTGTTCCATTGAGTCAGCTAACTAGAAAATGATGCAAGGAAAAAAGAAAAATCTTTCTCTGTTCTAGAACAAGTAGTAGGGTTTCTTTTGTTGTTGGGGTATTTTTTAAACAAATAATTAAACAGTGCTATATTTCAGTGACAAACATGGTAATGGTAGCTATAAAACAAAATGGTTGTTTCTTGTGCTATCCTCATCCTAACAGACAGGTATCTGTTCTACTGCTCTGTTTTCTGTTACGCAGTAACTGTTATCAAATAAAAGTCTGTGTAGTTCAAGTGGTTTATCTGCCATTCCAAGCTTTTCAGGTTTGAAGGCTGAAAGGAGCCTGTATGATCAGACTGACTTGCTGCAGATCATAAACCGTAGAATTTAACCCAGTGGTTCGTGGATCAAGTCAAGTAGTTTATAATTTTGCTCAACTGAAAAAATAAAGAAATTACCCATTATAAGTTTACATCATCAAAATCAAATGTACCCTGAATCTTAAAAATACATTTTTCTGCCCATATTTCATGTTCTAAAATGAAGCAGGGGGCGGCGGGGGGGAGAGAACGACATAAGGACCAGGGGGATGGCATGGAATTCTAAAACCTGACATGCTGAATATATTCAGTCTAGTAATGCATCTTCGATGGCTGAGTATAACAACTGATGTAATAATGTGAAAACACCCATTTTTAACACTTCCAGTTTGGCTCTCTTGTTATCTAGCCCTAGTATTTTGGTGAATGTTAATGTAATGTCTGTTCTACCTCTTGACAGCAGAGGATTTCTGGTATGTCAGCAGTTCTCATCATCCTTATTTTTTCTGTTGTGGAAGAGAAGTGGTAGGTAGTGGATATCCTTACCATTATCTTAGAAGTCTAGCCTGTTTAAAGAGAACAATGATTACAGAATAAGTGATAGGTCTGAGTGTCACAACGGTTTCAAATTACAGCATTTGCATTATTAATTGAAGTGCTTAAATTCTTGGGATTAAAAAAAGTGTCCAAAAAGTGCCTAATTCCACAAAAACTACGGAGAAAAATGCTTGACAACTTATCAACCATAGTAGTTAAAGATTTACATACATATTTTACTGAACAGATGAGTTCAAATGGCATTTAACATGCTAACAATATTTGGATGTGATAACAAAATTAGTCCCTGGTAACATGTAGTGACTGTAAAATAGTAACTAATTCTCAATCAGTGTATCAACATAGGAGGTGGTATAATTTACAGGAAAATAAATACAACTAATGGATAGAGGTGTCTGGAGTACAGCTTTGGCTCACAAGACACAGCTAAGACATTCCTGAACTTTCTGATGAGGAGAAAACAGCCAAAGAGAAGAAGAAGAAAAAAAAAATAATATCCTTGAGTCTGAACAGGCTCTTAAGTGTTAAAAGGCTTTCCAGCAAATAGTGACACACAAGAAAGACTTTCTAATTTTTAAGGTTTTCGGTTCTGTTGGCTTTTATAACAAAGTGATATGGGTACCATTTAAATGAGAGTAAAAAATTTTGTTTGCTAGATTGTGTGACTTTCTGTAGTTCAGCTTCTGAAGAGCTCTTCATCCAGTAATGCATTTCTTAGCATTTTGTCGAAGGAATGGAGAAAAGTACTGAAACAGTCTCCTGTTCTTGACAAGTTTCTTGCTTCAGGTACTTGAAAATGATAGGGAGTTTCAGAGAGGCTGGGCCATTGTGCTGGAGAGTACATCAATTAATTAGTAACTTTCTGTCCATTTTCATTTTAAATATTTTTATTTGTATTACTTCTGCAGCATCTGGAAAGATTTACCCTTGAAGTAAATAAAAAAAAAATAAATCAAACTCTAACCATGACATGCTGTCCAAGCTATGATAGGCAGGCTTAACACTCTGTACTGTTTGTTCTCTAGCCCTGTGCCTCCTTGCACATCGTGGTGTAAGGCAATTTGTAGAAGAAACGTCACAAAACACTAACATCATTCTTTTGTTTCACAGCAAACTGCCAACTAGAAATAGCCTAATTGGCTGGGCATATGGCAGGGGGTCATGTTCTAATGAACATGTAGCTCAGAAATCTGAAGAGGAGTGGACGTGTATGCGCTGCACCCTAATAAACAAGCCTTCTGCTGAAATTTGTGATGCCTGTTTGACTTCAAGGCCTGAAGGTATTGAAAGGTTGTCTGGAACCTACAGTGGGAAGGGGGGGAAGGATTGTGGTTTTGATGCAGTTTTTAGAACTATAGAACTGTAGAAGTGTCTCATTATGAATCTTATTTGTATAACTTTAGCTAACTTATTTTGGGGAAATCTTACACAGACAATCATGGAAACTGTCTTGTCTGAAATCCTAAAACTGTCCTGTTTGTTAGCTTTGTGTGCAGGTGGGATTCTATAGACAAGCATCTGCAGTGACCCTTTGTTTTGTATTGGGGCAAAGAGTGAGACAAAATGCCATTCTTTCAACTCTGCTTTTCATTAGAAGCTTTCAGCATATGTCTGTTAGCGAAATCACCAGGGGGCAGAAAAGTAATTAGCGTTCTTTCCTGTGAACAAAAGCAGTATATTTTGGTAGCCTTTCCAAAAGGATGTTGGCTTTCTCAGGGGCTAGGTTTTTTCCTCCCAAGTTCAGAGTGAGGATGATTCTGGGCTTCTTACCTGAATTTGTTGTTTGTCTCTTGATGGGGTTTTTAATGCTGCTATCTAGATCTGGTGGGCAGAAGCAGCTGTGAATGAGACCTAGAAATGGACAGGAAGATGGAATGAGTAACATGCTAGCTTGTCTCCAGATTTCTATATAGAAGTTTAGATATTAAGAAGGGATCAGTGAGGTAATGGACAGACTTTCCACTGACACCTGTTTTCTGTGTGAGGAGGAGCTTTGTATTCTTTTTCACTTTCTGTAGAAAAAGTGAGTAAACTGCACTGTGGAGGGATTTACAGCAAGTTCTTTGGATCAAGATTGTTGCTTGGAAACATTTTGAATTGCTACATATATTGCAAGAAACAAAGTCTAGCGGTGTGCATGTGTGTGGATAAAGCTAATTCTACAACAATTCCATACTGAAACTTTTCTACCTCAAAAACTAATACTCCACTTATTTCACATGGCGTAGTGAATTATTCAATGAAATGGCTGAAATCTGCATATTCCAACTTATTTATTTTTCTAGCTCTAGTGCTGCAAAACTGAAAGAAAAGATATTTGTAAACAGTATACTGGCTTTTTGTATCTGAGAAGAATTGGTATTTCTATGTAGGCTCTAGGACCTATAGTTAAAAGTTCACTGAATTTCAGTATATATACACTTTGAGTCATATAGTTAAATCAGAATTGAAGATCACATTCCCATAGCTTTTGGTGGTACTTTGAACCGTACTTTTCAAAGTGCCTCAAATTCCAACCTGGTGAAGAAGGGACTTCATGGTACTGATCTCAGTTCTTATAGATTAAGTTCTATACATGCTATAGGATGAAGATGTTTTTAAAGTATTGCTTCATTCTAGTTATTCCTTTTATGAATGGAGTGATGTATGTGAAACTCTTATCTTACACTAGCTCAAGTCCATTTCTTCAGGTCAGGAATCAATAAAAGTATGTCTTTGTGCCTTACATGGCACTTGCTGCAAGCAGAGGCTAATCTTGCATAATTCTCCTGCAAAATCAGTGCCAGAAACCTGGAAGTTTTAATCTGTCCATGCACTCAGATTTACCAACTAACATTTATCCTGGAAATAATACTGTCAGCTGGACCTTAAAATATCTAATGTCATGTGTGTAAATGCTTTTAAGCTTTGAAAAGTCGTGTTCCTTCTCCTGTACTTCTAAGTTTCACTTATTTAGCTATATGCCATTAGTGAACACAAGCCTGTAATTTGAAGATGTGTTGGTGGAATACTGTTGAAAAATTCTTTTTAAAAATAAGACTTATTTTTGCATCATAGGAGTGGTATTTGAGGATTTTTTAAACATGGTTTTACTTACCTCTCTCTTTTCAAAGTTCAAGATTCCTTGCTTTCTCACTTTGTTCATTTTTTGTCTTTTATGTTGTTTCTAAAATTAACTACTGTCAGCAGAAACCTTTGAATTTTTGAGGACAGAATACTTGGTACGTAAAGTTAGCTGCTGGCCACACAGCTGAAATAATTCAGTTTGTAGACAGAAGTATCTATTTACCATTACATCTCAACTTCCTTGCACTATTCACATGTGGTCCTATTCAAGGAATAGTAATGTTATCTTGAAATGCATGTTGTACATGGCTCCAAAAGTGCATGAGCTTTTTTTATTGTAAGAAACTTGGCACTATATCTAATCTGTGACAGGTTTTGAGATCTTTCAAGATGGTATGTAAATTTACTCTTTCGCTCCCTGTATGACTTATTAATATGGATCAGAAATATGATGTATCACTCCACACAGTTGAATTATAACCAATAACTTCTTTTTCCTCAGTTCCAAAGACACAGAATGTTGAAGATTCTGCATCCTTTAACATAAACTTGATGAAGTACCCTTGTAATGATTTCAGAAAACCAAGCACAGAGATAAAGATAAATAGGAAAGCTGCATTTGGAACTACAACTCTTGTCTTAACAGATCTTGGTAACAAAGCTGTTTTGAGAAATGATACCCAAATATGCTATGGACTCTCTCAGTGTGTTGCTCCAAAAAGCAATTGTAATCAAATCCAAAACAAGTTCTACCAGTCAGAGGGAAGCGCAGACAAGGATTCCTCAACACATGTAACTGCTATGGCTTTTTCCTCCTGTCAGCAACCTTTCTCTTCCAAACATGTACAGAAGAAACAGAAAACTGATCATACACCCTCAGTTCACCAATATAATATAGCAAACAGGTATGTATTCTAAAACATAAACAAGTCTTTTTATAATCCCATAAATTTATCCCTGAAAATTAATGGAATACTGTGCTGTTGAGTTCAGACACTGTTGTCTTTGGATTTCTGCCAGAGGTAACTTATTCTAGGGTAGCTAAAATTACACTCAGATTTCAAAAGCACTGATGACCTAGGCTGTTGCTGGGAAAAATCCTGATTTTGGCATCTGGCCAGTACTGCTCTTAAGTAAACAGCTGTTCATATTTCAGCTATTCCCATAGGACAGGACAGTATAACTCTAATAGGTCAACAAGCACAGTTCTACCTAAGGTAGCACTGTAGCTGCTATCTGCTTAGAGAGATCTTGAAGTCATTGTGAAAGATGACAAAAAGAAGGTAGCTGAATGAATATATTGGAATTAGTTATTTGTCAACTAGCAGTTTTCAATGTTCTTCTACAATACGAATCTCTACAGGTACCTTGATGAGCCTCCCATCGCTATTTTCTCTTAACTTTCCTCCCTATCCTATATGTACCTACTTCAATGCTCTACCCATCCTGAATTTTTATTTACACAGCCCTATTCAGGGACATCCATTGCCTAGTTAAAAGAAATGTGAGAACCTATTAGGGTTGTCAAGGAAAAGCTGGGCAGACATATGCAACAGTAATGGGAATGCAAGGTAGATGTCACAGTGGTAAATTATGCAGAGTGAATGTGAAATATTAATGATATGCTACAAAATTCTTGGTCACGTGTCTGTTCTGAAATACAGAAATTATTTCTTGCATTGTTGAAGCACCAGTTTTGAAACAGGATCTCACTGGCTAGCCAGGTTAGGCTCTATGAATATACTTTCTCCTTGCTGTCTCTGTACAGGATTACAGAGAACTGAGAATGTAGGCAGGATAATTGAGAATACAGAGGAGTGCAAAGAACAAATGAGAGTATCAATCATGATAACAGGTAGTTATAGCAAGTCATTAACTTAAAAAAACCCAAAATAACAACAAAAAAATCCCCAAACACTTCATAACAAAAACCAACAAAAAACTTGCTGTAGTTTTTTGTTTTGTTTTAATGAAGTGTTGGAAGAAAACTCCTGATGTCTGCAGGACTGCAATCTTCCAGACATAAAAGAGAACATAAAATTCCTAAGCTGATAACAAGAATGAATTAATTTCTTTTTTCACTAAGGCTTCATCACTGCCTTTCTGCTCTATAAATATATTGGAGAGATACATTTGATAATATCAATCTTTTTCATACTACTGTGTTTAAATAAAGCCTTGTGTATTACATTCAGATAATCTCTATCTCAATCATGATGAAGAAAGAAAGAAAAACCTTATGCTATTCAGAGAACACTGTTCCATCCCCTCAGCTGGATTACTTCTTGTCCAAATATGATTTGGAGCATTACTGTAACTTTTTACTAAAGAGGGTGGAGGTCTGTTATGTGAAGTATATAAATACCTTCAACCAGGAGTCATTACTTAGTATTGGTCTTTTTTCCCACTGAGAGAAGAATATTCTTCTAGAACATGTTGGAATTTGGGGTAGGCAGTATAATAGTGGTAGTAATATTTATTTTGTTTTGTGGATTAGAGTAATCTGAAATAATTTAAAACATGGGCTAGTGCTGGGGAAAACTGGTATTGGACCTGCAAGAAAAGCACAGTCTTGTCTACTCACTACTAGCAATCATTCAGCTTTACAGGTGCAATACAGTGCATTAGAGAAGTAAGTTCTCTGGCTGTCATTGCATGTAAAAATACACTGAGTGAGCTATTGTAACAGTAGGAGAGATTTCTTTGGTTGTGGTGTTAATATTATGCAGGAGTAATTTTGTGACCTGTCGTTACAGCACACCTCAAGCTAATATGACAGATGATATTCGTATGTTAAGCATGGGCCATCCTCGCTGCAGTAAACACAGCCGTCTCTGCAGCCTCAGAGTTGTGAGAAAGGATGGAGAAAACAAGGGCAGGCAGTTTTATACCTGTCCTCTACCCAGAGAAACTCAGTGTGACTACTTTCAAGTATGTATGTAAGACTTCAAGGCCTGTTTTCTAATAAGCATTTGTTCCTGCAGCCTTCTTGCCCCAGTAATCTCTAAGTGTGGACAGACACGATCCATTTAAAGTTTGAGGTAGTTTCAATGTGCAAAAGTCTTTAAAACTAAGAGCATAATAGTAGTCATAAACTTAGTTTTAGTTCTCTTACTGCTGAGAAGACGCATGCTTGTGCAAATCTGCTTGTGTGATATAAAACAGATGTGTAGCAGAAATGTTGAAGGGGCTTGTACAAGTCACTTAGTTCAGCTTCTTGCTTGAAGGAGGACTATGGCAAACTCTAGATCGAGACATCAGCCATGTTTCTGTGTAACCAAAATCCTGAAGACCTCCAAGGATGAAGATTCTGTTATCTGCCTAGGCAACTGCTCCCACTGCTGCACTAATACCTACCTCCCAGCTGCAACTGGTGGCTGTTGCTCCTTCCTATGAGTGTATGTGACTGAGAAGAGTTTGACTCAGTCACCTACCACCAAGTAGTTAATACATGAACTCAAGACAGTAATGACTATAATGGGTTAATTTGAAAACTGTGTTAACAATTAAAGTTACACTAGTTCAAGTGTGTGCAGTTACAATTAATGTTAAAAAAAGTTATCTAAAATTAGTGATCACAAGAGATCAAACTCTAAATTACCAGGAAGTGTTTCTTCTAGGGTCTCCCCTGTAGATCTGTTTCTATTGCCAGTTTTAAAATAAGGAGTTAATGGCCATCACATGCTAAAACTGTGCCTGAAACCTGTTTCTTTTGGCAGTGGGCTGACTTGAATTTTCCATTTTGTAACCATGGCAAGCGATGTGTTATGAAGACTGTGTTGAAGATTGGTCCCAATAATGGAAAGAACTTTTTTGTGTGCCCTCTTGGGAAGGAGAAACAGTGTGGCTTTTTCCAATGGGCAGAAAATGGGCCAGGTATACAGGTTATTCCTTGATTTCAGTGTTACAGTTATCGTTCCTCAGGATGTCTTCAGTGCATACAACTTTCCCACTAATTTCTATTTTTGTTTCTATTTCTATTTTGTCTTTTTCCATGTTCACTGGTTAATTAGTAAAATAGCTTCAACAATGTAAAGAACTGCAGGTCTGGAAAGAGTAATTTCACATAGTTCTATAAAAAACAAACACTGCTTGTATGCTGCATACTATTTTGAAATAAGCATCTAGCTTGCAATATTATGTGACAGTGTTATATTTTTAAAAAAATTTGAACTTTTTATGTAAATGTTACTGAAGTTTGACAACACTGTGTGCTTTCAAGCATGTAATTTATAGAATTGATAAGTTAATCTAAATTAGTATTTTAAATTGGTAGACTTTCATAAGTGTAAACCTGTATTTAATAAAAGTGAATAAAAAATTCAATATATTTTTTAATACCACTTCATCCTTTATTTCCTCAGAGCTTAAAATGAAACAGCAAGGGACTGTACACTTTGAATGTTACCATAGTTGAATGTGTGACCTTGCTTTCGAAATCTAAGCAAAGACAAAAACTGCCCTAAAATTAATAATGTGACTCTATAGTCTTCTTAATTACATATTACATGGGTCTTAACATTTTTATTTTAGTTACTACTGAACTTTTTTCCCCAATCCATATGTAATGCATAATAACACCATAGCTCTTAGGTAGTAAGAACTGAGTTTAAATTTGCTTGTCTTACCTTTATTTGATGAAGCAAGAGGAAAAGTAAATAGAATATGCTAAGCTATCACAGGGGAAGTAAAGCAGAAAGACAATTCTTGAAATCTTTGGAAAACATACTATAGATAACAAGGAAAATGAAACTAATGAAGATATGGCCATAGCTTTATAAATTATTGAATAACAATCAGTTTTTAAAGAAACAGTAAGGGGCAGTAGTGTTGCTTCCCACCAAAAATGTGAGATGAAACAGGTGTAAAAGCATCTTGTAAATGGTTGTTGAGTCTATGTAAATACTTCAGAATAAATTGTGTCATTTCTGAGAGATAACTGCTTTTTTGCCTTCTTTGGTGGGGGTGGGGGGCAGAAGGACTACTAAATTTTCCTGAAAAAGTTGTGGATCTTTAGTCTAATTTAAATCTTCCATGCCATGGTGCAAGTGAAACTGATTAATTTTGTCCTAACCAACACAAATTCAGAGGCTTTTTTCTTCTTTTCAGAAGCCTTTGATACCTTTCAGATCTTTCAATAGTTTCCTTATGTGAAGGAAATCTTTTCTAATCAGACTGTAGAAACTATAATCCTTATGTTGCTCAATGGACTCCTTCCAAAGAATATATATCTTTTATGAAGCTTGTTGTTTAAAGTGGGGTACAGAACTCCACCTGAGAACAAAACAAACTACTTCACCATGTGAAGACTGACTTTCCAGTGCCATCTTTTTATGTGATACTTGTCATGATGATATGCCACTGATAGCAATTTTAGAGATTTAGATGTATAAGCACAAGCTATCTAACCAGTTCTTCACTTGTAGTTGTACAATTGATTACTGTGATAAAGTGATTATTTTTAAATTGTACATGCTTTTGGATGTCTTGCACAGGGATAAATCTTCCATAGTTCAGCTAAATATAAAAAATCAAAAAGAAATACAAAAAGAAATTTTTGATCACTTGCCTTCAACAAATGTTAAGATCTCACTGAAACTGGAAGTTAAATGACTTTTTCAACCTTTGACACTTCAAAGATAACAGCTGGGCTGTTATGTCTTTTTTTTTTTTATCTTAGCAGCCAGGCAAGAAGTGAGTATCTATTTACATATAACACATACAAGTTTTAAAAGATATACTGCTTTATTAGCTACTGCAATCACTTTCTTCTTTCTATTCTTACATTTCTAGAATGTGTAGAAAAAGGGCACAAGCACTATGGAAAGTTAACCTGGACAGTGGAACAGTGATATATAAAGTACACTTGCCCTCTGTGGATGCAAAATCTGAACTCTTTATGGAAATGAGTAGTATGTTCTGCTTAAACTAAGAACTAGATTAGGGAAAAGTGTATAAAATAAAATATTTCATCCTGATCATTGGCTCATCTATTTAACAAGTCATTTCTCCCAAAGTTTGCATAATTTAAAAGCATAAGAAATGACCTACATTAAAAACCTTATGATCACAATAGAAGGAGTTTCATCTTGAATAAAAGTTGTGTTTTATTTTTTAAAAGTGACTTTCTGTATTGCCTAACTAACTACAACTGTTAGCATGCAATAACTTGTATTTATCTCAAGCATAATGTAATAGGCTAACATAGGCTAGCTAGCTGGAATAACTAGAGCTGACTGCAGATCAGTGGCTTGAACAGCTGTACTTCACTATTTACCAGTGAGATGACAAATTAGAGATTTTATAAAGTCTCGATTGTGTGTGAAGGTGTGATAAAACAGGTTAAGAATTCTAAGCCTCTAAGTTTCTCTAAAGATGTTTCAGAATGGTTGTATCACTGATTGATATTACTGTTTTGGACAAACAGTTGTTTCAGGAAATGCATATATTGCTCAAATTCAGGCAAGATGTCATCTAGCAGACAGCATGTAACATGTTTGAGAGGAATTCTGAAAGGTTATAAAAATAAATTTAAGAAGTTTAAACAGGAAATAGGGCAGGAGCCACAGGGCAAGGTATGGCTGTTAAAGTACAACATGAAAGTTTTGTTTATGGAATAAATGTTTATGGAGAAATGTTTATTTCTTAAAACTCTAAATTTA
This sequence comes from Aramus guarauna, assembly GCA_013400195.1. Taxonomy (NCBI): domain Eukaryota; kingdom Metazoa; phylum Chordata; class Aves; order Gruiformes; family Aramidae; genus Aramus; species Aramus guarauna. Next base: position 1,360,862 of record VXBL01002500.1, on the reverse strand, counting down.
GAAATTAGACTACTGCCTAACACTCAAACAATTTTGGTATTAGTACCCTTTGCCTATACCTCATGAAAGAAAGTAGGGTATGCTAATATCAAGGGGAACTTAACTGCTCTTTTAAGCTCTAAAGGCTATTACACTATACATTAAATAACAAGATTATAAATTATTTAGTTGTAATCTCATGCCTCCCCTATAAATACCATCCATTTAAGCTATAAACTTAAAATATTTGTAGAGTGTGTTCCTTTGAACATCTGTTTTGAAGGGGTGGTATATTTATAGCAGCCTAAATTTGCTTATGATGTATCCTGGTTGTATAATATCACAAGGTGAGGAAAGGCAGAAATGGAAATAACAAAGGGCAAGGATACCCTGAGCTCATCACTGTGAACTAGCATGTGGAAGAATCTGACATGTTTACACTCCAGTGACGTAAGAGACTAAGCAAGAGACCAGCTGCCTCTGCATAACTTACTGCTTTTTTCTGCCCCCCCTTCCACCCCCCCCTTGGAGAGGACAGCACTCTGTAACTTGTTTTAGAAGCTGTGCCTGACAGCTGGTTATAAAAGGTTTTGATAAAAAAAAAGCTGGCAAGAAAACTTATCTTGGAATAGATCCCCCTCTCAACCTTTCAAAAAGAATCTGTAACCAAGGCTGCAAAACAGCACACTGTTCTTGAAAGGATCTCTTGTGGTTGCTCAAGATGAAAGTCCTGATTTTCAACTTTTGTCCTAACAGCTTACAACTGTGTTTATTTTTTTCACATTGATTCATCCATTACAGTGCAAGTGATGGAACACACTTATTTCAGATTTGTATCTGGCTTACACATTTTAATGACTTGTGTGGCATACAATCAACTTCAAAGGCTAAAAAGAATCACAAAGCCTAAGTTAAAAGAGGGAACGGTCTATCCTGAACATTTTCTGTCATTTATATTCCTCATGAAAGCCCATGGAAATAGCTTTTTAAAAAAAAAAAAAGATGTTACTTTAACCTGTAGCCACATAGAGCTAAGAGAAATGGGCTGTATTCCCAGTGTCTACAGGAGGCTGTTAGGACTGACCAGCTCACATAAGCTCCTTTGACCAAATGCATTCTGAATGAGGTGGTGATGGCAGTTCTGTAATAAAAAGGAGCTTTCCACTAAAACTGACTTCTAAGTACTCTTACTTACAATTTTTAGGGAGGTTTTTTTTTTTTTTTTAGACATTAACATTACATAGTGATAGCATGCCTTATAACAGAAACCTGTCTTTAACCTTATGCAGGAAATGCTTTTTCTGGTTTTATATTCCACAAAGCTAACCTCTGAACTCAGCTGAGATGCTATGTAAACCTGTTTTTAGAGGATCAAATCAAGGTCACACAAATTGGGAAGTAAATATTTTAAACCTAGAAAATGTTAATGCCATACCTGGTTTCTGTTTTATGGTAGCACTTTAGTTAGTATTGCAGTTAAGGTAAGATTAGGCAGAGTATATCTTTCACTTTGAAAGTAACATTTATTTTCCAATTTGTGACATTCAGGTTAGAATCAGCAGCTTTTATGCCTGGTTTCATGCCTTTATACTCTTATTTAAAGTACTCTTATAACCAGCTATTTGTTGAATGAGACACACATTTTTCTTAATCTATACATGCACAACTACCATTTGATGGCAATACGAATTCAACAAATAGATTGAGGGCTGAAGCAATGGTCTTATATTAGTAATTCACTCTCAGAGAAATAAATTTACACCAAAAATATGCACTCATTTTGAGACATGACTGTCACAGCTGTGACTACAAACCTTTACAATTATATACACACAGCTATTTCTGCATCCACCTTCCTGTGTAAAATGGTGCTAGTGCTTGTTTATTTTTCTGGAATGGAAAACATAAATAAGAGTGGTTTACCTTGATGGTGGAATGGGACATTCAAAGAAGTTGCCATCCTTAATACCTGTATAATGTTCATCATTAGTGGCCAAGTATCTTTCACACAGAATCAAAAGAAATTTCAAAGTCTTTCATGGACTTCACAGCAGCTGTAAGCCCTCTTTCTCTCTGAACAAAATCTCTAGAAGATTTAAAACTCTTTTCAACATCTTTCTTGTACCTTTGCACTGTGCAATTGAACTTGCTGTTAGCTACACTTGTATTGACATTTGCTGATGACAGCCAGAGTTCAGCATCTAGGGTAACTTAATATACTGCATGTGTGTCTTTATTCCTCTAATGCCTGAAAAGTTATTATGTCAAATTTTTACTTGAATATTCAAAACATTCATTGAAAATCCATTTAGAAGGTGTGCAAATGTGCTATACTTTTAGTGCAACAACAAAATAAAATCCAGTCTAAGGTGATAACCTGATGATAAAGCTATTTTCCAGGTAAAGGCTTGTTAAAAATGCAACAAGCACACTAATGGGTAAATACAATTAAGAGTGTACACGTATTGTCTAAACATAGTCAGTGCTTTAGTTATTTAACTTACTGGATTGCTATTCCTGTACAAAGTGCAGGTCCCTGCAGAGTTCATATGCTTTATGGTTTTTATTACAAAATTAACATCAAACAACATGACTGTCTTCTAGCTATTAGTCATGTGGCCTGATCATACTTTGAACTGATCCTAACACTAATCGTCTTTTAATACTAAGGTTTCAGGCGAGACCTAACAGAGAGTTGGCAGAGGAAAGAGATCTCTCAGGAGGCACTGATGAGCAGCAGAGCCTGGCTTAAGATGAGATGAAATTGTGTAGGTAGGAACACTGAAGGGAAAAAGTGAGTTCCTCTCTTTTGGCAGGAGAATGCTCATCCCACTGGTTTGGCTACAGATGGAGCTGAAACCTAAGTCCTTCCTTTAGATACCATAGGTCTATGTGGTCCTTCACACCAACCTGTATTATCCCCATCAGTATTTTAGATCAACTCAACAAATTAACTGCAATCCAAACTGCTCTGTGCTCAGATTGAACAGGCTTTAACCTCAGATTATGAATAAATTCAACTGCACATTTCACTAGATCAGAAATTGGCCTATGCATAAATTTTGCTTACTCCAGGCTGATTCCAGCCAGCTCCAAAAATATGGTACTTGAAATGGGTCTTACCACAGCAGCTTCAGCATTACATCTTGGGATAAGAACTCATCTGTATTCCACTAGCTTGCAGTTTATGCAGAGCTGAATATATATCCTGTACGAGGCAGCAACTGGCATATAGGAGTTGCCCCCACATTTTGATCATAGGATCCAGGAAGACAGATGGGAGTAGAAGTTTATCACTTCCTATAAATGAAACATTTATTTCTAGATATTGCGCTTTTGACAGAATCGTATTCCTCAGAGGGATGTATTCACCTATCTCTAAATCGAGAAAGGATTACAGTAATCATCTAGCCTATCCTTTTGCAGAAACCAGGTGGATTTATTATGCTCCTTTAATCAGTTTAAGTGTATTAATATCCACTCACCTTCGTCCAGACGCACTTAACCTAGAAATTCTTTGTGGCTATTTCCTTCAAACATAACTTCTCTCTCTTTTTCTGGCCCAGAAAATACTTTGATCATAATGAGTGACAGTAATGACTTCACATGCAAAATTTGTTAGAGGCCAGGACACTGTAGTATGGAAAAGGAAAAAATACTTGATATAAGGAAAACTGGGAAATGTATTTTAAGCTTTACCCAGAGAACACAATGCAGCACAACACAGGGTGCTTTGGTTACTATCCTCGAATTTTATTTAGCAAATCCCAGCTCATTATGTGATGCTAGTTTGAATGTAATAAATTAGGTATTGCAATACTGAACTGAGCCCCTGATAACAATAATCAACTGCAATTCAAACACCTACCCCCTGAAAAAAACCCTATGTTTGGGTTTTACCTAGTATACTTTAATTTCAAGTTCAGTTTAAAGCCTCTGATTCATTGTACAAGATGGATTACCTTTATTCTTAATTTGTTATATCAATACATGAAGCACATGAAAAATTCAAGCACTTGAACTTTGTTACTTACATCTCCAGAAGCCAGATAAAACCTACCTTACATATAGCCATTTAGCCATACCTGTTGTAAAGTGTCTTCAAAATAACACATTATGCAGGACTGACAGCTTTGATGGTAATAAATCCTGGAAAAGGCCATTCCTGAGATAGCACTATTAATCAAGCCACACTCAGCTATTTTGTCAAAAATACTAGTCATTGTGTTAATTGCAAGGTTTCAGGTGACAATCAGCTAGCAGGCTCTGCTGATTGAGATGAATCTTTTAATGATAGCTTAGGTGATTATATTCAATCTATATTTACAGATTGCTTAGGCTGCTTGATTGATGACATTACTGAAGAAAAACTTGTAACTGAGGTTGGGATTGTTTCCTAGGAACAAGAATGACACTGGGCAGCAAACAATGTCTGCACCTCCCGGCTTCTACTGCTGCTGTGGCAGTTACTGCAGGCTCAGCCACCAACTGGCAGCAGGCTGCAAGTCTGCTCATGAGTGAGTCAAGGACCGTTCATACTAGCTGTTAAGTGCTAAAAGAGCACAACTGTGTCAAATTCGAAAATGAAAGGTACACCCAACTGAAACTCTCACTATATATAGAATAATTATAATTTATTCTATAATTTCTTCATGGGCCTGCCAGCTGCCCCAACTCTCTTCTCTGGTGCATGAAGAATTGATGCAATTTTTTTTTTAATATTAGTTTCTTTTTGAACTGATAAGAGGTAGAGCTATACTTTTTCCAGAACTTTTGGAAGACTCCCCAATTAAAGTTTGAATTTAAGGCAGTCAAAAATACTTATTCAGATTGCAGAAGAAAACAAAACAATTCCCACTAGTTCTCTGCAATAAGAATTAACAAATGTAGCTCGTACAGCTATAAAATATCATGAAACATCTACATCTCATGTGCTTGGCCATATGATTAACATACATGGCAATTACAATCTCTTATCTGTATCAGTGCGCAGTACATCCACTTTTCTCTTCAGGCTGTAACACCACTTTACCAAGTAGCTTACTCTGAAGCGTCACATCCGAACACAGGTCCTGGTAACCCCTTTGGGTAAGGCTAAAGTAAACATTGTTGGATGTAAGAAAGATTTACCATTCACTAATTAATTAGTCAGATTACAGTGATATCTGTTACATTGTTCTCCCATGGGTAGGCTGCTCACATTGCCAAAACTTCATTAAAAACACTGAAATTTGTCAGTAGTGTAAAAGGAAGAGAGATTTCTCTTGTCCTCCACACACAGGGGATGGCAGGCCTGAAACCGATTGCCACACTAGACACAACCTTTCCCTTTATGCAGTCTCACATACTTAGTTCGAGAATAAAATGTAATCAATTGCATTTCATAGGTATGAGAGAAGACCGCCTAGCTTGCAACTCTGTGGTGCTTCAGCGCGAGATCAGTATGTTGTTAGTCATTCACTATTAAGTCGTGTGCCTCTATAACATCCTTGGGAACAGACCCTTACTACTATAGAAATTTAATAGATGGGAACTTAAGGAACCTCACTGGTAGAAGATTCTCAATGTCAGAAATGTACATTTATTCTTTACGCATCAGAAAGTTGCCCTTAATGTATTGTTATTAGTGAACTGCTCAGGAATTTAACCCACTTTCTGAGCTCTGGTGGAATTCAAGCAATGCTTACCAAATGCTTGGTACTGTTACTACGTAACCAATACTGGCAGAAAAACAGATGTGTGTCAGGATGCGTATCCTCATGGAATCTGGCTTCCATCTTACTAGAGAAGATCTTCATGTGCTATCTTCCTCACCATCTCACATTTCTTACTGAAACTGTTTCACCTTGTATAAATGAATTGCTACTTTTTATAGGAGAATAAGGAGGTGTGTTGGGTTTGCATGGAAAGGTTTTGGGGGTGGGGTGGGGCTACAGGGGGGGCTTCTGTGAGAAGCTGCTAGAAGCTTCCCCTGTGTCTGACAGAGCCAATGCCAG
>VXBL01002500.1:1339210-1354510 GCA_013400195.1 Aramus guarauna | reverse complement strand
TTTAAGATTTGATTTTATTTCTCATTCCTCTACTCTGCTCTGTTTGGGAATAAATTAGATGAATTTCCTCTAAGTTCAGTCTGTTCTGCTAATAATAAGTGAGTGATCTCTCCCTGTCCTTATCTCAACCCACAAAGCTTTTTGTTATACTTTTTTCTCCCCTGTCTAGTCAATGAGGGGAGTGATAGAGCGGCTCTGGTGGGCACCTGGCCCTCAGCCAGGGTCAACCCACCACAGGAGGAAAAGATTCTTTAGCCTTATGTTCTAGGATAATCAGGCTGGTTACTATTTAACACAGATTTTCACATTTCACATATAATAGCACAGCCATTAGAACAAGCAAGTGTAACAAGCCACAGACACACAAACTCACTCTAGCTATCTGCTTAGCAGCGTTCAGTGCGTCAGCATTCTTCAGTGCATCAGCATCCTCATCGGATCAGGTCCTGGGGTTAAAAGAATAGTAGAACGACCAAGCTTGAGGGCCTATTAGCTTCCTAGCATTAGGAGTTACTGGTTTTAGGCATCTCCACTAACAGAAACACGTACAGGAGATGTGCAATACCTACAACCTTAGAAAGCAGCACCTGAGACAAAGTACTGAGCTCCCCATAAAGCTTAAAACATGGGACTCTGGTGCCTAAGTCCCTTCTGGATCTTCCTGAGAAAGGGCAATTTTTCCCTTTCTAAGGATGGAGCACTCTAATCTTTGCATACTGAGACTAAAGGCTTCAGTAGTTCCATATTGTTCAGTGATTGTGTTATTCACTGTAAGAAATGCTTGAGACACACTTATATGAGATGTTCTATTATATGACCAGATTGCCACAACCTCTAGTATGCATTTGAAGTTCTTCCCAAATGCCAAGTCTGAAAGAATCAGAGCTACAAAGTAGAACATAATGGTTAAGTAGGACACTGATTGGCATACTATGAATAGCTAAGACTGACCAAAGGTACATAAATGACAATTATAAATGACAGTTGGAATATTTATCTGTCATTAGCACTTAGATTCGTCATACTGAGGCATGATATTATTGTTATACAAGTACAACTTTATGCAAGATCAAACTTCTATTCAACTGTGAAAGAGACTTGATTTTTCAAATTAAGTTACAGGGTTATAGCTCTATTCTTGAATATGATTGGAGATGTTTCCTTAGCTCCGCTGAGCATATTGGCACTTGTCTCTTGCCTAAACCTCTTTGTGATTCAGTAACCAGACATCACTCTGACAGAAACCCCTGAGAGCCCAATATAGTAGTCTGTCCAAAACACAGTGGTGTTAGCACAAAGCACATCTCATGGCAACTTTCAAATACATAGCCAGCCAAGGAGACTGAATTCTTGATGCACACATTTTCATAAAGCATTGTAGTAACAGCAATCGCTCTGAAGTATGAGATGTAACTTGTAAAGCCTCCTCAGTCAGAAGAAATTCGAATTCACATTTTAACAAAGAGAAGGCCACCAGGAAAAGGTTGTATGAAGACCCTGTGCTTTTCCATCCTGAAAATGGGAAACCTATGGTAAATAATGAAGTATTTACCTGACAGAAGAGAGACTATGGGGAACATGACAATAGCCTGTTGATGCAAATGCTCCCTGGAGCAGTGAGAGTTCTGGATTCAAATCCCAATTTCTCATGTCTCCTACTGAATTTTACTGGGGACAAATAGTAGAATGGGCATCTAGCTTGAGAGTTGAATCATGAAGCCTGCAGAGACACAGGCACCTTGCTTCAGTCTGCAGGAAAACTTTGAAGAGTCTGCTTTTGTCAATCTAAATACGTGCTCTCACCAGCTAGGTAATCTCCCTACTGCGTATTCCTGCAGTCTACCTTGTGTTGCTATTAGCAGCTGTGTGGCTCTGTGGTAAAACAGAACAGCTTGCTTGCACTCTGAAAAAAAAGGAAAAAAAGATTAGTTTTCAGCCAGATCAGCAAGCTGATCCATTTTGTGGAGCTGCACAGTCACCAAAACCAATTGCATAACTGAAGAGCGAATGCATACTGGAGGATGTGGGTAGTACCGTCCCTTTCAGGGCAGCAAAAGCTTTATCCAGCTTAAATGATACTCCAGAGATGGACAAAGCTCAAAAAATAACCTTGTCTTCAGTACTTCACTATTAGCTAGTTGTTCTCTGTTCAGTATAGTTTTTTGTGGCTTTTACTGCCACCACTGTAACTATGAGCCTAGGAGGTCAATTCACAGGAATGAGTATTACATACCTGAAGGCTTTGACACATACTTCCCCAGCAAAGATCTGCAGTGAAATCGCCCTGGAGCTGTTTGCTACTGCTCTTTGATGCAAAGTTATGAATGCCACAGCAGAGCCAGTGGAACGGGGTGCAGGCATCCGCTATCCTCAGTGCAAAGTGCAGACGGAGGTCAGAGAGGTTAAACCGCTGGATCTGGCATGAAGCTGTTTTGGTGAACGCACACACTGGTCAGCGGTCCTGGTACAGGAACAGTAGCCTCCAGCAAAGGGAGAGAGCAGGCAGGGAGAAGTATCACTGCAGAGATCAGTTAAAGGCCATTAACATCTTTAAGACCATGTCGCAAAGCGATGTTACCCCCTAAAAACCTATTTTGTGGGGCTAGCACTTTCACTAAGCAGTAACAAAAATTGTCATAATTCTTGCTGAGAAGCGAGATCACAGGACTTTTCATGTTGATGGATTCATAAGAATGGGTACAGATTAAATAGTTACAGTTCATTAACACTGCAGCTACTCCAGTGTAATTTATTTTCTACTTTATAACATACAAATTAAGTCTTCAGTAACAACCAAATTAGCAGAACACACTTGACTGCATATGAATTAGATTTGTTTATAATACTTTTTACATTCACCCTTTTAATCTATAATGCTTTACTTCATCTATTACTGAAAACCTTCAGAAAAAAAAATCTTACCTAAAGAAATGATTATGCAACAGAAGTAGAAAACTGTCAGTTCTATGTTGCTCTGCATTGCTAAGGAAAAGTGCTGCAGATAAAAATATTCATTTATGGGAGATTTCAGTTCCTTTATACTTGTCTATGTATTAGCCTGCCAACCCAACCTTCATCTTCATAGATGATCTATGACAATTTGCCTTGTAATTTTTCTCTTAACAATGAATACCTAGGAGCAGCATTAAGCTAGCAGCACAACCATTTTTATTTTCAAATAACCTGTCACATTGTATTTAATAACCACGTATACCATCAAGCATCTACTCATGAACAATAAACATTCACAACCTAGCCAAGTATAATCCTAAATCTGTAGTACTATGACACCAGAATCTACGTGACACTGCATCTCAGTTTGATTAACTCCTCCCTCAAAAATGCAACTTCTGTAGCCAGCATTTAAATCACTAACTCTCTACTAGTTAATCCAGGGCAATACAGGTTTTCTTTGGTGGTTTTTTTTGTTTGTTTGTTTTTTTTTTTGTATTTACAGACACAGAAAAATCCTGGTCCCCCAAAAAAACCTAGACAGCAGGTGTCTCAAACATCAAGAGAAATGACTAATTGCTTGAGGAACTACGCCACCTTTAAGACTTCTTAGCATACAGAACTTGGATCCTCCCTGCCAAATATTACTCGGTAAAATAATAATACAGACAGTCTACATCATGCACAAAGTAAACTAACCAACAGTTGAGCCTGGATGGGTATAGTCAGAATGTCTCAAGAAAGCTGTTACAGTGACACAGGTCTGCTGAGAGCAACAAGAAAGCAATTTAATATGGAGAAAACATTTATAAAACAACAAACTACACATTTGAAGAAAGTATAAAGTACCATTAATGGCAGGAGAATAGGAAAAAAAAACCCACCAGTATTCTGATCTCAGAGGTGGGAGGTAGGAAAAGTAGCATGCCTATACATGGAAGAAGGCTTTAGACTTTAAAAACTGTTGTAGGTTGTAGCGAGTACAAGCAATGTATCTATTTGGTTTGGAGGTGATTTTATGAATTTTTTTGTGAAATGGCTTCAGCAATATGCAATACTAGCCCTTCATTAAAGTAATCCTAAAATCTGCTTTAAGCCTCAAATGAAATTACTTTTGCATGTGGCAGGAGTGAGGGGCAGGAAGGGGTGCAGGAAAATTTGGGTGAGAAGTGAGAAGAACTTGCCTAAAAACCTTTATCCTGCTGAGCTGGAGAATCTATTCTTTGAAGGTCTTGTACAACAAAAGAGAATCTAGACAGCAATTTAAGTGAAGGCTATGAGTAAAATGAATGTGATAGCATAGCCTATGTAAATTAATATGAAGGCAAACATTCTTCAGACTTTCAAACAAGAATTAACATCGAGATTCTAAAATTCTATGGGAGAGAAATTATTTGTATTTCCCATTTCAGTTTTGCAATTACAAGCTGATCTAATGTTATGGTTGCTTAATACAATATTATGTTGTACATATACTACTGTAACATGTAAATGTCTATATGTAAATATGTAATTAATTTATTTTTTACAATAAATTCAGTAGGAAAATAATTTACAAAAATCTGTCACAGTTCGACAAAAAAAATCTCATCTGTAACTGAGACCATATACATTGGTGAATTCAAGTTACCAAACCTTTAACAGAAAAGTATCTTAAATATTTTGATCTTGTAACAACAAAACCAAAAAATTAAAGTGCCCAAATCAGAGTATCACAGTGCATTTTTCCTGTTCAGTTACCCCGACATTCTACAAAGAATAAATACAGTCTGCAAATGCAGTCAGATGATCAGACTTAAGTGGACGCTCTTTCACAAAAAGCCTTTCTCCTGTTGGGAGGGTTAAGTTCTAAAACATTCTCTGTATGCTTGTCTCGGAAGAGTGACAACTTCAGGTTCTTCTCATCTGTACATAAGAATATTCAAACAAACCAAGGCCACTGGATTTCTTGCTAAACAATTTCTTATTCCTTAGGATATTTAAATGATAAATGCTAAGAAAGTAGAAATATAAAATGCAACTCAACTTCACAATTACATTTAAGGGGGAGGGCTCATAGCTTTTGTATTTCACGCAACACCAGTAAGTAAAATAATAATTTAACAACAAACAGAATTAGAGCTGAAATGTATTTCAGAGTTTGCCTGGAAAGTATGCAAAGGATGGAAACAAGAAACTTCCTGTTCATCTGAGACATGGAAGTATTTTCCACAAAGAGCTCTGAAATCACCATTTCTGACCACTAAAAAAACCCTAACATTTACAATACAATTGTTTTTGTAAAGCTCTACCTGGGAAAAGTACAGTCAAAAATTTTTCTTTAAAAGATTTTTCCCTTTTCTATTAGAGAGAAAAAAGTCACCAGTAACAGGAATTCCCTGAGCAACCAGCACACTTTGAAGTTGCTATTGCTTTTATTTCACAGACCACCACCTGTCACTGTAAACGTATCAACTAATCACACCCAGAGAGCGCTGCACCAGCAGGTCTATTTACCTACAGTGATTCCAATTATCAGAGGGGAAAAAAGAAGAAAATGAAAACCCAACTAATATTGTTAAATGCACAAACATCTAAAAATGTTTGCTATCTCACTCAGCAGCTTAATAACACCAAAACTAGCCACAAAATCCTGAGATTCTGCCACATCTGCTCCATGGACATTTCAGTAATGTTCTTTTGCTGTAAATTTAACAGAACTTCTGTAGAGGAATGAACAGACCCCCCAGTCAGAACATTTGTAGGTCAGTGGTTAATGTGTTAACATACCAGTTGTATATTAGAGCTAAAATAAATTTAACTGTATCACTGATGTATCCTCACACACAGACTACAGATAATAGCACTGAAATCCTACAGGCATTCTCAGTTTCAAAACAAGGATGAAGAGAGTTGTTAATGAGTTACAGCAGTCATGTGATAACTAAACCCAAACAACAAATGCTAACAGTCATTTCTAAGTTAAAAAGCAATCTGCACCACTGTTGTTTTTACCCTGTGAAGATGTAATAGATTCATTCCAGTTTATATAATATTACTTGCAGATTCCATATGGATTCTCTGAAAATCTGAATTATGCCCGATTGAGGCAGTTACAGATCAAAGGATGTATTTCAGGGGTAGCCTACAGAAGGTGAAATGACAGGGAAGTTTTCTTCAATAAGTGCATACAAAACATTGTCAAGGTTCACATAGATTGCTTTATTAAAGAACAATTCAGTGCCATGCAAAAACAGGGCATAGTTCGTTTTATTAGACAGACCACTGAGCTGAGATTCTTTTTCTGTCTACATTAGATGAGTGATAATTTGGCAAGAAGTTTTAGAAATAGAAAAAGAGCAGACTAGTTAGAACCCAATGAACTTTAAACACAGTTGGACTTAAAAAAGCCCCACAACTTTACAGACAGGATGCATTCAACTGTACCACTAACTTGCAAATACTCATATTCTGTGCAGGTTTTTCTGCTTTTTGTAGTAAAAGTTGGATAGTAAAAACTTAAAAATACAAAATTCCTTGAAATCAGAAACAGTAAGATTTTTTTTTTCAACCCCAGCAGAAACTATCATAGAGTTTTTGCTTACTCTTGGCAAGGGTTTGTACTTGTAAAAATCTTTCTTAAAAAAAATTCAGGTGTCTGCTAAGCATAACAGAACAGCGCTACTACTAACAATCTTCAAAGAAATATTTTAAGACAAAATATTAAGCACATTATTTTTTTAATTCCAAATTCTGCCCATAACATTAGTATGGTACATTTATAAATATTATAATTTAATATACTGTCAAATTAACAATATATTAAAATGATTTACACAGCCTAACCCTTTCATTTATGATAACTAATTCAGCATCACAAAGCAACCTACGCTATTAAACCACACATATTAGCATGTAAGTATCATGGAGACAAGTAATTTAGTTCTCACGTGCAGATGAGCTGACGCTCATGCTGTAAGATACAATTCTAACATAGACATCAGGTACACTGTTATAGAACACTCCTATCTTTCCACATGGGCGCTCATAGCCTCTAGAGGCATACACTAGCTAGCACAGAGTGGCATAAGCACACTAGAAAGCAAGCCATGCATGTTCCCAACCTCTTCCAAAAATGAATCCTGGTGGATTCAGCTGCAGCAGTTTGAGACAATTCCACCCAGCTGCCAGTACTGAACCTTCTGTGTTCCAAATGCACAATGTTATCTCTAAAGTAACAAACATTGGGATTTTATTAATCTATTTGCACTTGACTGCCTGAGTTATCTGAAGATACAGTGGCCATGGCAGAAGGGTGGTAGGTAGGACAGGTAGAAAACTTACCTTAAACCACTACAGATAGATTCAGAAAGAGCGCCTTTGAGGAAAGCTTGTTGTGGCCTACAGCGAACTGTATGCTACAAGATGCTCCAAAGATCCAGCAACAGAAGTGAATCCTCCAAATAAATGACTTTGTTGATGAAGTTCAACAGTAGGCCATTAAAGATGTCTATTCTAGTTTAAATGGGGTTTTTTCCAGCTTTGAAAGATACCAGCTTGGAACATAAGGCAACAATCATTCTAAGGCACAGTATGCAAGCATCTAAGCAACTTTACTTATAAGTGATACATTAAGGTATACTTTTATTACCCAATGATTTTATTCAAGTAGACTAAGAATAATTAAAAGTGTTTATAACAAGACATGTTCATTTTACTCTTCTCCCCCCTCCCCCTCCTCTCACCCTACGNNCCTTTTAACTTTTCCTAGCTCAAGTTTAGCAAAGATTTAATCAAATGATCAGCAAGCCACCAAGTTAGGAAAACAATCAAACAGATCTTCAAATACTTATGGAACAATCCTCAAGATGCTGAGGTTGTATTACAAATGAATCCCAGTATCTCTAGACACAGAAAGTGACAAAACCAACTTTGTTAGCTGTAGGTGACTGTCATGGTCTAGGTATTCAACTGCTCCTTTGCAAGGGTAAGTGTGCTACAGGAAAGGGCAAGCACACAGCATATTAGTGACAAGTAAATCACTGTGATTAAGATTCATAACTTAACTTCCACTACAAAAAAACGGTAACAAAGATTTCTAATTGTCTTCACATCCAGTCAGAGTCAACGCAATACTCCTTGAAGGCTTGTACTACCAGGGATGTTTGGATGTCCTCTCTATTTAAATGTATTCTCAGCTGTTGTGAAACAAGTTAGAAAGGTCCACATGGAGATGGTCCTTATCTCTTTAAAGCTTTGAAATAGTCTCCACTACTCTTCAAACACCTTTCCAAATGTCAGCATTTGCATGCAAGTTTCTTTTCAAGAGAAAAGAAAACCTGAACTGAATCTTTGAAAGACAAATATTCTCAAAATAGGTATCAAGTGTAGAGGCAGAGTCCCTCCCACTCCCTGCCCTTTATTCCAGATTTCTGTTAAATATGTTTTTAAGTGGCAAACCAAAGGTCCAGTTCAATGTTTACTATTCATCACTTTTGACTACTTAGCTCTTACGGAAACAGACTAAGAGCCATCAGAGACTTGGAACAACCATCTTAAAAAGTAACATCTGGGGAACCTTAGCACCTTCCTCCTCTAAGTTTAGATGTTAATAGGACAAAAGCAATTAAATACAATCTACTACTTGCTCAGTTGGCTGACTTAGCAAAGGGCTAGAAACCATGAAGTGAAACTGAGTGAATCCCGGAATTTTATTACATGCAGCACCTAGGAAAGAAAGAAAAAAAAGGAGTATAATTTGCTACATTTAGGTTTAGTGTCTCTGTCATTGTACTTTATCATCTAAAGACCCAGTTACTAATTCTACTACAATGGTGTAATTACTCTTTTACAATCTGTTTAACCTAAGACATCTTGGAAGTATTTAATTTTTAAGTAAAAATACAGCACTACTGACTGCTGTAGTGCAATTAATGCCCTTATAACACAATTCAAAACAGTAACATAAGTTAGAAAAATATCTCTCTCTTTTTCAATCCTGATTAACTTAATGAGTTCCTCCAACACTAATCTCTTAAACACAGAACTATGGGAAATAAGAAATCAAAGAACAGCAATAAGCAGTCTAACAAAATAAGCCATGTTGATTAGCAAATTGTATTTCCTACTGATCTAAGAGTTCACTAATGACATGCCTGGTGCAATAACTGATCTTGGATTGCTTTGAAGCTACGCTTAACAGTCACATTCTCCCTGTCTTATGCTGTATCTAGGGGAGGCGTAGGAATTCTTTTTTAAAACCTTCAAAATATCATACACAGTCCAGAAAAACACATGAAGGTTGTAAGTATTTTTGGGGTTTACTAAGACTTGCATAAATTTTGTGAAAGTCTAAGACATCAAAATGCAGAGGAAAATTAAAATCTCAAGTCCACACTAGGACACAGTCACCCTACTAACATTTGATATTATGAATGGCCAGTATTACTGCAGTGTTCAAAGAATAATTAAAGACATCTGCTTTAGAATCCACCTTTGGTTTTGTACTTCTGTGACCTAGTTAGGGCCAATAAACTTTGTTAAGCAAAATACATACCATAACTTCCAGTTGTATTGGCACATATAATAGCACCAAAGAACTTTGGCGCATACTTTTGGATTCTGGAAATAACTTTCTGGCAGGCTACTGTTGGGTCTGTTCCCATCCTCATATACTCCACAGCTTGGTAACTAAAAAAAAGAAAAAACCAAAACCACACACCCAGACAGTTAGCCATACTCAGGTTATATATTCTAAAATACCATTGAGAGACCTTGAGTTCTTTGAATAAAGGAAACACATGATAAATAATCTTTAGCCACACTTCATTTTGGCAATTATTACGCAAGTTCTACCTGAAAAATGATTAAAAACAGGACTAAAAGGGACTGCAAGATGTTACTTATGCTATTTATCATCATAGGCAGGACCGAGCCTGGGATAACTCTCTGATCATCTGCAGTAGAAGAGGCTAAGAAACAGATCAGTTAAAGAACTGTAAAAGCAGCAGTTACAGAGTTAGTGGCTTTTAATTTTCATTGCATGATTCTGACACTAAAAAAAGTTATTACTAGTTTTCAAAAAGGCCAACATCAAGATAATTTTTTTGAAGTAAACTGACCTCCGATAAACTGATTTCAGTAAGCATTAAAAAAAAATCTTTCAGAAAAAAACCCTAAAGTTTCTGAAAACCTTAAAATTGACACATTTTCTTTATTTCATGAAGGTACAATGTTTTGATCAAGACTTTGAACCACTTTCAAATTTTTTGCAAGCCAGTTTAAAAAAAATTCTCACTCTAAATGAAAGAGTAATCAAAATGAACTTCCTTTGTATCTACAGTATCATTAGACAAATGACTATATGGTCATTGCTTGAGATGAATCAGTTGTATTTCCAAAATGTCCTTGGAGACAAAAAAAATTACTTTTGCTGTTGTTTTCTTTCAGAACCTGAAGATTAAAAGATAATGCATAATATAAGTTACAAGCAAACAACACTAGATTTTGTTTTCATGAAAGATACATATACCAACTCTTGTTACACTAAGACTCATCTACAGATAGCATTAACTATACATGTTATCAAAGCACTGCAGAAGAGAACTTTCCTTGCATTTTGAGATTTGATTTATTCTGACACTCAAATAGGTTCAAGTTATCCAAAGATACCTGAATATAAAGCTGTATTTCACAGGAGCATCTCACTAATCAAAAACTCAGTTAAATGTTACTATCTCAAAGAGGGTGGACAGAAAATATCTGTGACTTTGCCCTTTATTTGACACTTCCTTCATTTTTGGCAGATCAATTCCATTCTTTGTTTTCATGTGGGAATATCTAGATAACATGGAACTAGGAAAGACCTGTATCTACAAGGAACCTGTGATTAACCGTCTAGTCTGAGTTATTTTCTAAAACCCATTGGTGTCAACACAAAATGTTTTAAGCATTACAGCCAAATCCTTCAGGCTGCTAAACTGTAATGTAAGTTTTTATTGATTAACCTCACAGCGGACTTCAACTCAATACTACTGTTGGTATCTGATACCTCAGGATAATTCATAAAGTTGTCAATCGCCTTTTATTTCAAGACTGGCTTGGAACAGCTTGAAACTCATTGAGGACATCTGTAAATATGCAACAGCTAGCAGGTGTTCATAACTGCCAGAATTTCAGAAAAAGCACACGAGTAATATGAAGGCCACTGCCATATATTCCTTCAAGAATCAGAGCCCATTATGTTCAGCATGGACTTCCATAACTCATTCCTGCTGAGACTAACCCACAAGAATGACTGTCAAGATTCAGTGATGAAAAAAGCCGTATTTTACGCAAGTTATGCAACCATGACGACAGCACTAAAACAGCTCTTCTGGTTTCAAATCAAGTGCAATTATATAGGATTGTTACACTGACACCTCCCCACACTCCCTCACCCTCATCCTTTCTACAATTTATAACACTTACTTCCCACACAACAAAACACTTTGGAGGAGAAAACTAATCACTTCTGTTAAAAAGCATGCAAGTTGGGAATATACTCATTACCTGCTGCCTGTTTGCTCACAGCTTGGCAGTATTAAGGGGATCGGTCATCAAGATATTTAAGAAGTAGCTTCTTTTAAAACAGATCATAGGGATGACTTGATTCTGCTACTGTTCTTTCCCCTTCCATTCCTTCCTTTACTCCCAATTCAGCAGCCAGTAAGTCACACTGTCTTTTTAATCAACTACTTCATTTGCTGAGTTCACATTTTGCTAAAGAAAGCTAGCAAAGTCTGCCCTAAGGACAAACCTGGGTAAGAAGCGCATCATGATGTCACCATCCCCAGTGGCTGCAGCTCCTCCAGCTGTACTATCCGCATAGGATCCTGCCCCAGCTATCGGAGAATCTCCTACACGGCTGTAGCAAACAATGGGGAAAAAAAAAAAGAAAAACTGGAAACTATAGAAAACTATAATTTACTAATTCCAATGGGACTGCATTAATGTAAAAGCTCTTGGCCTGATATTGGCAAGTTCTTATGATTTGGGCACACTTTTAACTTTGTCAACCTTACTGCCTCCAGCTGGGTTAGTCTTAAATCCACAGGAGAACAGAACAGGTAAAGAGGTCACTCCACTGCAGTCGGAAGTATTGTCTTAAAACTATCGATAAAAGTGATCTGTGATAACCTGACTGACCTGAGGCTTAATCTACCTCCAATGCACAACTGTTTGTTATTATGCTGACTATAGTTAGGGCAGTAAGGTTTAGCCAGTGGCCAACAGTAAGCAGCTGGGGACATTAGTATGTTTAATAACTTGATGCTAAATCCAGAAGTTATCTGACTTGGTTGACAGACAAGATTACTAAATGGGTAGAAAAAAAAAAATCTCAAAACCAAAATACAGGCCCAGGGCTCAGATTCTATCTACATTTCTCTGGAGACTGTGCACCTCTCCGGAATGCTCATTTGTCTCTGGTGCCTTGCCTTACATATTGTCTCACAAGTGTACCAGTTGTTTCTGTCTCAGTATGGTGAATTAAGCCAGCTGAAAAACCAGCATTCCCTCAAACACACACAAATCATCTTGCAACTGAATCAGTTTCTTAGTATTAGGCAGTGCCCAGAAATTTTGTGATCATCACAATCTAAAACATATAACCTTTAGGTAAGCTTAATATAGGAAATGGGATGGGGGACACAAACTATTTTGTAAAACCAGAGATACTAACCCTGGAATTTTGTGGACTGCACCATTAGTAGATGTCCCAGAAGCAACGGTTCCACTCCCACCAATTACGACCATACCTACAATTTTCAACAGGGAAGAAACATATTCAGAAACACTCCTAACAAATTTGTTAAATTGACACTAAGGTGATCAAACAGAAACACGATACTCAGACTATTCAAATTACTGATATCCTGAAACACAGAAAAGTCATAAAGAAAACAAGTTCTTTGTAAAACACATTTAGAAACTTTTTGGGTGTATTACAAGAGCTCAGAATGGAATCTAAAACAGCGAGTGTCACATTCTTCAGCGCTGTACATTACTGCTGCCAGAGCAGCCTCTGTCTCCTGATATATACCTATGTTAACCAGTACACAACATGTACCCATTATCATCACATCCTGCACCAGTACCATCAGAACAAAGTTTAGAAGTCATAAATGGTGCTTGAGGGAGATTAAAAAAAAAGTTAAAAGGATGAGCTTAAATCTGCAGAAGCTGAAATACTGCCTACCAAAGTAACAAGAGTTAGACAACAGGCAAACATGTGGATGAGCCTACCCCTTGCTGATTTTGTGTTAAGGAAACCTCTGCCTCCTTAGAGAAGCTTAGATTGGCACTTGGAACCAGATGTGGGATCAGCTGCTTCTCCATAAAGCAAGACTTCATCTCTTTAAGAGGACAGAAACTGCTGCTGGCATCGTACTCCAGTACAAAGTGAGAGCCAAGAAGCAGAATTCAAAATCTGTGTTCTCACTGAGCAGTACCTCCTTCTCATAGGAAAGTTTCCTGACCAGTAGAAGCTAAAAGCATAGAGGCACTGACTCTATGGCCATCATTAGCCTCTGCAAAAAGACGGGAAGGGCATCAGTTCCTACCAACTTCCTAAATACATTCTAAAGACTTCTCAAAGTGTGTTAAGGAGACATTTCATATATATATAAAACAAACAATGGGGTGGGAGAACTTGCTGTGCAAATATAAGCATCATCATTTACCACAAAACAGCTTAGGACTACTTAACAACACTTCAATTCCTGAACTATGTATAGCAGATTCCCCTCTCACCCTGCCATTCCACAATTTCTGAGTTTCCTAGAATACACTGAAGACTGTATACCCCAGTAAAGAAAGCTACCTACCAACTTAAGAATTTGGCAGGTTGCCTGACTTCTATAGAATATTAATTGGTTTTTAGTAGGGTGGACTAGAAGCAAAGAAGAAAGATTCACACTTGACACAAGTTGTTAATTCTTGGTATTGCAAATACTGTCAGGAAAAAAGTTCTGAATTGGTAAACGTGAGAAAAACCCAGATTAAAAAAGTTTAAGTTTCAAGACTATGAAGTATAAAACTTTGAAAGACATGAATCTGTAACTGCTCCTTTGTCTGATCTGCTCATTAATCAGCTTACAGGCTTAGCAATTAACAGTCCTCAATCAGTAAACTCTTAGAAGTCTTTGGGGATTGCTAACCTGTTTTAAGCATAGTAGTTCCTGCAGAAATTTATTAATTTAGTCAAAAGCCAGAATAGAAGAAAAATGAAAGTAAGCTTAATTTTGTAAGTTTAAGGACTGTTTGACAAACATTGCTTTTGGTTGGAAACAGGACTGTGCACTCATTTCTTCCACAACTGCAAAGCCTTTTCAGTTGGTCTGATAACCACAGGAGAGACTTGACCTAAGTTAACCATAATCAAGATAAAAATAGTTATTTTTAACCTTGATCAGCATCCAAAGCTGCCCAAGCAATTATGCCAAGATATCTGTGGGAAAAGCAGTAGAGCAATGAACAAATAGCTAAGGGTAAAGAATGAAGCAAGTGGCTGTGCAACCAGTGCACTGGAAAAAAAAAACAAAACAAAAAAAAACAAACAAAAAGCAAATCCCACTTCTCAGGACTTCATCCTAACACATAAGTAACACAATCTTGAAACCACTATCAATAGGAAATAATGCCTCTATGAAATACTTTTCTTTAAACTCAGTATGATTTCATCTATAGGAGAATAAGTAAAGGAAAAAAAAAAGCATCAGAGTTACCAAAGGTTGTTACCAATAGTATCATGATTCTGAACACTTCTTTGTGAGATGGTCTGTTCTTCTTTACAAGTTAGTTTTTCAGGCCGTTTATATGGTCCACAGGATTTTGAAGAGTCTGGTACCACATTCTGTAATTATTTTATTATTTGCATGAATAATATATTATGCATCACCACAAATAAACTTAAAAATACTAAAATCAGTATCTATTATCTACTACATACATATCAGATGCCCAATACTTAAATAATACAGCTGTACTGATATCCCAGAAGTTGTTTCATTTAGAGAATAAAGACTGACTTCTGGTATTACGCAGTAAAAAGTTTTTCCTATTAGAAAGTTACGTTGTTCAAGGATTCTTTTTTGGTCAATTGACTGGTTAAAAAATAAAAACCTCACTCTTCAGTAAAATGAAGAAAATTTTCAATCTAAAAGACAACCAGATAAACTGAGCTTGTTTTATTAATATCAAGTCAAGATATTGTCCCAATGGAAAAACAGAATACATATCAAATTAAAGTGGTTCAGCAATGCAGCATTTCATATCCAAGAAACAATGAAGACAGTCTACAAACATGAAGAGATCTGCAACAAACAACAC